>CM067375.1:48359878-48837378 GCA_034401795.1 Chaetoderma sp. LZ-2023a
GCGGAGTTGCAGTATGGCAGTTCAATCCCCGACCGGGGAAATAGTGATCAACACATTTAACTAATGGGTGCATGACTGTCGGCTGGTTGGCATGTGGAAATTGAAGCCGCACGTTGCCAGTGCGTCAATAAAATAAAATGCATATACTGCCATAGCCGTGATGGCGTCAGAGTACAATAGGCTTAAATTCCAAGGATTGAATCGTGGCAGATGCATCCACAGATAGTCCCATATGAATCGTTAGTGTGTCAGTAAATCAGACATGTGAAAGCTGGTCGGCCAAACCTATTCTTTTTAGTCTTGGCACGGTGGTCCAGCGGAAAGATGTCTGGTTGCTGACGCTGAGCGGAGTTGCAGTATGGCGGTTCGAACCCCCGACCGGGAGATGGTGATCAACAAATTAAACTAATGGGTGCATGACTGTCGGCTGGATAGCATGTGGAAATTGAAGCCGCACGTTGCCAGTGCGTCAATAAAATTAAATACATACATACATCGCGTCATTCATGACGTAATTGATTTTGACGTCATCCTGCATGTGATGTAGTTGAGTATGACGTCATATGATTTACTGAGAAACTGGATTCATCAATTACAATGGAGGCTGCCATATGTTGCCATGTGTGGGCATGTACCATGCATGAACGAAAGAGTAATTTCCAAGTCTTTTATTTCTCTATTATTTCGACTAATGTATTTAAAGATGACAGCCCGCCAAAAGCAAACGGCCATATATGGCAGCCTACTGACAGGTTAAAATATGCCTATTTCGTTCGCGTATTTTAAGCTGTCAGTAACATAAATATGGCTGTTTGATTTCGGCGGGCAGTCTCATTTAAAGAAATGTGTGGAAATAAGAGAGAATAAACGATTCCAGATTTATATACGCCCCGCCCACGTCTAGCTAGGCTCCACCCACACATCCCTCGTGTTGAGATCGAGCAATCTCTGAACTGCCTGATTATCAAATTCCGGAAAATCTATACTGGTAAGCTGATAGATAAATGGAAAATAACTTGATTGGACGCTATTGTTGCCTACGGACTGCTAAGCGTTTTAGACGGGACAAATTGAGTCATTTATGACGATGTTTATGATGTGATCCTGCACGTCACGCAGTTGGTTATGACGTCAGATGATCGATGGATACAGTGGACAGATGAATTCTATTGAACACAATAAGCTGCAATTTTCTTCAGACGCGGCTATATGCAGATATCAATAGGCAGATGACTCAGCAGAACATTTTCCTCACAGACTGTGAAATGAATGGACCTTTCGAGCTTTAGCTAAGCCCTCCCCACCTCTAGCTAGGTTCCACCCAGACCTCGCTCGATGGATCGATCCATGAACACTCTGACTATCATTTTACAGAAAACTATACAGATAAGCTGTTAAATATTTTGAAACTAATTTAGCTCGTTGCTGCCACGCAACACCCACAACGCACCTAACCACAAACCGACCCATCCGCCCATATATGCACCCACGTCTCTCTCACAGACACACACGCGCACGCACGCACGTACGCACGCACGCATACACGCGAGCACGCAAGCACGCGAGCACGCACGCACGCACGCGCACGTCACACACACACACACACACGCACACACCCACACACGCACACACGCACACACACACACAACCAACCAACCAACCAACCAATCGCATGCATGCACGCACACACACACGCACGCACGCACGCACGCACGCACGCACGCACGCACGCACGCACGCACGTACGCACGTACGTACGCACGCACGCACGCACGCACGCACGCACGCACGCACGCACGCACGCAGGCAGGCAGGCAGGCAGGCAGGCAGGCAGGCAGGCAGGCAGGCAGGCAGGCAGGCAGGCAGGCAGGCAAGCAGGCAGGCACGCACACACGCACGCACGCACACACACAGGTAGGCAGGCAGGCAGGCAGGCAGGCAGGCAGGCAGGCAGGCAGGCAGGCAGGCAGGCAGGCAGGCAGGCAGGCACGCACGCACGCACGCACGCACGCACGCACGCATGCACGCACGCATCGCGCTCACACACACACACACACAACCAACCAACCAATTGCACGCACGCACGCACGCACGCAGACACGCACGAACGATCACACGCAGGCACGCACACACGCACGCACGCACACATAATTGCACGTACGCATACACATACATATTTATCCATCCATCCATCCATCCATCCAGCAGCCAGCCAGCCAGCCAGCCAGCCAGCCCGCCCGCCAGCCATCCAGCTAGCCAACCAGGCAACCAGCTAGCAATCGTTCCATCCAGCCATACCAGTCATCCATCCATCCACCCACCCACCAACCCACACATCAACCCACCCAACCAGCCACCCAACCACCACCGACCTACTCACCCATCTACCCACCCATCCACCCATCATCCATCATCCATCAATCCATCCATAATACGCAAAGATTCCTAAACATGTATATAATGATGGAAACAACCAAAGAATATGCATCTCCGGGTTAACATCCACCATGTCCCGACAAGAGCAACACTGTCGAAGTATATGACCGTAAAACCGACTATTCACCTAATTAGCTAATTAGCAAAATAGCATATTCAGATAATTATACCCAATAACCAAAATTGAATAACCATCGACTGTTATGTAACTACTGTGTATGATAAACAACAACCAATTGCCGCCAATGGGGGTTATTTTTCCTATCTTGATAGTCAACAATATGTCATCTGAGATATGACATAAGCACATAAAAAGATACATAAATGAACTAGGAGTATGCGCTCAGAATGAGAAGGTGTTCTAGTGCCACGACTAGTAGAGTAACCAGTACAATTGCAGTGCTCAAATTAAATCAGTACTGCTAACTGTAGAATAGGAAACAGTACCACAACTATCTAAATCGCCATAGGTAAGCCTATATACGCATACGTCATAACATTCAGAGGCAAAACATATATAGTATCTATATGCAGCCATACTTCTGTAAGAGGCATGACTAAGGTCACTACATCACACTCCATCCGGCATTATCCACCATTAATGGTCATGCGTCGCGAAAGGCCTGGGGGGGGGGGGGTCATCCTCCGGTCTAGTAATAGCAAGATTAAACTAGACCATCTAAACTTTTTTTTAAACGTACCATCAAATTATATATCCCACCACGAATATTAATTACCATGGTGGTTGATGACATATTATTCAGAATTGTTGCGAATCAATGATAAATTGCTCTTAGTCTTAATAAATTGCTCTGGACGTATATAAATTTATGGATAAACCGTAGCACACCTGCCTTTATAACTTTCACGTGCCATTGCCTTTAGCGAGAGAGAGTTATTAATACGACAGAACTGCGTGAACCCCGCACATTCAAAATGGCTCCACTCCTGTGTATTTAGGTAAATCTTAACTTTTAACGCCGGTTAACGGTTTAGCGAGCCTTTATTGCATCCCCATCATCCCCTCTCCTGTCGTCATCGTCGTCGTCGTCGTGGTCGTCGTCGTCGTCGTCGTCGTCGTCATCGTCGTCTACGGCATCGCATTATCGTGAATGGCCCGAAAAAGCAATAGGAGAGTAATACATTAATTGTGAATACGAGAAGAACGATATACACATTAACGAGAGCGGAAATAAAGCATTACAGTATATAGCATGTCTATGCAGTCATTTCTATCATAAACATTTAACAGTAACGACAGCGGAAGCTAAAATTTAAAGTATATAGTATATCTATACAATCATTTGTATCTTAACCATGTAACCATGACAATACAAATACGGACTATTCCTACATCATATCAAACGTTGGGAACATATATGAGGCTAAACTCTGCCAGTAGCTAGAGTTTGAAGATGTATTCATTTTCCTGGAGGGATAGAGATGTATTTCCTTTGCATAGCAAGTCACTCCTCAAAGGAATATACAGATGTATAGTTGTTGTAATAAATGCTGTCTATGTATAGTGTAGTAAGGTCATTTTAAAAGAAAGTGATTTGCATCTTCTACTCCTGTCTTACAAAAGCAACTGGGTGTGGAAAATAATCCTATTCTATATAAGTCACAATTTAAGTTGGAGCAGTTGCTACGTAGTCTGGTATGAAGGATAGAAAGTTTTCGAATTTGAATGGTGCTTGGGAAAAACCGTTTTTTAAATATATTTCCAATCATGATGGAGGCACATTGACATCGTGTGGCTTGCATAAGTTGTAGCGCTCTGTTGTATGCGTGCGTGTCGGTGTAATGTCCGTCATAAAATTGGCACCTTGTCGTCGTACAGTAATTGGTGTAACGTTATCAGTTTCTGCTGCCTTCGTCTGTCATTCAATGTCTCCCACCCCGTTTCATTATATAGAGGAGAATCTAGGGAGACCTGTCATAATTCGCCCAGCTTCAAGTTGAAATCTTTACAATTTAATGTCATCATCAATAGTACAACCGTCCCACACACTAGACGCATACTCCAATAAAGATCGAAGATCGGAAACATAGATTGTATTAAGTGTGGATCGATTTAAAGTAAATTTGAGTTTTCTCATAGTCGAAAGTACTTTAGTAGATTTTTTTAAATATAGAATCAATATGACTTTTCCAGCTAAGGTTCTGGGATAGGGTGACCCCCAGATACTTGTGCGTCTCTGAATGTTCAAGATTCTTATTTCTAAATACGAGAGCAGGGGGTGGCATTATCATTATTTGCTCGACCACTAAATAACACACTTGTCAACACACCCAGCTTGTCTTTTCTGGGTTGAATTTAACAGGCCAGACATCTGCCCAGTCGGCTAGTTTGGCTAGATCCCGATTTAAGGACACCTCCATAACATTACTACGGTTTGAAGAGCAGCATAAAGTGGTGTCATCAGCAAAGAGGCGCGCTGGATTCTCCAAATTATCAGCAATGTGGCGCTAAACACCGACGCTTGAGGCACGCCTGCTTGAATGTCGCCTAATTCTGATATAGTTTGATTTACTGATACAAATTGACTTCTTTTATGAAGGTAGTTTTCTAGCCATAGTACAAGGCTGCCACAAATCCCGTATTGATTTAATTTAAACAAAAGGCCTTTGTGCCATACTCTGCCAACTGCGTTTGAGACATCACAGAATATTGAACATGTTTGTTGACGCTCATTGAGACATTTGGCAATTTGATTATATATGTCTATTAGTTGATACACAGTCAAGCATCCAGGACGAACTCCGGCTTGATAGTTATAAAGCAAATTGTATTGATTCATGTGATTATATAACCTTTTAAATACCAGACGCTCCATTAATTTACCAACACAACTTAGTAATGACACAGGTCTATAATTAGCTGGATCACTCTCAGCACCCTTCTTGAATAATGGCACTACATACGCAGTTTTCCATTGTGATGTGAAACGACAGTCAGTTAGCGATTTATTAAAAAGAATGCTGAGAGGAATGGAGATTTTTTTGGACACATCTTGAGCAGTTTATGATTAATTTTGTCTGGGCCCAATGCCTTGTTTGTTGGTAGCAATACAATTGCCTCTTTTTCCTGCGGAGAAAGCGAAATATAGTTTATTCGGCCGTCGCAGTTAAATCTAAAAGTTAGAAGAACAACATTACTATCATCTAATTTGGCATTATTTACAAAATATGAATTCAGCAAATTTGCTTGTTCTTGATCCGAGAAGGCGATATCCTCCACGTCTCCTTGCATGTTTTTGTACACACCTTTATATCTCAGGACGCACGCATACGGACGCGCACACGCAAACAGGCGCACGTGTGCCCAACACGCAGGTACCCACTTTGAGCACTATTCAGTAGTCTTTTAGTTTACATAACAGATCAATATTTAACGTGGTTTCATTGATAGCCACTGCTGCATAAGACAGCAGTGGCCGCCTATCAAACCACGGCAAATATTCATCATATATTACAACTCTATATTCTTTTTCATTTGAACCGGTTGAGAATAACGTTGATAAATGTGCATAGTGATATCAACTGCGTCCGTTTGCTAAAGGCCAGGCGTGAGTCTAGACCCTAGCATTGGGAACTAGCATATAAACGCCTTAAATATTACAACACACACACACAACTGCGTCCGTTTTGTTCATTAATGAGTTGATACATTTTAACAGTATTTGGACGCACGTTTTGCCGCGCCTTAGGAATGCGACTGCACCTGGCCTGCTGAATGACTACAAGGTGTGACCGCTAGGTGAAACGGATCTAGACCCTAAATCCTTAAACGCGTTAACAGAATTAGCAAATGGTCAAAAAGCTAGCTTTAAACTGCAACACTGCTGTAAGAAGTAACAAACTCATTAAAATTGCGACACTCTGCCGCATTTCTTGTTCATTATCTAACATTATTCACACGATGTTGACCAGGGTCCAAGATAATAATGGGCCTTTGTCTAACACACCTAGATCTAGGAAGCGTATATTAACTAAGCCAGACCTCGATAACCAAGCGTTATTAGACTTTTTGCAAGCCGAATTCACCGAGAACGGGCATATCCGATAGGATACGGACTAGATCAAATTCGGTTTCTTCTATCTCGTTGTCTCCAGATTGCTAGAAATTTTGAAAACTATTTGACTGGGAGTTGTTTCTATCCTCGCACTACCTAAACCACGCCGAGCCAGTCCTTTCTATGTGTATTTGAATCAAAGAATCTGACCAAGTTATTGGCCGGCTCAAAATCCACTCTGTCCGACCGCATTCCTCCGGCACTGTTAGAAGTTTTGAAACCGCATTGACAGGGAGCTGTTTCTACCTAATACTAACGAAGCCAGGCCCACAAGCCAACTCTACGTGTAATGGAGTCAAAGGATCCGACCAATGTATTGACCGGATCAAATTCCGCTCTGTCCGACTACATTCCTCTGTCACTGTTAGACCTTTTGAAACCTATTTGACTGGAAGCTGTTTATATTCTCTCGCACTAACGAACCCTCGCCAACCCAGTCAATTCTGCGTGTATTGGAATCAAATGGTATTGACCGGATCAATGTCCGCTCCGTCCGACAACATTCCTACGTCACCGTAAATTATTTGACTGGGAGCTGTCTCGGCCTTCTTGTACTACTGAAGCCTCGCACATGCAGTCCATTTTACCTGTATTCGAAGCGCACACATTCAGGTAACGTACAGACCAAGCCAAATCTGGCCATAACATAAATTGAAGGCTGTCCTTGGGAACATTTTAGAAACTATTTGACTGGGAGCTGTCTCTGCCGGTGTATACTTCCGAAGCCGCGGACATACAGTCCGTTCTACCTGTATTCGAAACAGACCAATTCGGGTAACGTATAGCCCACCCCAAATCCGGCCAGAATATAGATTGTTGGCTGTCCTTGGAAAATTTTCAGAAACTAATTGACTGGGAGCTTTTATGGACAATTGATACTAGACGCGCCCACCCTATCGTCATCGCAGGGGAGTCATTGCACTTCGAGTACCTGAGACGCAGGGGGGCAATCGTCTTACGGCAGCCAAGCACCATCGCTTGGTCCAGTGTTACCCATCACCTCTCACAATTGCTTAGCTGTCTTCAGATAAGCAGTAGCTTTCATAGTTAAAAGAAACTAACCACCAATTATCACCATCTCAGGTGGGCCATTGCACTTCGCGTCCACGAGCCACACGAAGACACGCGTTTTACGGCAACCAAGCACATTCGCTTAATCCGGTTGTTACCTTTTCACATCTAACAATTGCATATCTGGTTTCAGATACGCAGTAGCTGTCATAGCTAGAAGAAACTACCCAGCAACTGTCACCATCTCAACCGAGCCATTGCACCTGTAGTAAGTGAGGAACAGAGGACATTTGCTTTAAGATAGACTTAGGTCAACGTCTTCAAAAAGATCAGCTTATGTCAGCTTATTTAGTCAGATAAAAGTAAGTCAACTTCTTTCAGCAAGATCAATTTAAGTCAACATTACTCCTCCCAATAAATGTCAAGCCACTTCAATCAAACTGGAAGTAACTGGACATAGTGACAATCAGAGGAAGAGCAACCAAACTTGGTGCCGGCCAGACTTGAAGCAAGCAGACGTACTGTCTTCCAAACAGAACCACCTAGAGGTACATCCAGCTAACGCGTGATACCGACCACGGCACGAGCTTACGTAATATGTATATATATATAAATATTTAAAGAAATCATAAATCTAGTTAATAGTTATCCCACATTAATTACTTGTGTGATTTTAATTAAATCATACATTTCGTTAGAATATCAACCTTATCACATTGATGAGTATTTATTTTTGTTTTATTTATAATAGCCCTGCCCGATACCTTTAAACCATACCCACGATGCCAGCGATCCACTAGCCCTACTGTTCTATCCACTTCAATACTGGTGAGTTAGTGTGGTACTATTGCCATCTATAGGTACACAACATATCCTCGCACGGCGGGACCTTATACCTAGGGGTTGCAAATTATAATATGACAGGCGAAATGGATAGACATACTGATTCTCAAACAGACACAGCCAACGCATACGGCCTGCCCACTGCTGATGATCCTACGCTCTTTACTTACGTCGAGGATTCATCAAACGGGGAAGAGGGGAACAGGGCGGAAAAGGGGTTCCCAGCGACCCACGCAAGTTGTAGCAAACGAGCAGCTCGCCCTACATACACTACCAGATGTGCTAAGCAATGTGCTTGATCCTCATCATCCACCCGGTGGCAGTGCATATTACCAAGACACGACAGCGAGGCCTAGCGAGGCCACAGGATCAGCAGAGGAGTCAACATATTTAGGCCCTCCTGTGTAGATCCGATATACCCTCCCACCCCCTCACACATGTCGCGCGTGCATGCACGCGCCGACAACGCGCATGTAATGCTCCACCACACCCCCCCCCCCCACACCCAACACCCCCCCCCCACCATCACGCACAACTCACCTACTGAGACGAATACAACAGCTAGATGGTTAACCCCCTCAGCGATATATAACCGACGACCATCAGCGACCTACCACGCCACACTTCCCACCGTGCAAAGACAAAGAGTGCAATTAATAATTATACCACTGATTCATCGCGGTGCGAACACTGCATAGGTTTCTCAAAACATAACTATTATGTGACCAATAACCAAGGAGGATAGCGTGTAGGTAATATGCACACCATTTGCATCAATTCAATAGAACATGGCATTCAACGACATATCAGAAGCATTAGATGAATAAAACTGTACACAACGTGACCATGCAAAGCAAAACTATAATACAAGTGCGATGCAACAATACGATTTTCTAATAATGGAACATTCAAGTTTATCCATCCATCATATGATGCTATAATCGACTACCTGACGAGTAGGATGCCATCATGATCAAATAACTTCATGAATGACGTAAGCGGGCTGTGTATCTTGACCTAGTTCGTCCAATAATGGAATATGCTACACGAATTAAAACTCCCATCATTGCAAGAACGTCGTATACAGATGAGACTAGGCTTCTTATGCAAAGACATTGGGGGGTCAGTAGCAGCGATGCCATCTCCACCGTTTCCACTAGATACTAGCCAACTTTGCCAGTGGAAATCTCGTAGACAAATATGTGTATACTAACTCAAAGTGTTCTAAAGTACCACACTCAAACACTGAACAATTTACAATTTCATTCTTTCTGAGAAGGGGCATTGCATAGATCCATCTGGAAGAGAGCCTCGTCTCTTCTAAATCAGTTGATGTTTTTTTATAACAAAACCCAGTGACTGCTACTAAACATAGTTTGAATCCGGAATTGCATACTATACCCTTCGTTGCATATACGCCAATGTTGGATCCTGCAATGCATTATGACAGGAACAGAAACAAAAACGTAGATAAGTTTGTCTCGAAAACTTAGCTGATAATGGTCTAACTTTGGTTGTATGAATGTATGTCTTTACTATTTAATACACATGCTGCATAATATGTTGAATCTAATTTAACTGGGCACTTGTGCTGCCATAGGCGTTATAAGTTGACATGCTTATAGAAATACTATAGCATATGGCACTATCAAATAAACTGTACAATTGCCAAACACATTGTGGACGGACGGTTACACATTACAACGAAGGAGTTAATTTAGGAGAAGGTCAACACCCATGCCAGAGAGTGGAGGAATACGTTGGAATCCGCCCTGATGCATAGCAAAATCAGTGGCACACCATGTCATGTTGTATGCTGATATAGCTGACACACATTCAGAAAATAGATTGCCAATGGTCATCGGTATATGGTTTTCAGGATGCTGTTGATAACCTGGCAGACCTACAGAATTTAGGGAGGAACGAACTGTTCCTTTTGAGGACAAGCCTGTTCCAGCAGGAGAGCACTCCGGTCCCTCAAGGCAGCTAGTTGGCTTGGAGGTATGTATGACAGAAGTGGGCATAGATGTGATGCTTGGCCTGGAATCAGAGCCGATGACAAGGCGATGAGGCAATCTACAATAGTTGATGATGGCACATCTATTAGAATGGCTGAGCACAAGCCCAAACACATTTTCTGAAGTTATTGAGCACATGATGGTTGATGCGCAATACCATCGCTGTATAGAGGCAATCAGTAACAGATTACTCTCACTCACATGGTATTTTATAGATTGTCATTGCGAATTAACATGTCATTTCAGATACAGTATTCCCGACGAATCTGTTGACAACGTTAGTATCAATACCAGTGTCAGCAGTTAGTAACTTCTACCACTCAGCATACACCTGAGGACTACACTATCTCAATGCCCCTGTATCTCGCAAATTACATCCTTTAATCTGCATGTTCCTTTTGGTTTGATAGATTTTAACCATTTTCATTGCGAATTCATGGGAACGAATTGGCGATTTAAGGTTCATTTCGTAATACTGAAAGGAGGTGATGCAGACAATAGCTTTGAGAATGATGGCCTGTCTGGAATATGTTATCCAGGCCAAGAAAGATAAATAAAAGTATAGTTGCAATCCTGCAATCGTATTCGTAGCATTCATAAATAAAGCAATATTCTGAAAGAGGCTTGCTTTATTTTAACATGATGTTTTGAATCCAATTTAACTGTTTATGCTTCTGCCCTTACTTTGCTTAAGTTATGCTGAATGTGATACGAAGATATTGAGTGTGCCAAATGGGAAACATTTACTCACACTAAGTATTAGCACCCGTATCTCAGATGTATATACAAGTGGTCAGTACAAATTAAATATGTACTAATGTCGTTGTTATGTACATTTGTCTTGCAATTTGGATTATTTTGTTTATCACATATCAGTGTGGTTTCTGGATGTTAGTGATGGCTTGCTGTAAAGGAGGATGCAAGAAGGGGGGGGGGGGGGGGTCTCAGACCTGACATGAACTTGTGATAAGTCTGCAGTGGTCTCAAATCGTTCGTGTTTCTGCAGATATCCGTCATAAGCATCCACCAGATACCACACATTGCATTGCACTAATTAACCGTAGTGGACATATCAAGTTTTATCTATGCCTAGCCAAACTCTAGCTAAGCCCCACCCACACCTCGCTCGTGTTGGGATCGTTCGATCCCCGACCTCCCTGACTGTCAATTCCCAGAAAACTATACTGGTAAGTTGTTGGATATTTTAAAACTGACAAGGCAGCAAATAGCGTCCAGTCAAATTAGTTTCAAAATATTCATCAGCATGTGTATTAAATAGTAGAGACATACAATTCGTACAACGCGTCGGACTATTACGTGTTAAAGACGGGCCAAGTAGAATAATACATTGGAACACTGGAACAAATCAACAGGAAAAGCACACATGAAATTGCTTAAATTGTGTAAATATACTCACACACGCACACGCGCACACTCGCGCACACGAACGAATGCAGGCACTTGCAAATGCATAGCACACGCGAATACTTAGTAGACATTATCACAAGTACGTTATTGTTTTAAACACGCACACAGGCGCACATCTACATACATATTCACGCACGGATCACAACCATGCCACACAATACTTATCTACTAAAATCAGGTAAAACACAAAGACTATGTAAAGGGTACATGCATATACACACATATATGAACACGGTTCCAAATCTTATCTTAATTATTGTATTAATGTTCATTTAAATCGTATGTTCATTATGGCATAAGTTCTTATAAACTGCACATGTTCGTCATTATTATAAGCTATTGTATAGTATTCGGAGCGAGTCGTAACTAAGTTGGAGACAACTTGTGACTCAATCTGTATTGTCTCTTGAACAATAAAAATATGTTTAAACTAGAAGGTACAGTTGCAAGCAACTGTAAGTCTGCGCGCTGAATCTGTGTTGACAAGAGTAGCATATGAAATGCTCTCCCTACCTCCACTCTGTATGAGTGTGTCACCTTAGTGGCAAGAGGATATCACATTGTGGGAGGGGTCTACATATCATGTGTAACTTTGAATGGTATGGGAAACAGATTACAATGGATGATCATAGGATATGAACTCTTCTCTAACCTCCCTGTATGATTTAGCTCGGAGGTGGCGGGGGTGGGGGTGGATTGAGCCCTATTATCATTGATAATTTTGAGCATTCAGCATGTATTGAATGGTATCGGAAACAGAATAGCATGGATATTTCTGGGATGCGGAATTATCTCCCTAATATATCTCTGTTACGGTGGGGGATTTTATTGAATTGAATTTTATTACTTTAGTGACAATTGGTTGACAATATGGGGGAAGTCCACATATCCTGCGTAATTTTGAAGTAGGATATGTGGGCCACCTGTTTACTGAATGGTAGGTGGAACAGGAAACCAGCGATGGCCATGATATATGAAATGCTCTCCTTAACATACGTGCGTTGTGAGTGTGTCCCCTTGGCGACAATAGGATGCCAACTTATGGTGGAGTATCGACTGTCATGTATAATGTTGAGCTATGCTATTTGTGCCCCTCTCATTGAATTGTATCTGAATCCAGAATATTTAAAAAAAATTGCAATTTGTAGCATTTCCAGAATATACGGTTTGATATTTTTGCTGTTCACTCCAATGCCTCAATTATCATTATATTCATCTAAAATGTCATTATTTATATTTATTTGGGCCATTTATCCATCGGTTATCCCACCATCAACTTGCTCCTTTGAACGAATTCTTCTCAACAACTACTTTAGGGCGTTGAACAAACAAGAGGCCGACGGGGCCTGTATCGCTCACCTGGAACATAGGCATTTCAACTAAAAAGTCTATAAGTAGAATCAAAAGGCTTTTGAACGCGCATGTAATGCCCCCCCCCCCCCGCCATCACGCACAACTCACCTACTGAGACGCATACAACAGCTAGATGGTTACCCCCCTCAGCGATATATAACCGACGACCATCAGCGACCGACCACGGCACACTTCCCATCGTGCAAAGACAAAGAGTGCAATTAATAATTATACCACTAATTCATCGCGGTGCGAACACTGCATAGGTTTCCCAAAACATAACTATTATGTGACCAATAACCAAGGAGGATAGCGTGTAGGTAATATGCACACCATTTGCATCAATTCAATAGAACATGGCATTCAACGACATATCAGAAGCATTAGATGAATAAAACTGTACACAACGTGACCATGCAAAGCAAAACTATAATACAAGTGCGATGCAACAATACGATTTTCTAATAATGGAACATTCAAGTTTATCCATCCATCATATGATGCTATAATCGGCTACCTGACGAGTAGGATGCCATCATGATCAAATAACTTCATGAATGACGTAAGCGGGCTGTGTATCTTGACCTAGTTCGTCCAATAATGGAATATGCTACACGAATTAAAACTCCCATCGTTGCAAGAACGTCGTACTCAGATGCGACTAGGCTTCTTATGCAAAGACAATGGGGGGTCAGTAGCAGCGATGCCATCTCCACCGTTTCCACTAGATACTAGCCAACGTTGCCAGTGGAAATCTCGTAACTAATATGTGTATACTAACTCAAAGTGTTCTAAAGTACCACACTCAAACACTGAACAATTTACAATTTCATTCTTTCTGAGAAGGTGCATTGCATGGATCCATCTGGAAGAGAGCCTCGTCTCTTCTAAATCAGTTGATGTTTTTTTATAACAAAACCCAGTGACTGCTACTAAACATAGTTTGAATCCGGAATTGCATACTATACCCTTCGTTGCATATACGCCAATGTTGGATCCTGCAATGCATTATGACAGGAACAGAAACAAAAACGTAGATAAGTTTGTCTCGAAAACTTAGCTGATAATGGTCTAACTTTGGTTGTATGAATGTATGTCTTTACTATTTAATACACATGCTGCATAATATGTTGAATCTAATTTAACTGGGCACTTGTGCTGCCATAGGCGTTATAAGTTGACATGCTTATAGAAATACTATAGGATATGGCACTATCAAATAAACTGTACAATTGCCAAACACATTGTGGACGGACGGTTACACCTTACAACGAAGGAGTTAATTTAGGAGAAGGTCAACACCCATGCCAGAGAGTGGAGGAATACGTTGGAATCCGCCCTGATGCATAGCAAAATCAGTGGCACACCATGTCATGTTGTATGCTGATATAGCTGACACACATTCAGAAAATAGATTGCCAATGGTCATCGGTATATGGTTTTCAGGATGCTGTTGATAACCTGGCAGATCTACCGATTTTAGGGAGGAACGAACTGTTCCATTTGAGGACAAGCCTGTTCCAGCAGGAGAGCACTCAGGTGACTCAAGGCAGCTAGTTGGCTTGGAGGTATGTATGACAGAAGTGGGCATAGATGTGATGCTTGGCCTGGAATCAGAGCCGATGACAAGGCGATGAGGCAATCTACAATAGTTGATGATGGCACATCTATTAGAATGGCTGAGCACAAGCCCAAACACATTTTCTGAAGTTATTGAGCACATGATGGTTGATGCGCAATACCATCGCTGTATAGAGGCAATCATTAACAGATTCATCTTACTCACATGGTATTTTATAGATTGTCATTGCGAATTAACATGTCATTTCAGATACAGTATTCCCGACGAATCTGTTGACAACGTTAGTATCAATACCAGTGTCAGCAGTTAGTAACTTCTACCACTCAGCATACACCTGAGGACTACACTATCTCAATGCCCCTGTATCTCGCAAATTACATCCTTTAATCTGCATGTTCCTTTTGGTTTGATAGATTTTTACGATTTTCATTGCGAATTCATGGGAACGAATTGGCGATTTAAGGTTCATTTCGTAATACTGAAAGGAGTGATGCAGACAATAGCTTTGAGAATGATGGCCTGTCTGGAATATGTTATCCAGGCCAAGAAAGATAAATAAAAGTATAGTTGCAATCTTGCAATCGTATTCGTAGCATTCATAAATAAAGCAATATTCTGAAAGAGGCTTGCTTTATTTTAACATGATGTTTTGAATCCAATTTAACTGTTTATGCTTCTGCCCTTACTTCGCTTAAGTTATGCTGAATGGGATACGAAGATATTGAGTGTGCCAAATGGGAAACATTTACTCACACTAAGTATTAGCACCCGTATCTCAGATGTATATACAAGTGGTCAGTAAAAATTAAATATGTACTAATGTTGTTGTTATGTACATTTGTCTTGCAATTTGGATTATTTTGTTTATCACATATCAGTGTGGTTTCTGGATGTTAGTGATGGCTTGCTGTAAAGGAGGATGCAAGAAGGGGGGGTCTCAGACCTGACATGAACTTGTGATAAGTCTGCAGTGGTCTCAAATCGTTCGTGTTTCTGCAGATATCCGTCATAAGCATCCACCAGATACCACACATTGCATTGCACTAATTAACCGTAGTGGACATATCAAGTTTTATCTATGCCTAACCAAACTCTAGCTAAGCCCCACCCACACCTCGCTCGTGTTGGGATCGTTAGATCCCCGACCTCCCTGACTGTCAATATCCCGGAAAACTATACTGGTAAGTTGTTGGATATTTTAAAACTGACAAGGCAGCAAATAGCGTCCAGGCAAATTAGTTTCAAAATATTCAGCAGCATGTTTATTAAATAGTAGAGACATACAATTCGTACAACGCGTCGGACTATTACGTGTTAAAGACGGGCCAAGTAGAATAATACATTGGAACACTGGAACAAATCAACAGGAAAAGCACACATGAAATTGCTTAAATTGTGTAAATATACTCACACACGCACACGCGCACACTCGCGCACACGAACGAATGCAGGCACTTGCAAATGCATAACACACGCGAATACTTAGTAGACATTATCACAAGTACGTTATTGTTTTAAACACGCAAACAGGCGCACATCTACATACATATTCACGCACGGATCACAACAATGCCACACAATACTTATCTACTAAAATCAGGTAAAACACAAAGACTATGTAAAAGGTACATGCATATACACACATATATGAACACGGTTCCAATTCTTATCTTAATTATTGTATTAATGTTCATTTAAATCGTATGTTCATTATGGCATAAGTTCTTATAAACTGCACATGTTCGTCATTATTATAATCTATTGTATAGTATTCGGAGCGAGTCGTAACTAAGTTGGAGACAACTAGTGACTCAATCTGTATTGTCTCTTGAACAATAAAAATATGTTTAAACTAGAAGGTACAGTTGCAAGCAACTGTACGTCTGCGCGCTGAATCTGTGTTGACAAGAGTAGCATATGAAATGCTCTCCCTACCTCCACTCTGTATGAGTGTGTCACCTTAGTGGCAAGAGGATATCACATTGTGGGAGGGGTCTACATATCATGTGTAACTTTGAATGGTATGGGAAACAGATTACAATGGATGATCATAGGATATGAACTCTTCTCTAACCTCTCTGTATGATTTAGCTTGGAGGTGGCGGGGGTGGGGGTGGATTGAGCCCTAATATCATTGATAATTTTGAGCATTCAGCATGTATTGAATGGTATCGGAAACAGAATAGCATGGATATTTCTGGGATGCGGAATTATCTCCCTAATATATCTCTGTTACGGTGGGGGATTTTATTGAATTGAATTTTATTACTTTAGTGACAATTGGTTGACAATATGGGGGAAGTCCACATATCCTGCGTAATTTTGAAGTAGGATATGTGGGCCACCTGTTTACTGAATGGTAGGTGGAACAGGAAACCAGCGATGGCCATGAGATATGAAATGCTCTCCTTAACATACGTGCGTTGTGAGTGTGTCCCTTTGGCGACAATAGGATGCCAACTTATGGTGGAGTGTCAACTGTCATGTATAATGTTGAGCTATGCTATTTGTGCCCATCTCATTGAATTGTATCTGAATCCAGAATATTTAAAAAGATTTGCAATTTGTAGCATTTCCAGAATATACGGTTTGATATTTTTGCTGTTCACTCCAATGCCTCAATTATCATTATATTCATCTAAAATGTCATTATTTATATTTATTTGGGCCATTTATCCATCGGTTATCCCACCATCAACTTGCTCCTTTGAACTAATTCTTCTCAACAACTACTTTAGGGCGTTGAACAAACAAGAGGCCGACGGGGCCTGTATCGCTCACCTGGAACATAGGCATTTCAACTAAAAAGTCTATAAGTAGAATCAAAAGGATTTTGAACGCGCATGTAATGCCCCCCACCCACCATCACGCACAACTCACCTACTGAGACGCATACAACAGCTAGATGGTTACCCCCCTCAGCGATATATAACCGACGACCATCAGCGACCTACCACGGCACACTTCCCATCGTGCAAAGACAAAGAGTGCAATTAATAATTATACCACCAATTCATCGCGGTGCGAACACTGCATAGGTTTCTCAAAACATAACTATTATGTGACCAATAACCAAGGAGGATAGCGTGTAGGTAATATGCACACCATTTGCATCAATTCAATAGAACATGGCATTCAACGACATATCAGAAGCATTAGATGAATAAAACTGTACAGAACGTGACCATGCAAAGCAAAACTATAATACAAGTGCGATGCAACAATACGATTTTCTAATAATGGAACATTCAAGTTTATCCATCCATCATATGATGCTATAATCGACTACCTGACGAGTAGGATGCCATCATGATCAAATAACTTCATGAATGACGTAAGCGGGCTGCTTATCTTGACCTAGTTCGTCCAATAATGGAATATGCTACACGAATTAAAACTCCCATCATTGCAAGAACGTCGTATACAGATGCGACTAGGCTTCTTATGCAAAGACATTGGGGGGTCAGTAGCAGCGATGCCATCTCCACCGTTTCCACTAGATACTAGCCAACTTTGCCAGAGGAAATCTCGTAGACAAATATGTGTATACTAACTCAAAGTGTTCTAAAGTACCACACTCAAACACTGAACAATTTACAATTTCATTCTTTCTGAGAAGGGGCATTGCATGGATCCATCTGGAAGAGAGCCTCGTCTCTTCTAAATCAGTTGATGTTTTTTATAACAAAACCCAGTGACTGCTACTAAACATAGTTTGAATCCGGAATTGCATACTATACCCTTCGTTGCATATACGCCAATGTTGGATCCTGCAATGCATTATGACAGGAACAGAAACAAAAACGTAGATATGTTTGTCTCGAAAACTTAGCTGATAATGGTCTAACTTTGGTTGTATGAATGTATGTCTTTACTATTTAATACACATGCTGCATAATATGTTGAATCTAATTTAACTGGGCACTTGTGCTGCCATAGGTGTTATAAGTTGACATGCTTATAGAAATACTATAGGATATGGCACTATCAAATAAACTGTACAATTGCCAAACACATTATGGACGGACGGTTACAGCTTACAACGAAGGGGTTAATTTAGGAGAAGGTCAACACCCATGCCAGAGAGTGGAGGAAAACTTTGGAATCCGCCCCGATGCATAGCAAAATCAGGGGCCCACCATGTCATGTTGTATGCTGATATAGCTGACACACATTCAGAAAATAGATTGCCAATGGTCATCGGTATATGGTTTTCAGGATGGTGTTGATAACCTGGCAGACCTACCGAATTTATGGAGGAACGAACTGTTCCATTTGAGGACAAGCCTGTTCCAGCAGGAGAGCACTCAGGTGACTCAAGGCAGCTAGTTGGCTCGGAGGTATGTATGCGAGAAGTGGGCATAGATGTGATGCTTGGCCTGGAATCAGAGCCGATGACAAGGCTATGAGGTAATCTACAATAGTTGATGATGGCACATCTATTAGAATGGCTGAGCACAAGCCCAAACACATTTTTTTTCCAATGGCCAATCCGAGACACAATTTGCAAAAGTGCCCTGATAAGCCTGGATTTGAGCATGTGTGCGCGATACACGATCTCACGTTGACGTCATTGAGCACATGCTGGTTGATGCGCAATGCCATCGCTGTATAGAGGCAATCAGTAACAGATTACTCTCACTCACATGGTATTTTATAGATTGTCATTGCGAATTAACATGTCATTTCAGATACAGTATTCCCGACGAATCTGTTGACAACGTTAGTATCAATACCAGTGTCAGCAGTTAGTAACTTCTACCACTCAGCATACACCTGAGGACTACACTATCTCAATGCCCCTGTATCTCGCAAATTACATCCTTTAATCTGCATGTTCCTTTTGGTTTGATAGATTTTTACCATTTTCATTGCGAATTCATGGGAACGAATTGGCGATTTACTGTTCATTTCCTAATACTGAAAGGAGGTGATGCAGACAATAGCTTTGAGCATGATGGCCTGTCTGGAATATGTTATCCAGGCCAAGAAAGATAAATAAAAGTATAGTTGCAATCCTGCAATCGTATTCGTAGCATTCATAAATAAAGCAATATTCTGAAAGAGGCTTGCTTTATTTTAACATGATGTTTTGAATCCAATTTAACTGTTTATGCTTCTGCCCTTACTTTGCTTAAGTTATGCTGAATGTGATACGAAGATATTGAGTGTGCCAAATGGGAAACATTTACTCACACTAAGTATTAGCACCCGTATCTCAGATGTATATACAAGTGGTCAGTACAAATTAAATATGTACTAATGTTGTTGTTATGTACATTTGTCTTGCAATTTGGATTATTTTGTTTATCACATATCAGTGTGGTTTCTGCATGTTAGTGATGGCTTGCTGTAAAGGAGGATGCAAGAAGGGGGTCTCAGACCTGACATGAACTTTTGATAAGTCTGCAGTGGTCTCACATCGTTCGTGTTTCTGCAGATATCCGTCATAAGTATCCACCAGGTGCCACACATTGCATTGCATTACTTAACCGTAGTGGACATATCAAGTTTTATCTATGCCTAGCCAAACTCTAGCTAAGCCCCACCTACACCTCGCTCGTGTTGGGATAGGTCGATCCCCGAACTCCCTGACTGTCAATTCCCAGAAAACTATACAGGTAAGTTGTTGGATATTTTAAAACTGACAAGGCAACAAATAGCGTCCAGTCAAATTAGTTTCAAAATATTCAGCAGCATGTTTATTAAATAGTAGAGACATACAATTCGTACAACGCGTCGGACTATTACGTGTTAAAGACGGGCCAAGTAGAATAAAACATTGGAACACTGAAACAAATCAACAGGAAAAGCACACATGAAATTGCTTAAATTGTGTAAATATACTCACACACGCACACGCGCACGCTCGCGCACACGAACGAATGCAGGCACTTGCAAATGCATAAAACACGCGAATACTTAGTAGACATTATCACAAGTACTTTATTGTTTTAAACACGCAAACAGGCGCACATCTACATACATATTCACGCACGGATCACAACCATGCCACACAATACTTATCTACTAAAATCAGGTAAAACACAAAGACTATGTAAAAGGTATATGCATATACACACATATATGAACACGGTTCCAAATCTTATCATAATTATTTTATTAATGTTCATTTAAATCGTATGTTCATTATGGCATAAGTTCTTATAAACTGCACATGTTCGTCATTATTATAATCTATTGTATAGTATTCGGAGCGAGTCGTAACTAAGTTGGAGACAACTTGTTACTCAATCTGTGTTGTCTCTTGAACAATAAAAATGTGTTTAAACTGGAAGGTACAGTTGCAAGCAACTGTAAGTCTGCGCGCTGAATCTGTGTTGACAAGAGTAGCATATGAAATGCTCTCCCTACCTCCACTCTGTATGAGTGTGTCACCTTAGTGGCAAGAGGATATCAAATTGTGGGAGAGGTCTACATATCATTTGTAACTTTGAATGGTATGGGAAACAGATTACCATGGATGATCATAGGATATGAACTCTTCTCTAACCTCCCTGTATGATTTAGCTCGGAGGTGGCGGGGGTGGGGGTGGATTGAGCCCTAATATCATTGATAATTTTGAGCATTCAGCATGTATTGAATGGTATCGGAAACAGAATAGCATGGATATTTCTGGGATGCGGAATTATCTCCCTAATATATCTCTGTTACGGTGGGGGATTTTATTGAATTGAATTTTATTACTTAAGTGACAATTGGGTGACAATAAGGGGGAAGTCCACATATCGTGCGTAATTTTGAAGTAGGATATGTGGGCCACCTGTTTACTGAATGGTAGGTGGAACAGGAAACCAGCGATGGCCATGAGATATGAAATGCTCTCCTTAGCATACGTGCGTTGTGAGTGTGTCCCCTTGGCGACAATAGGATGCCAACTTATGGTGGAGTGTCAAATGTCATGTATAATGTTGAGCTATGCTATTTGTGCCCCTCTCATTGAATTGTACCTGAATCCAGAATATTATTAAAAAAATTGCAATTTGTAGCTTTTCCAGAATATACGGTTTGATATTTTTGCTGTTCACTTCAATGCCTCAATGATCATTATATTCATCTAAAATTTCATTATTTATATTTATTTGGGCCATTTATCCATCGGTTATCCCACCATCAACTTGCTCCTTTGAACGAATTCTTCTCAACAACTACTTTAGGGCGTTGAACAAACAAGAGGCCGACGGGGCCTGTATCGCTCACCTGGAACATAGGCATTTCAACTAAAAAGTCTATAAGTAGAATCAAAAGGCTTTTGAAAAACTCTAAGAAGTTGACCATAATTGTACCATAAAGACAGCGGGCATGTTTCTTTAGGTATCAACTTCCTTTGAATAAACCTTAATGGACCGTACTCACTGATCATATCTCCCAAATTTCGGCCCGATCCATTCAATGGTTCTGGAGAAGCAATTTTTGCAAAAACTGTGTCATCCAAGATGGCTGCCAAAGCATTTGGCCAATGAAGTTCCCTTGAAAAAACTTCAGCTTCTGCCCTAGATGGCATTTCGTGAGTTTTGAATCAATTCGCAAAGCGAAAATTCGACAAAATCCAAAATGGCCAAATTGGACGATCGCCATCGTTTGAACAAATTTGGATCTCTATGCCCTAAGGGTGTTTTATGCCAAATAAAATTTAAATCGGCCCACCAATTCTCGAGAAGACATTTTTAATTTCCTATTGCTTTAGCATGGGAGTTTTCAGCGGGAAAATGATCCAAGATGGCCACGAAACCGTTTATCCGACAGTTTCAAGTGGCAATTTTGAAATTATCCTACCCGTACCCAAAAGTCTGTATAAAACCAGTTTCTGCATCACAATTCATTGAGTGAAAAAATCTAAAAAGACTGCCAAACATGCTACATTTTGATTGTTTCACAGCGGCCATGTTTTTCTACCGATTAACTTCTCCTGATCAAACTATAATGGCCCTTACTCCCTAATTATGTTTCCCAAATCTCAGCCGGATTCCTTCAGCAAAGTTGTGTTCACGAACACTGGGCTATCCAAGAAGGCGTTCGAGCCATTTGGTCAATCAGGTTGTATTGAACAAACTTGGCTTACCTCTTGCCATAGATGATGTTTCATGAGTTCTGAATCGATTCCCCAAGCGATTTCGGAGATTTTAAAGAAGTTTATAAAAATCGGATAAAACCAAAGATGGCTGTCGGCCCAATTGGCTGATCGGCTTCATTTGAACAAACTTGTACCCACATCCCCTAAGGATGTGTCCTGCCAAATATAACTGAAATCGGCTCCGTGGTTTTTGAGAAGTCGTTTAAAGAAAAAGTTGATAGACGCCTGGTGGCAGGCCGCCGGACCGTCGTCTTTGAATACGCTCACTTGGCCATTCTGGCCAGGTGAGCTAATAATAATTCACACATTTCTGGAACATTCAACAGCTTCCAAATATGCAATGGATGAATCCAATGTCATAATCATATCATCTTGCATATGTAGGCTGAGACCGGGGGGGGGGCAATAAAAATTGTATTTAAATCCGTCGTGAATGCTTAATGGTCCGTCAAGCGTACGACTTGTTTGTACATGAACCCTTTAATAAACAAGTCTCTAACTTGACTGGGCAAATCAAACTAGTCAAATTAGTTTTAAAATAGTCAAGAGCGTACCTGTATAGTTACCTTGAATTTGGGATTCTTAGAATGCAGGGTTCTAATTATTTAAATCGATCCGAACACACGCAGAGCGTGGGAAGAGCCTACCTAAAAATGAGCTGGACAAAGCTAGAAATGAATCCTACTATTGTATTGTCAAGCAGCTAAGGAGGAGTAGCATGTCGACCATTTCCGGTAGACTTTTCATAAAATCTAAGATTTTCACCCAAAAAATTGATCAATCAATATTCTGAAAAGAGGTTCTAGAGCCTACCACCATAGAATGCATCTACTCAAATTTGGCTGAAATATGTCAAGCACCTAAGGAGGAGTAACATTTTGACCATGTCAGGTAGATTATTCATAAAATCGCAGATCTTCACCCAAGAAAGTGATAAATTAAAATTCTGAAAAAAACATCTGGAAGATGCCAGCTTAGGATCCATCCAGCCAAATTTGGTTGAAATCGGTCAAACAGTTAAGGAGAAGAAGCGATTTGACGGACAAACAGACAGACAGACAGACAACGGACGGACAATGGACGGGCGTCATGGCATAACCTCACTTGGCCTTTCAGGCCAGATGAGCTAATAATACCAATTAAGTCATATAGATATTTGGCTAATTAATGAACTAATTAATGAATAACACCGGCAAGTTGGTGCACACACCAGTGAAGAAGACAAACCATTACAATCACGTAATTCTAAAGCCAATTAACATTTCTTTCAGCTAATTCAAATATCATCATAATTGTAAAGCCCGCTTGCAGAATCAGTATATGAGCCTGCTTGTAAAATAGTTTTTGGGCCCGCTTATAAAATCTGTATTTGAACCAAAATATGAAAAATATGAACATTTATTCTGGAACAAATGTCAGAAATAAAGGAACACACTACAATACCATTAAATGATTACTACACCCGGGTGACTGATCAGATTGTTAACACTTTCATGATGAAGACAGCCAAACTACATCTACAGTGGTCTTGAAGAATGGCAATTTACAGTCATTCCGGTAATAAGTAAAACAATAGTTATCTCTTGGCTGGCAAATGGACATCCATCAAGCCAATATGTAGATATCCTCCACCACATTCAGCTGCTAATGAGTCAAATTCCTATTCAGTATGCAAAACCCAAAATCCACATGAAAATATATTCACTGTTAAAATACATCAACCAATTTCCCTTAAGTGAAGTTGAATGCACAATTAATCTCTAACCATATTTACAATGCTTGTGAACGATATCTTGAACGGCGCTGGAGGAGAAGTGATTTTAGCATCCAAGATAGCTGCCAGACCAATTGACCGATTCTTTTAAACGACGTTGGTTCAGTACATACACTAGATGAATGTTTGTTTGTTTAAGGTTTAAAGTAATCAGCCAAGAAGTTTCTGAGAAAATTAAAGGAATTTCTACCTAGAGCCTATGACCATAGGATTCTTTCAGCTCAATTTGGTTGAACTTGGTCAAACTGGTAATGAGAAGAGGCAATTTGACAATTTCCGGTAAATTTTAATAAAATCTAACTTTTTCACCCAAAATATTTACAAATTAAAATTCTGAAAGCAAGTTCTATAACCTATGACTATAGAATCCTGACAGCCACATTTGATTGAAATCGGCCAAACGGGTAAGGAGAAGAAGCAATTTGACAATTTCTGGTAAATCTTTAATAAAATCTAGGACTTTCACTCAAAATATTTACGCAAGAAGATTCTGAATGGAAGTTCTAAAGCCTATGACCATAGGATTCTTTTAGGCCAATTTGGTTGAAATCGGTCACAATTCTAAGGAGAAGAAGCAATTTGACAATTTTCGGTACATTTTTAATAACATCTAAGTTTTTCACCCACAGTATTTACGAATCAAAATTCTGAATGGATGTTCTATAACCTATGACCATCGGATCCGTTCACCCACATGTGTATTGAAATCGGTCAAAAGGGTAAGGAAAAGAAGCAATTTAACAATTTCCAAAAAAATTATGAATCAGCATTTCAAATGGAAGTTCCGGATCCGAGCACAATAGCATCCTTTGACCAAAATTTAGTTAAGATTCGCTATTGGTTAAGGATGAGCAGTGTTTTAAAGCAAAAGTTGGCGGACGGTGAACAACGGACGATGGATGGACGACAGACGGTCGCCACGGCATAAGGTCACTTGGCCTTCCAGGCCAGGTGAACTAATAATCAGCTGTTACAAATTCAGGGAAGTGTTAAGAACACCAGATATTATATATAATATAGCCGTAATTGCCATGGATAAATAACACACCAGAGGACCAAGGAATGATATGTATATAATTGGTTGTTATGGAGGTAGTAAACCATGTTAACCATTTACTGGTCAAAATCTAATTTTCGCTTAGAGAATGTCAATTTGCCAGCCAAGAAGGCTGTTTTGAAATGTACTATTGGAATGACTGACGTATGTACATGTATCGAACATGATAGCCAGTTGGAATCTATAAAAGAAAAATCATTTTGACCTACAAATACGTATTCCTCAATGTGTCGCCAAGAGTTAATGCATTTAAATCTTTGAAATATAAGTCAGAACTTAAATCACTAATAGTTAAAATTACATTATAATAATTTTGAAATTTTTGTTGAGGAAACAATCTCTCTAGATCGCAGTGTATTGACAAATCAGACTAATTAGCGATAGTCAATTGCAGATATTTAGGAATGTGTAATTGCCGGAAATGGCAGCTGCTACATATGTTTCAAAAAGAATATTGCTACACCCTGTTGCTAGTTAAAGCAACAGCAGATTACACGTCGAATGCTTACATTATAAACGTATTACTGAAGGACGTGACAACAAAAGATGCCATATAAACACTTTATTCTTAAACAATTACAAATCAAAATTGTAAAAGTTGAATTTATGGACCATAAATAGATGTGAACAATTAAGTACACAAATTAGCCCTTCACACATTTTGGCTTTGAGAGTCTCTTTCATGTGGCTTGTCAAGCTAGACGTGTTCATCTGAACTAATACCCCACAAGTCACCATCTAGGAGGGACATCAGTGGACGAAGCACATTCACACTGACATAGTTTTCTTGGGAAAGTATGGCAGTGAAATCCCCAACCGGTTACATGCAGCACAGACAGCTTCCGCGACCTGGAAATTAAATTAAAACTAAAATCATTATCACTCAAGCCAGCCAAAAATTACTTGTGCAGTGGTCTTGAGAAATGGCCATTCGCACACCAAGATAATACTCTTTTTTTAGCAAATTTACCATTGGAATGACTGGCTCAATAACTGAACCAGTTATTTCAGTGATACATTTTCAACAAGAATCTTCCTTTGGTTTACAAAAGGAAATTTCCTATGAGAACGTGTTTTCGAACAAATTTGAAGGTTATATTGTTAAAATCGCAGTGTGGTCTATGGCTATGCCATTCGACAGAGTCATTGATATGTCAGTGACTCAATTTTAAGATGACTACAGTGCAGCTCAGACAAAACTTTAAATGTTTCAAAACAAAACAAAATGTATAAGTTTGTGTTCAATATTTTGAACCAGATTGTATTGCCTAAGGCAGCAAACTCTTCTAATCCAATTATGTCCAAAATATTGAACAGAACATTTCTTACACTCATGTTTCTGTGTTTGTTTTGGAAACATGTAAACTTATTTTGAGCTTTACTGTATGCAGGAGAGCCGTTGAATATTGGGAAACTAATTTGACTGAAACCTCGTGCCGCCCTAAGCAGCAGCAGATCCCATGGAAATTGGTTTCAAAATATTCAACAGAATTGTTCATACATCAAAAATAATGTGTTTGTGGTCCGTAGCCTTTAACCATAGGCAAAACAGAACAAAAGTAGATCACCACTAGCATGAGTGAAAAAATGTACTAATCTAATTAATTTGTGTGTAGAAGTTTTAGGTAAGTTTTTTTTAAAGAAAAGGATCAAAGAACTAACATATGATCTTGAAAGACAGCTTTATATAACAAGAGGCCCAAGAGCCTGTGACGCTCACCTGTACCATTATCATTTGAAACATTTGCATTTAAAAATACAAATTCTGAATGGAAATTCTGGCGCCTATGACCATAGGGCCATTTTATCAAAGTGTTGTTGAATTTGCCCTAAGAAGTAAGGAGAAGAAGCAGTTTGACAATTTGTGGTAAATTGTTAATAAAATGTTAGATTTTAACCCAATAGAATGTGTTGAATCAAAATTCTGAATGCATGTTCTAGAGCCTACCACCATAAAATCCATCTCGTCAAATTTAGATTAAATATGTCAAGCAGCTATGGAGCAGTGGTATTTTGACACTTTCCAGTACATTTTTCATAAACCGATATTCACCACAAAATATGTATCAATCAAAATTCTGAATAGAGGTTCTAGAACCTACTACCATAGAATCCATCCAGCCAAAGTTGGTTGAAATATGCGAGGCAGCTATTGAGCAGTAGCATTTTGACCATTTCTGATAAATTTCTTATATAATCTAGGATTTTCACCCAAAAAATAGATGAATCAAAATGTTGAATGGAAGTTCTAGAACCCATCACCACAGGATCCTTTCAGCCACAGTTGGTTGAAATCGCTCAGAAGGGTATAGAGAGGCAATTTAACAATTTCCGAAATTATTTTCATAAAATCTAAGATTTGCACACAAAAATTGATGTTTCAAAATTCCAAATAGAAGCTCCAGAGCCTCTGGTTATAGGGTCCTATCAGACAAATTTGGTTAAAATCGTTCAGAATGGTAAGGCAAAAAAGCAATTTGACAATTTCCGGTACATTTTTCATAAAATCTATGATTTTCACACAAAGAATTAATGAATTAGAATTCTTAATGTAGTTCTAGAGCCTATGGCCATAGGATCCTTTCAGCCAAATGTGGCTGAAATCGGTCAGATTGGTAAGAAGAAGCAATTTGACAATTTCTGGTACATTTTAAAATAAAATCTAAGGTTTTCTTCCCAAAAATTGATGAATCAAAATTCTGAATGGAAGATCGGAGCCTACAACGATAGGGTACTTTCAGCTAAATGTGGTTGAAATCAGCCAAGTGGTTAATGAGGAGTAGTGTTTTAAAGCAAAAGTTGACGGACGGACGACGGACAGACTCCACGACATAAGCTCACTTGACCCTTCAGGCCAGGTGAGCTAAACTGGAAATGAATTGAGATTATTTGCGAAAAAACATTTACTAAATCTGGGAGCGCTTAACTTGGAGCCAATTAGTGACCAAGCTCATATGAAAGTCACTGTTTTCTGGTGAAAACAACAAGTTTCAGTCAAAATGATAGCAAAATACACTGCCGGTTTCCAAGGTCGCAATATGATGCCTACTGAATATTTTGACATTCGTGTAACTGAATAGCGACAATGTCTCTGGAAACAACGGCTTTCAGTCAAATTGTTTTAAAACTATACAATATTTAACCTGTAGGATGCAATGTCTAATCATCTTAGCGCGAATATAACTGAGCTTATACGACTGGCTAGAGCGGGTATTATGTATTCGCTCAGCATACACCGGAGTGCATGGGTCCAACTTCGCCACTAATTGGTTCCCGCCAGAATGCCATACATGGTATTTAGCTGCTTTTTTCTAATTATTCTATTTTATTTCTGGCTTTCAATGGTGGATATATTCTATAAAGCTGTTATTCAAGAGTATATGTTACTTCCCTTATCCTTTCCTTTAAAATTCATCAATTTCAATTCTGGAGTCCTAATATTTATCAGTTCTAATTCCAAACCCGGAATTGAATTGGAATTGACGCATCTATTCCAATTCCAATCGGAATTGATCCCAACCATGCGGCTGACATCTATTTTGATTGATCCACGGGGGCCATGTGTATTTACGTATCAACATCCACTGACCAAACTTAAATGACACATCGTTTTTTTCAAAAGTAGGTCATCCTAGATGGCCTCCAATGCATTTGGCGAATCAAGCTCGCTTGAACAAATCTGGGTCAGCTGTTGCCCTAAATGATGTTTCATGAATTTTGAATCGATCCCCATGTGGCTTCGGAGGGCATTCGTGGAGACGTTTCTGAAAATATGTTCACATCCAAGATGGCCACAGGCCAAATTCGCTGATCGGCTTTGTTTGACCACAGTTTGATTTCTGATGTCCTACGGAGACATTGTGTCAAATTCAATTGAAATCGGCTCACGGTGGTTCTCAAGAAGACATTTTAAATGCGAAACTGTTTATCTAACAGTTTCGAAAGTGGCACATTTGAAATCAGTATAAACAAAAAACTATACATGTACCTGTAAAACAAATTTCGTTCTCAGAATCCTTCAAATAAAAAAATCCAATATGGCCAACAAACATGCAACATGTTGAGTGGACTGTGGCAGTCATGTTTTTTACGAATAGGCCTATCTCCCTTGAACACATTTTAATGTGCTTAAATAGCACCTAATCATAACTCTAAATATACGACAAAATCCAAGAGAGAGGCTGGCCGAATTGGCCGATTGGCTTCCTTTGTATGAACTCGGATCTCTATGCTCTACCAACGTGTCCTGTCAAATTTGGTTGAAATCAGCTGTAGTTCCTGAGAAAAAGTTTCAATATTAAGGTGACGGACGGACAGTCGTCATGGGATATGCTCATTTGGCCGTGAGCTAATAAATGCCAAATTGCAGGCGAAGAAAAAAGTGGGTTTTTTATTTAATGCTGGAATGACTAGCTGGATTATCTAAGTCAGTCATTCAAATGGGAACAATTTTTAAATGTCCATCTTGCCTGCAAATGCACATGACCAGTTTCTTGACCAGTCATGTCCTCCATCAGGCATGTCAAGTAGTTAGATTTACATTATTTCTCACCACCTATCAGGCCCAGGACCCATCAATGCTCCTAGAAGTAGGAGTTTTGAAATCTGAGACACATTTTGAGACATTTCAGAACTTTTATAGCATCATAAGATCTCATCAATAGCCAGAAAATGTCACAGAATTCATCTCTGAAAGATTGTCAAATGAATTTAAAGGATGACCTGAACAAAAATGGCCTTTAGTCCCTAATTATATCTAAAATTTTGTTCTGACCCATACACGAATCTGGGGAAGTCGTTTTCGTGAAAAGTAGGTCATCCAAAAGGGCCGCCGAACCATGTAACCAATCACGTTAACTTGCACAAGGTTGGTTCATCTCTTACCCCAACTGATATTTCATGGGTGTGAAATCTCCACCCCACCCAAGCCCTCACCCCCACCCCACCGCCACCACACACCCCTACTCCCAGTTTCAGAGAAGATTTTTAGACATTCATAAAAATCGGCCAACATCCAAGATGGCCACTGGCCAAATTGGCTGATCGGCTTTGTTTGAACAAACAAGGATCTGTATGCCCTAAGAATGCTTCCTGTCAAATATACTTGAAATAGGTCTAGTGGTTCTCGAGAAGACATTTTAAATTTCGCATTGCCTTATTGTGGCACGTATGGGAGCTTTTGGCTGGAAAATATCAATGATGGCTGACAAACCGTTTATTCGACAGTTTCAAAAGTGGTAATTTGAAATATGCATACTCAAAAATATATATAAACCCAATTTCGGCTTGAAAATCCATCAAATAAAAAATCCAAAATGGCAGCAAGTAGATACATTTTGAGTGGTCCAGGGGAGTCATGGTTTTTACCCATCAACCTCGCTTGAACACTCTTTATTGGTCCTTCGGCTATAAGGATATCTCCAAATTTTGGGCCCATTTCGTTAAGCGGTTCTGTGGAAGAAGTCGTTTTCGCGAAAATGAGGTCATCCAAGATGGCTACTGAACTATTTGGCCAATTAAGTTCCCTTGAACAAACCTGGTTCAACTCTTCCCCCATAATCATATTTCATGAGTTTTGAATCGATGCCCCAAGTGATTTCGGAGAATATTTTAAAAGATATTTCTAAAAATCTGTCAAAATCCAAGATGGACGCTGAGCAGATTTGTCAATCGCCTTCGTTTGAACAAACTTGAATCTCTACGCTCTAAGGAGGATTCTTTCCAAATATAATTGAAAGTGGCCTTGAGGTCCTTGAAGATGGCATTTAAAAGTTCCCATTGATTAGGTATGAGAGTTGTTGCCGGGAAAATGATCTAAGATGGCCGCCAAACTGTTTATTCGACAGGTTCACAAATGGCAAATTTGAAATCAGAACACTCCCAGAAAAAAAATAATACCAATTTCGGCCTCAAAACAAATAAAAAATACAATATGTCCACATATGCTACATTTTGGTTGGCCCACGGGCGATGGCAGCCATGTTTTCTGAACGATCAAATTCCCTTGCACAAACGTTAATGGCCCTTAGTCCCGAACCATATAGCCCAAATTGCAAACCGATTCACTTAGCAAAAACTATGTCATCCAAGATGGCCGACACACTATTGGCCAATAAAGTTCTCTTGAACAATCTTCGTTCAGGTCTTGTCCTAGATGATATTTCAAGAGTTTTGAATCGATCGCCAAAGTGTTTCGGAGAAGATTTTTGAAGACGTTAAAAAAATCTGGCAAAATCCGGAATCTCTATACCCTAAGGATGCTTCCTGACAAATATATTTGAAATCGACTGAGTGGCTCTGGAGAAGTTGTTTAGATGAATTGTTGACGGAGGATGGACGGATGGCAGCCATAATCTCACTTGGTCTTTCAGGCCAGGTGAGCTAAAATGTAGTTTCTTTGTTATTCATTTTTGTCCATGAAAGCTGTTGAATATTTTGAAATTAATTAGGCTGGAACCTATTGCTGCCATACATAAAAGTAGCTGGTAATGCCTGCGGGAGCGACAGCTCCGTGTCAAATTGGTTTAGAAATATCAAAAGAATATTTTATACATGTACGTCAAAAAGAAGTTGTCGTATTTGGTGTGTAAGGGTTAACACAATGTCACACCTGGTCAGACTAGTCTGTGAAACAGAGTGTTAACCCTTTAACACTCAACCAGAGTAAAACGGCTTCTGCAGTGGTCTTGGGAAATATTTATTTGCAAACCAAGAGAAGACTATTTTTGAAAATTTACCACTGGAATGAGTGACCATACATCTGAGCCAGTCATTCCGGGACCAATTCATTAAAGATAAGCTCATAGTCGACAAATGGTTTTTGCTATAAGAAAATCAATATTTTCTCAAACAAATTTGACTGTTAAAGGGTGAAATAATCAAAGAAATACTATTAAATGGTGGATGTGTAACTGGTCAGATGAGTGATCTGTGCTTGACCTCATTTCTGAATCCCAATATTTTCATTTCAATGCAGCCATACATATCAAACTGTGTATGAACATTTTGAACATAATTTGACTGGCATAATGCGCTGGATGGTGGTTGGTTTTCTATGCAATGCTATTATTATATATTACATACCCATTAAATAGGCATGTATCGCTTAACACAAACATGTTCAAATTGATTTTGGACAATTGGACAGACCTGTGTTAACCCGTTTGGACAAGGTCTGTTCAAAGTTAGTTTTGGAAGTCCAACCCACAACCCTGGAACAGACAGTTAACCAGTTTAACACATAATTTAGCATGCTATGGAGTGTGCTTACACAGTTTAAGAAATTATAAATTTGCAGCCAAAGAGAAAAACTATTTTTTGTAAATTTACCACTGGAATGACTGCCTGAATGCGTCACGTACATTCCAGTGAACATTTTTTTTTTAAATAGCTCTGACTTTATAACCATAAAGGGAAATGGTACTTGCAGGACAATCTCGCCAAGACAGGTTCAGCTAAGCAGATCTCATATCCCCATTCAGCACATGCTAAATGGTTGCTTCCTGTTCGACCATAATTTTTACAATGCCATCCACATTTAGCTCCACAGAGTGTAGGACAATCCTGTGGATAAAAGAATAATGAACGGCTTTGTAAAAGATCGTATAGGATATAAAACAAGACAATGGTCATGGAAATAATGAACTACACGTGTATATATGAGTACTGTGTTAGTAGCAGCTGCAACTAGTCCTTCTTCGCTTTTGCCCACTGTGTCTTGTCCTCAGCCTAAATCATCAGCCTCCTCATGTCCATTCGTGACCTGAGTGTACCTACTCCTGCTTTCTTGAGGTCACCTCGTAGCACGCTTAGCAGATTTATGCAATGACGTCCTCCCCTGGCTCTGTATTTGCTGGCTCCAAGTAGGGCGAATTCCAAGGCTTTCTGTGCCTTCCTTTATGGTAACATTAAAATGAGATATGTTCTGTGCATTCCACCCATCTGAACGCATCGTTCTTCACCTATGCGGATTTCTCCATTTAATCGTTTGCGCTTTAGAATATATTGCTTCATCATACGTTATGTATGGCCATTCCTGCTGTAGTGCCTTAAACATACACTGCAGATATATATTATATGCATAGTGTTATTATCATTGGGTGGTATCATTGGACAGTATCCGATGTTTGTCCTACGGCACCTGTTTTGTTGGACGACAGTTGTAAGCCTGATCGATTAATGGACCTTTCCCGTTTTAGCTATTCCCCGCCTATCTCTAGCTAAGCTCTATCCACACCTCGCTCGTGTTGGGATCGATCGATCTCTGAACACCCTGACTATTATTTTCCTAAAAAGTACACAGGTTAACAGTTAAACGTATTGAAACTAATTTGACTGGGTGCTGCCCAGTCAAATTAGTTTCAAAATATTATACGGCATGTTTATTAAATAGAAAAGAATTACAAACACATGCAATTCATGCAACGTGTCGCACTATTTGAGATTTGATGACGGTCTATATGGAACCCTTAGTGACTTAATGATTGTGACGTCATCATATACTCGCTGAGCTGATTATGACGGCATACGATGTCAGATGACGAATAAATACTCTGGAAAGGTGAATTGTTGCTGGTTGCTTCCCACCAATATTTGGACAACTCGTGATTTCAAATTCAAGTTTATCAGGTGTAATGGGCCATCGCATAGTGCCTTGTGGTTTGGGAGAATGTCCAAGATTTTTTCGTTGACCAAGCACAATCTTTACAACATCATGATATTCTTCACGAATAGACTCACTTTCACGATTAAAACTATCACCACCGCCATTAAACGTGCCGTCTGCTTTTAAGCCAAAATATGATGGTTCTTAAAGATAGGTTGTTATAAGAGCATCCGCCTTATCGAAGGACCATTTACCCCTGCCTCACAAGTTATTTAGCATACACATGGCCAGTATTAAGTGACTACCTGTAGTTAATCACACTTTTGTGATATCCCATTGTATGTCCATTAGACATATTTTACAAAACGCTTCTCCAGAAAAATTGCTATAAATGTACAGTCTACACCCCCTAAGGGCTACAAATATAAGTAGTATGTACTAATACAAGTATCAAACATTCTCTGCATTTCATAGTCAGACGTACTGGAGCATATTTGCCACACTGCTCTGACGGAATAGACACACGATGCTCCCACCCCTCCCCCACTCCCGCACCACCCACCCCATTTACGCAAATGCTCACATCCATACACAACGCGATACACGCACTATCACAGACACTGTTGCGACATTTTTCGACACTATTTGTGACATTGAACTGTTAAGCCTGCCGAGCAAGAAACTGGGTGGTGTTCTGAACTTAACAGAGACTTGCGGAATCCAGTTTATCATATTCAACTAGATTACATTTAGTCATAATAAATTACGGCATAGATTAACGTCTAAATGTCCGTCAGGTTGTTAGAATTGCATTTTGATTCTAATTTGACTGGGTGTTGTTGCTGACATAGGCAGCAACACCACCTAGCCAAATTAGTTTTACAAAGTGTAAACGGCTTACCTATATATTTTTCTCGAAATTGAGATTCAGAGAGTGCAGAGATCGATCAACCCCAACATGGGCAACGTGTGGGTAGAGCTTAGCTTGATATCAGCGGGGCATAGATAAAACTGGATTCGTCCAAATAGCAGCCATCATTGCAATGCGGTGGTTGCCCCCAATATAGCAAGACGTCGTGCAGAGATGACGGATGTCCATGCTGAATACAGCTAACTTAACACTTTTACTAAAGTGAAGTAATACGCGTTTGCAGGCTTAAAATAATTAGTCAATAAGTCTATATGTATAGCGATAAACAATTCATAAACGTTCCATTAATAATCATATCTTAGTTGATAAATACAAACCTAACAGTCCAGCGAAGAGAATGTAATGATTATGAGCTTCTATTTTATATTGGTCAATTGCAATGAGCGCCCGAGTTGATAATTGTCATTCCAAACCGGTTCATGCTATGTTATATGTTAAACTATACACAGAAATACGAGTGTTTCCACATTAAAATACGTCTCACCCACCCACCCACCCCTCACTCTCACTCCCGCCGACCACAACCTACGCAGGCAGATACGCGTGCACGAGTGCAAGCACGCCCACCCGCTCGTCAGATCACCTGCCCGCCAGACCGCCAGTTTACAACACGCATGCACTCACACACGCACGGGCGCGCGCAGCGATGCAGGCATGCATGCATGCATACAGGCAGACATGCAGGTGGGCAGGCAGAGATCTGGGCAACAAGCAGGCTTCAGTTTCAGTTTTCTGTATTCACTCAGGAAGGCATGCAGGTAAGCAGTTGTGCAGGCCCGCGGAGAGTCAGGCAGACAGGCATGTAGACAGTCATACATATAGGCGGGTGGGGCAGGCGGGCGAGTATGTCAGCGAGATGGTGGGCTTCGACTGGGCTGGTGGGCCGGCAGTTGGTCAGGTGAGCTGGTGGGCGAGCATGCCAGCGACTATGCGGGTGGGTGGGCAAGCGGGCAGGTGAGCGTATGAGCGGCCAGGCGGGTGCGTCCGAGGGCGGGTGGGCTGTTGTGCAGGTAGTTCAGCGTGAGTGCGGGTGATGGGTTGGCGGGCGCCGGGTGGGCGGGAAGTTGTGTGGGCAGGCGGGCGGGCTGTCGTCGTTTCACAGTTGTCTACAATCCATACTTCCATTTCGCTCTTTAGGACACTAAGCTAACAGTAATTTAATGAGAAATTTAAAATTGATGATTGGACTATACCTTCGCGACAAAAATAGCATATGTCGAAAAGTAATGTCTTTCCTAACAACTATCCACCCGTCATAGCTGAATGGATACATTTCATTGGAATTATTTGATATATAAAAAACTCGCACATTCGGACCTAGAGATAGTACTGGTTCATCTCTAGATCTGTTCAAAAGAGTAACGCTACCTGAATCGGACTAGCGTGTTCTCTACTGTGACGGTGAGTGTACTACGTTAATATCTGAACAAATATTTAAACAATAGCATTACTAAATGTACAATGTTAGTATTATAAGTGTAAGACTAGTTTTCCATGGTGAAGCGGACTATCCTACAAGCCGTTGCTATAGCTTAGCTTTAATGCCCTCCAGCAACAGCGTGTTAAGACTCTTCTAATACGAACACAAACGATTGAAACTAAGAGTAAAATGCCATTTTATACTATTGTTAGCATATATAATAATAATAATAATAATAATAATAATAATAATAATAATAATAATAATAATAATAATAACGAATGGATATGTCATAGAAGCACTAGACGTCGAATGGATCCTCAATGGCAGTCAATATATGACGTCATAAACAATCACGTCACATATAAGTCGACGTCGCACTTGACAGACAATACTCCTCCATGAAGTTGGAATAGTCCGTCAAGTGTACAAATTGAATACCTTTGATGAATTTACTATTTAATAAACATTATGTTGAATATTTTAAAACTAATTTGACTGACCGCTGTCAACTAAGAACATTGATTCTTGCTGTAGATGAATGCGAAGGTGACTAAATGATTATTTAGCAGCAACATGGCCCAGACAAATTAGTTTCAAAATATTCCAGAGCTTACCTGTATACTTACCTTGAAAATGGGATTCTGTCAGGGTTCAAATTTTCTAAATCGATCCGCACACGCGCGTGGTGGGGACAGGCGGCGGAGCTTAGCTATAGGTGGATTCCTCTATGAACCTTTCCAGTTTTAGCTATGCTCCGCCCGTCTCAATCTAAGCTCCACCCACACCTCGCTCGTGTCGGGGTCGATCGATCTCTGAACTTCCTGACTATCAATTTCCAGAAAAATATAAACTGTTGAATATGTTGAAAACAATTTGACTGGGCGCTGGCACTGCAGCTATGGCAGAAATAGCGTCCAGTCAAATTCGTTTCAATAAAGTCAACAGCATGTTTCTCAAACAGCAAAAACATACAATTCGTACAACGTGTCGGACTATTACGCGTTAAATACTGGATTAAGCACATCATTCACGACGTCATGATTATAGCGTCATTATACATGTCGCGTAGTTGATTATGACGTCATATGAGTGAGTGAGGAAATGGATTCATGAACTTTTTTTTTGATAGATGAATCAAGTGTTAGCTACACATTGCCCATCCCTAGCCAAGCTCCACTCACACGTTGTCTGTGTCGCGATCGAGAAAAAACCCATTGAAAGGCGCAGGGTCGTGACTCAAGTCAGGCATTCCGAGTTTCTTATGATTATGTATATAAATGTTAGAGCAATGTTAAGCGAAGAAATTATGTATTCTTTGGTCAATTGAACACGTTGAGTGTACGTGCATTCTTGCGCGTGTCTGCACGGTGGACCTGAGCAGCTTGCCTTGAACATATTTAATTGGATCTTAGTTCTTAATTATATTCGCAATCAGCGGGATTCAGAGGAAAAGTGGGGTTTTGAAAATTGGTTATCCAAAACAAATCCACCAACCATGTTGAACACGTGACCAAAGTGTGTTCAGCTCTTGCCTTAGGTGAAGACCATGACGTTTCTCGAGTTTCTTGTCAAGCAGTTTCACAGAAGGTCTTTAAATGTAATTTTTTAAATAGAGCAAAATCCAAGATGGCCACCAACAAAATCAACCAAGCAGCTTTCCGGGACCTAGCATGGATCTGATCCGATGGGTCCTTCCTGGCCAGCAGTTCTTAAGGACTCGCTTACCGAATATGATGGACATAGGCTAGGTGAATAGACAGATCAGGTAGCAACACAATTACGTCAAATTAGTAACCCATTTTTCAACAGCTAGTTTGTATGGAATAAGTAATTTAAATTATGATTTCGCAGCTTCTTATTTAGCCATATTGGCGTGTGGGTGTCAGACGTACATTTTGGCTGGGCTATTCAAGGAAGGCCTTCAAATGTCTGATTCTGTTTACGTGTGGATGGTTACATCATCTTTTATGGTTAGAACTGAAAGGGATTGACATGGATAAACATGTGTATTACGACCATACGAGCTGGTAGGGAATGGGGAGGGGTGGGTCGGGGTAGGGGGGGGGGCTCATACTCATAAAATGGCACAGTATTCAAAATTCATAGAGGATGACAGTTATTACTTAGAAATATAGGCGATATAGGGAATGGTTTCTAAGTGCACCTACTTTTTACATTCTGTCGGTGGAGCATCATGGAGGACCAAGCCACACTATATGTGTGTGCGGGGGTTGGGGTGTGGTGGGGGTGTGGGGTTGGCAACAAGTCTTAGACATTTTCCTCAAATACACCCACCGGTATTGCACTTCGACCATGTGTATACAAACTATGTCTACCTTTGCATCTGCTCCCTACGTCAATTAAAAATTTGAGTTTGAGAGTTGCTGCTAATTCTAATATCCCTTAGTGTTTCCATATTGCTGCACCCAACCCCCGATCATTGCTCATATTTTCTATTCTACCCACTAAGCAAGGCATTAACGGGCATGCGACGTTTACAGATAAAACAAGTCAATAGGCTATGTCACGCGTAACTTCCACTACATAAATAGCGTTTGCATTGATGATTTGATTCGGCCTAGATGCACTTCCATATTACTTTATGGACTTGTGTTAATGCCAAAACAACCAAACTGTAATACAACAGCTCAGAATGCTCTGAATATAAACGGATACAGGACGCAGCTGGTCCCGCTGCCCCTTGCCCAGCGGCAACAGGGACAGCTTCATCCGCTGCCTCGTGCTTCCGGCGGCCCTGTAATCCTACAAAAAACCCTGTTAAATTGGTTTCAAAATATTTAACAGAATGCTGATTAAATACTAAAGCTTGCGATTCGTGCAACTTAGCGTAATTGAGTATGGCTTTAATCTACAATTGACATACTTGATTGTTACGTCATATGATTGATCAATAAACTGATTCCTCAATTTAGCAATGGCTATTCTATTCAACAGTTGATCAGCTGTGGGTTTTAATCCTTTGAACCAGAACATGTAGGAGGCGGGGTGGGGTGGGATTTGGGGGGGGGGGGCGGTGTACGCTATGACAAAAAACTGGTGGGTGAGTGAGTGTCCACAACCTATAACTTCTTGCTTATTATGCATGTATTTCCACCATTTCAGACGGCTACATTTGTATCACTATGGATACGCGCTGCTGGTTGATATGTGCGGCTATTATTGCGGTTAGCACGATGCAAGAGGCAACCCTAGTTCCAGTTGAACATCCTAAAGGCGGTAAAGTGACCAAACCTAAAGGTGAGACAAGACGTCCTGTTCATTCTTATTGTCTCTCTTATACTTGCATATCTGGTGAATTTTAAAATGGCCATCGATCAACGATACGTATGCACTCCATTTGAAAGTAACTGCTAACTTTTTTTTTAGATTAATTTGGAAAATCTGAAAGATCAGGTCAGACCAGGTCAGGTCAGGTCAGGTCAGGTCAGGTCAGGTCAGGTCAGGTCAGGTCAGGTCAGGTCAGGTCAGGTCAGGTCAGGATAGGACAAGTCAAGTCAGGTCAGGTCAGGTCAGGTCAGGTCAGGTCAGGGCAGGTCAGGTCAGGTCAGGTCAGGTCAGGTCAGGTCAGGTCAGGTCAGGTCAGGTCAGGCCAGGCCAGGCCAGGCCAGGCCAGGCCAGCCAGGCCAGGCCAGGCCAGCCAGGCCAGGCCAGGCCAGGCCAGGCCAGCCAGGCCAGGCCAGGCCAGGCCAGGCCAGGCCAGGCCAGGCCAGGCCAGGCCAGGCCAGGCCAGGCCAGGCCAGGCCAGGCCAGGTCAGGTCAGGTCAGGTCAGGTCAGGTCAGGTCAGGTCAGGTCAGGTCAGTTCAGGTCAGGTCAGGTCATTCTTATCCACTATATCGGGCTTGTAGAGTTAAAGTGGTTAAAGCACAATTCAGCAGAAATCGCTACAAGATCTGAGTGTCACAGACCAATCAGTAATTGGATAAACGACTTTCACGCACAACCGTGAACAGTCGACGCGCACACGTTGCGAACTCGACTTTGGCAGTGACCTTGAGATCATGCCATGTACATACAATGAATCGGCACCTGAGCGCGGACACACATGAGGCTCATGTGAAATATAGACAATCGACGCTCGTCGCAGATGATTGCAGATGGTCACAGACCGTCGCCGATAGAAATCCCTTTCTAGAAATTAATGGCGGGCAATACAATTATATTAGCGCGTTATTTCAATAGTTCGCCACGCAAATAGCCTCGGGTTCTCAGATGGTAGTTATACAGTCCACAGCTAACCGTAAATGTATGAACTTCTAATCTCAATATCATTATTAACGGATTATCACGGCTTCCATGGTGTTAATCTGATCGGTACGAGCTATGCTTATTTGGCCGGCATAAATAAAACATGACATAAAAGGCTAGAGCCGAGTACCTGCATATCGCAGTTCAAATCTAAACGAGATGCAGTAAAATGATTCCGATCTATAAATCCCGGTCAGAAAACATTTCCCCAACTGAATTCGATTAACTCGAAACATTTCGTTGCCTCTGACAGATGCTTAATATATGATAATAATCTTCGAAATTTATATTCGCAAAAATAGATTTATAACTGATAAATCCTAATATTTAGTACAGGAGCCAGCGCCAGTATTTTGGCCACTAGTGGCACCTGGTGTGCGAATGCGTATAGTTATTATTTGGCAAGGTCTACACCCGTAGAGATGGGCAATGTATAATAGCATTGCTGCACTGACATCTTTCTGTATGTGATAACACTTTTCAGATATACCCCCAAATTCGTCATTGATTAAATTTCAGTCAGATTTCAGTCGAGGAGGTCAATGATTAAATGGTATGGCCACACCTTATTTATATAGTCATGAAGTAAAATCTGGCGACGCATACCTGCTGTTGAATGTGCACTACACGTATTAAAAACATGTATAAATTATTCAAGATAAATGACGTTTTTTATTCTTTGTATACAATGAACCTTTCCTGTGTTAGCTAAGCTCCACCCACACTTCGCCGTACGTTTTGGGATGGATCGATCCCCAAACTCCTTGACTATCAATTTCCTAAAAACTGTACAGTTAAGCTGGTGACTATTTTGTAACTAATATGACTGGGCGCTGTTGCTGCCTATGGCACCAACCGCGCCCAGTCAGATTAGTTTCAAAATATTCAACAGGAATTCAGCAACAACTTTGGCTGAAGTTTGGATTTTTTTCTTGCACCATATCTCTCAAATAAAAATGATCCGCTGTATTAAAATACCCCATTACAGAACTTGAGTGTAGGTGGAAGCTCGCTGTACCTATTGGAGTCTCGGTATCGTTGCTTCCTGTATCATTAGTGGCTTGATCATTGAGATCTGCGCAACAACGATTGCAGGGATTTGTACAGAGAAGCTTAATGTATCATAGCAAATATGTGTTATTTGTCCATAGTACGTTGGCGGGTATCTGTCATATTTCAGATTTTCATATGAAACGCAACATATGATCGTTAGGTGTATGCTATTGAGACCCAATTCCCAGCTACCTTAACGAGAAGCTCGTAGCTGTCCACGTAACCCGTTGCTTAACATGTCCAATTAAGACACACGAAATGCGGATAGCTCACCATTTCCATTGCCAATGTGTCCCAAGAAGTTATTCTAATGTTCAGTAAATCTGCAAACGTTGAGCTATGCAGCTGGGGTCTTTAAACTTATGTCGGAACAGGTTATCCACCGAGCTGGGTACTTGAACAACGAATCAAAAGTGACTTCATATTTAATGTATTTTCTTGAATGTCGTCCTCTATCCCGCACACGAAGTCTGTCTATGCTACTCTAATTAGTACTTACTCTACATACGTGTGCATTGGGACGGCACAGTTGTAAATCCTGCCCTCCAGGACTCGAATGAGTCGTTTGCAATGATGCCTGATTCTTATTTATTCGTATTTATTAGATAATGTTGATAGTTGTGGTACTAGATTCGAATAGGATAAGGATTCTAATTATTTTCCCCCAGCTTATCTGGGCTATAAACTGCTGCCGCCAGTTGTAGGTTCGATTCGCCATCAGTGCTAATATACCGTAATGCCACGAATACTTATTACCCACGAATAACTATTATAATGGCGGTAAAATGCGTGGCCTCTGTGTCGTGCGTCTATAGACGAGGTACTATGTATATCTCTGTGTACATAAATCGCTAACTGGCTACCAGTACCTGTCATCATGATATTAAATTGCTGCAACATTTCCGGAGTTTTAATTGTGTTTTATTTATCCGATGTCCGTCTCGACACAGAATAGCCAATTATACTTAGAATTGCAGTCACAATCAGCTACCAGAGAATTGCAGAAACCCACACACGTGAAACCCGTAATGGCAAACCATGCTTTTTTGTCTCGCGGCGTTGGGCTGTTGGAATCGTTTGTGGGTTATGATGATATGCACTATCGCCAGTTGTTGGCTCGATGTCATGCCAATGCTAATATACCGTATTGCCACGAACACTTGCATACCTGTATATGTACGATTACTGCATTCTGCGGATATAGTGGAAGAAACATCCCACTGCTGCAATCAGTCCTTCTTAGCTTTTTGACGACTGTGTCTTGTCCTCAGCCAACATCCTTAGCTTCCTCAGGTCAATTATTGATTTGACTGTACCGAGTCCTGCTTTCTTGAGGTCGCCTCGTAGCACATTTATGAAATGACGTCCTCTCCTGCCTTTATATTCGCTGGCTTCCAGTAGGGCAAATTTCAAGGCACTCTCTGCTGGTGTGTCCCAAGGCATTCATAGCACATCGCCACACATGGACTATCTTTGCTGCCCGACTTTATTTACGGAGAGCGCCGATGTGTTACCCATCTTGCATAGCGTATCGGTGGAAATTATGCTGTCTGGCCATCGGTGTCCGGTGACGGTACGGAGCCGTTTGAGGTAGAAGGCTTCAACTTTATGTAGAGCTGCCTTAGTCTATAACCAGTATACTCGATGGAAAATGCATGAGCTCTGCGACGTGTGTAAAGTCCAGGAACTGTGTGATCCTTCGTACACATAATACACTAACTTGCTCCCCAGTTACAGTTATAATTCCGGTCAACAAACAGCTACCAGAGACTTACACTGTGTGACGGACACACACACTCGTGAAGGCCACATTCGCAAAGCAAGAGTAATGGCGTTGGGCTGGTTGAAGCAATGTTATGGGCGGTGGTGCTAGGAACTCTAGCCTATTGTGGGTTCAAATTCCCCACCAATAGTTTCGTGTCTATCACGAACCACCAGTTGTTTACTAACGACGTAACTAAGATGGCAACGAAAGCTACACTCAAACACATTTGGTATTCATGAAAGGTCACGTCTCCTTATTATGAATACTCTGAAGAACGGAACCAACATTTTTTAAAGAAATGATCGCACCTTTTTATAACATATCATGTTCTGTCAACCAATGTTCGCCATTTTTGCAAAAATCCGTATTCTAATTATATTATTACAAACCCATGCCTTTCCTCTTGCCACAGTATACCAATGCATACTACTGATATGTATTTTAGCTCTTTAGCACATATCATTCTTACTCTCACGAAAGTACTGCACAATTGCAAGATTACGGCATTTTGAAAAATACCTTTCACAGCGCACACCTCGGCTGGCTGGTATGCACATCCGGTGAAGAGGTAATAGTATTGCTTTAATATTAGAAGCAGATATAACGCCCTTTAAGTTTCATAAACTGTTACCCCATTAACAATATATTTAACATATACACCAGTGCTTGTTGGATGTATTGAAGCTAAGTATACGTGCGTATTTTAACCATGCTATTATCTCATTTGAGATTTTGCAATGAACCGTATTATACACATGACTAGACACTTGGAGGAGCGTTTCAGTGATGAATTCTACCATTTGCGTTTGCCGTTACCAGGCTGCTGACCCACCCACATCGTTGATTTGACGAGATTTCGTCGTAAGGACGTCAATGTGGGAAATGTATATTCTAATTAGCGAAGGAAGTGAAGGAAGGGGTAGAAAATCGGCCAGTCTGCCTATCTGTCTTAGAAGAGTTGCCGGCAGCAACTGTCCTATGTCACCCACAGCGCAGATAACACAGTGAAGCCTGTCAGCATTACACTCTCTTTCTCCCCATATATACGCCCGCCATCCTCCCATCCACCCCACCTATACATACCACACCACATCCTCTCTCTCTCTCTCTCTCTCTCTCTCTCTCTCTCTGTCCACCCCCACCCTCACGCTCAACATCTCTCTCTCACACTCTCTCTCGCTCGCACGCGCGCTCTTTCTCTCTCCCCTTCGCTATCACCCCCCCCCCCCCCGCTCTCTCTCTCCCCCGATCCCTCCCTCCCTCCCTCTCTCTCTCCTCTCCTCCCTCCCTTTCTCCATCTCTGTCTCTCGCACCTTGATTTGGGCCAGCACTGCTCATGGAGATGCTAAGCTCAGTCAGATAATCGTCCTGTGTTTGGTGAATATTTTAAAACCTACTTTAGCTATAAGACGTTAATGGTCATAGCTCACAATCTGTCCTAATATTCAATAAAATATGCCTGGAAATATGACACATTTCTTCTGTCTGCCCTGTACGATTTAACCCTTAGCACTCTGATGTCATAATTTTAACTTTTGAAATTAGTTAAAAGATGAACTGGTGTTCATTTTTCAACACATTTGGGTGGGAGATGTTACTGTCCTAGACAGCACCAGCGTGCACAAAACATATTGACAAATGTACACCAGTTTCTTTGCAATTGGCACGGTAAAACATAGAATAATAACATCAGAATAGCAAAGGTTAAAACCATATATAAAAAGGCTATCTATTCTATTACATAGTTTCAAAGTGGGAATCATCAGCGACTCTCTGATCCACCGGGGATTGTTTTGAGAATACACGGTCTGTTGCATTTCTTACATGTCGTCCTCTCTTCTGAATGTTGGAGAGTGGTTTGACGTGGTCGTCGCGACCATTCATCCGGTTGATTGTACATTCACATTGGCAACTAAAGTCATTAGAAGATAGAGAAAATGCCGCATACTCTATTACAGATAGCTTTGAAAACATTAAGCTTGCCGAGAGGTTTCGCACTATCTATGCCCGGATCTGTCCAGGTAGCTTTGAACTGTGCACATTCGCACACATACATACGATAAAATGATGAGATCCCTGCTAGATTGTAATGTATGCTGTGAAGAAGACAGTGTCACTGAAACACGGTTTAGTGGGCATCTACTAACATATTTCTCACTTTCTCTATAGCTAACTAACTCAAGGGCACACGCCCGCACGCACGCACGTACGTACACACGCACGCGCGTACCGCAAGAACGCGTGTCTTTGTCTTTGGTGATTCAGCAGCCTGCCCGTGGATACAGTCATATTTACTATATCACGCCAGATCAGCAAGTGGCAGAATTCAGCCGAACGGCAGAAATTGATGAATCCGATCTGTCAGGCAAATGCATGACGTCATAATCAGCTACGCCACGTGTAGGGTGACGACGTAATCGTAATTAACGGAAAACCCCATCATGAACCTAGAATAGTCCCTCAGTTGTACGAAGTGTATGTCTATACGACTTAATAAACAGCCCACACCCAAACATGCTGGATGACGTCACAAGGCAAATGGGTAATGAATGACATAAGTAGATCCGCCGGAAACCTAGAATAGTCTGCTAGTTGTACGAATTATGACTTTACAACATAATAAACATTATTTTGAGTTTGAATCTAATTTGACTGGCGCTAGGCAGCAACAGACCCAGTTAAATTAGGTTCACAATATTCAACAGGTTAGCAGCATAGGTACAATGAAATTGGGGTTCTATATAAAACGATCCCAACATGCGGAGCGTATGGGCGGAGCTTAGTTAGAGATGGGCTGGGCATAGTTAAAGTAAATTCATCCATTACGATGTAAGGGCAGGTGGTGCATTTTTCATTCTCTCTACAGTTATGGGCACTATTTAGGCTTATTAATTTTATGGCATGCCAGTCGTCATTTGAATCGGCTTTTTCCTTCGGTGAAGGTGGTGTACTTGCGATTACCCTACTACAACCGTCAACACACTAGTTCCTCGGCGAAATTTAGTTTTCAAACATTCCATAACCTGTCAGAGAATAACCTTTCTTAGTAAATAGTATTTCTATTTATGAGACGTGGTCGATTGTTTTATGCTTTTCACATATGTCATAACACATGATAAAGAGGCCGTATATACGCCATATGTGCGTGTCTAATGCCGTGTTCTCACTGGAGAGTTGACTGGGAATACTATCATGCCTAAGTATGGCGTTACGCCGGTTAAGTCCTTAGCGAAAGCCACGGCCTTCACGGCCTAAAGCCATGTTCTCACTAAAGAGTAAAACAGGAATAACGCCATGCTTCAGTTGGCGTTATTCCGGATTAAGTCTCTAGTGGGAATACGGCCTAAGACCGTGTTCACATTACAGAGATACTCCTAAATAACGCCATTATGTGTTACTCTGGCATAAGTCCTTAGTGTGAACACTGCCTAATTATGTTTAACTGTTTGGTATATAGGCCATTCACATTCGTAATAGATAACATGATAATTCTGGACTAGACACTCAGTGGCGTTACCTGGCGGCAAATGAGATACAATGATAACATTAACACTACCTGGCGGAGTCAGACACAATGTTGACGGTACGCTACCTGGCAAATTTTGAAAGACTATTTCCGATCACATAGGGAAACACTAACGATATCTCGGAAGATAAGCTGCCAATTTTGTAAGAATAATTTTCCGAAATAAGTAACGTATTTATTCGTGGACAAGAGACAGTCCAATCCGAACGCTAGCCGATATACATTGTGTGTACCGACATGCATGTACCGGCTATGAGAACAACGCTTAAGAGACGATAGTCAATCTCTGCCGCTAATGATCGTCTCCAAGGCCGCGTTCTTACTAGAGAGCAGGCTTGCGCACAAGTGCAAATGCATTTGCATTTGCATTTAAATGCATTTGCACTTGCATTTGCATTTAAATGCAATTATGAAATTTCTGACGCATTTGCATTTGCACTGCATTTGAATCTCATGTATCTTCATTTGCATTTGCATTTGAATACACATGGTTGCATTTGCATTTGAATTTTCAAATGCATTTGAGTTTGTTCAAAAGCACTACTTTGTTCATGTTGCGTTTCTTTCAAAATAGGATGGATCCTACCTGCCAGTGCTGTAAATAGCAGCCGCATAACCCAGTCAAATTAATTTTAAAATATCCAACCAAATTAGTTTTTTAAATCATAAAAATGGCATTTCCGGTGCTAAAGATGTAATTCTCTATGATTTATTAACACATTTTACTCTGAATTTCTTAACATGTAATTCTCAGCCATAAATATACATATATATGTGTGCAAGAGCAGGTATATTTTGAAATTAGTTTAGCTTAAGTCAGTTGAGATCTTAGCAAATCAACACATTTTTGTTAATTTGTTTCTGAGATAATCTACAGCAACGTATCTCTAGAGTATAATAAATATGATCACCTAAATAGTAAGGAATGGGTGCCTCCATTCTCTTGTCCAATGTATTGACCATTTAACCCGCACATACAAAACCACTGAAATCATTGGCTCAGTGATGATTTTCCCTCGGTCTGCAAATGGGCCTTTGTAAAAACCACGACAATGGCTGGTCTTTCCGGTTTGGGAATAAAATGGTTAATAAAACAACTGGACTAAAACTTGTTGCTGCGTTAATCAATATGTTGATTTTCAGGAAAATTAATAATATTTATACAATCATCTGTTTGAAAGAACCGCAGTCTTGTGGCTCCAAAATACAGGTGGCCATAATAGCACATTTGACTGTACAATCTGTTCAGCAAGTACTTGCTATATATTTTGTCAAGATCCTTTCAAATTAATTAAAGTGAGCTTAGTAAACTATCTCTTGTTGCTCAATCTATGAATAGGGTAGTGTTGTTAACTCCATTCATTCGGAAATCTATTAATCCTTTTTTGTCAAGATTGGCCTATTTGAATGTTCATTTGCATTACAAGAGATGACACTATTTGAACATTTATGACTGATATGACTGGCTTGTTAAGCGAGTCAATCATTCCAGTGGTAACTCTTCAAAGATTATCTTCTTGGAATGCAAATAGAAATTTACCAAGATGAATAAATAATAGATGCTGATAATTTTGAATGGCATGGGTTAATTTACAGTTCACCCACTGTGATTAGAAGCGCCTGTCATTCAGTCTACCTATACACACATACTCAGTCACGTGTTATCCCAGCCATATGAAGTAACATTTAAACATTTGAATCCGGAAATGCGAGAATCTTAATTCAGATATTGAACAAGCTGAGAATATTTTGAAACAAATTTGACTGGACACCTTTGCCTACAGCTGTATTTTGAATGCAATTTGACTGGAACCTGTTGCTGCCATAGGCACAGCAGCAGCTATCAATCAAATTACCTTCCAGATATTCAACATTATATTTGATAATTATTTTGAAAGTAATTTGACTGGCACATGTTGTTTCCATGGACACAATAGGGATCAGTGAAATTACTTTGAAAATATTCCAAAACAATCTGAACATTAAATTCTGTAATGGTTACCACTTAAAGGTGAAATACGTATTATTTCTTTCATAGAAAAGTTCCACTTGCAGACAAAAAGACAATTTTTGACAATTTTACACTACAATGACTAGTTTGATAAGCGAGTTGTAAAATTTAAAAAGGATTATTTTCTTGGTCTGAAAATTGACATTCTTTAAGATCAATATAGAAGCCGTGTTTGGTCAGTTTGGCCATTCCTGTGTTAATAATAATATGCTATTCTATTATTGATATTCTATAGACCATGTAATGGTGTTTATCAATGCTTTAATAATCTGTAAATCTAAAAGAAATGGATTATTTTAAGATGCTACATGCGGATAATTAGTTAACCCCGTTGACACTCAAATTTGTTCAAGAAAATTTACGTTTTCCCATAAAATTCCCCATTAGCAGACCAATAGATGATTGTTTTTGAAAATTTACTATCGCAATGACTGGCAGTGGTAACATTTAAAAACAAGACCTGTCCCCTCTTTGTCTGCAATTTTTCAATACCACAGTAGGAGCCGTGTTTTGGCAGGCGTGTGTGTGTGTTAAACAGCATTGACAGAAAGAGAGAGTGGCAGTAAATTCGGAGAATTAATTTGTCAAAAAATATATCATTTTCTTTGAGGGCTATCTTGCATATTTCACATAAATATGTATATTGCATACACTTTTCCCGTGTACACGCTTACAAGTTTTGTACCTGAACATGTACACGTGCACAGCCCTAGTTAGAACCCACCACATGGTTATGTTACAAACTGTTTTCCCAAAGATACTCACTCACAGCAGACACATAGTTGACAGATGCATACTACAGTGTTTCAGAGTGTCAGTAGCAGAGGTGTGTCCACATATTCAAATGCATTTCTAAATGCATTTGCATTTTCACTTGCATTTGAATAAGTTGCAAACATTTGCGTTTGCATTTAAATGCAATACCCCGCACTTGTACCCAAGCCTGCTAGGGAGTTGATCGGGAATAACGCCATGCCTCAGTATGGCGTTACATCGTGTATCTCTCTAGTGAGAGCACGGCCTAAGGCCGTGTACTCAATAGGCAGTTAGTTGAGAATAACACCGTGCTGAAGAATGGGGTTATTCCTGATTAAGGCCGTATTCTCACTAGAGACTAACCGGCGTAACACAATACTGAGGTATGGCGTTTTTCCCGATTAACTATCCAGTGAGAACACGGCCTAAGTCTCTAGTGAGAACACGGCCTAAAGCTCTAGTGAGAACACGGCCTAAGTCTCTAGTGAGAACACGGCCTAAGTATATAGTGAGAACACGGCCTAGGTGTATAATGAGAACACGGCCTATATCTGTAGAGAGAACACGGCCTAAGTATCTAGTGAGAACAGGCCTATGGTTGGGTTCACACTACAGAGTTAATCCCGATTAGCACCATACGTAAGCGTGGTGTTACTCCGGATGAAGTCACTAGTTTACCGTATGTCATATTCTCACTATAGACTTAATCCGGAATAACGTCATACATCATCACCACCCTCATCATCATCATCACCCTCATTATATATATATATATATATATATATATATATATATATATATATATATATATATATATATATATATATATATATATATATATATATATATATATATATATATATATATATATATATATATATATATATATATATATATATATTGTTTATTATTATTATTATTATTATTATTATTATTGTTATTATTATTATTATTATTATTATTATTATTATTATTATTATTATTATTATTATTATTATTATTATTATTATTATTAGGTTGCGTTCTTGGTGCAGCGTTTGACTGTTCGACGAATGGTTTTCCGATGACATGCCACCCCCCACAAAAACAAGCTGAAAATGGGGGAGATAAGTGCCCGGACCAAGTCCGTTAGTACATTCATATATACACGACAAACATACATCCATACACAGACCGGCAGGCGAGATGCATATTATTCATTCATATATATGTATGTGTTTTCATCGTTGCTGCTTTCCATATTATAATGAGGCATACATTTATTGCTGAGCTAAATGTTTGACGAGGAAAAAAATGGGTTTCGACTTCGACAATCTTGTTAATACATTCTTCACCCTGTCTCTCGATCTGCATCGTCAATTCCATACCGTTGTTTTGGCCCAATACTTAGTTGGTGATTTAATAAGATTTATTATCAGATTTCATGACTACTATGGAATTTCACAAAGCGTTATCAATAACAAAAACATTACCTATACGTCGTCCATGTTAGGTAACATGACTAGTAAGAAGATTGTTCAGTCAGAGTTGTGCGGGTGTTAATACATTGACTTGCTCTGAAGGAATCCAGTTTTAGCTATGCCCCGCTAATCTCTAGCTAAGCTCCACCCGCAAGTCGCCAGAGTTGGGATCGATCGATCCATGAATTCCCTAATTATCAATTCGAGCAAACTACAGATAAGCTGTTGAATATTGTGAAACTAAGTTAACTGGGTGCTGGTACATGGACAATACCGGGCCATAGTGTCCCAGTGCAGGCCCAGTAACCTGCTTTATCAGGGTATGCGTCCGTATATGAATGCGTAGGTGTGTGTGTGTGTGTGTGCGTGCGTGCGTGCGTGCGCGCGTGCGTGCGTGCGCGCGCGTGTGTCCGTGCACACGAGCACGCGTGTGTGGTAAAGTTCCTTTCCGAGTAATTGATTTCAAAAGTAATTGACATCTGTTTCATTTCAGAGGTTGGAGCTCCAAATGCCCTGGCTCAGATCGTTGGCTCACTGTGCCAGGTTGGAAATTGGGCGCCATGCCAACCGTTAGCTGGTTTTCCATTCATACTTATCAGAACGAGGGAGCCCCTGGACCGCGAATCCGATATTTCAACATGCCCTGCCCTGATCGAGGTCTGCCTCGGAGGTATGAATTGGCAGGATTTTTGGTGTTTATATATTTTTTCTCCGTTCACCACTCTTATGTTAACTGCAATTCAAACGCACAAACTGCGATCTATAAAAAAAAATAACACTTGAATTGTCACGACTTGTGAAGACAATGGACCTTTCCATGTTTTGCTATGCCCCGCCCATCACTAGCTAAGTCCCAACCTCAGCTCGCTCGTGTTGAAATCGATCTATCTCTAAACGTTATGACGATCAATTTCCAGAAAACTATACAGGTAAGATGTTAAATATGTTGAAACTAATTTGACTGGGCGCTGTTGCTGCCGTGGAAACTAGTTTGAAAATATTCAACAGCATGTGTATTAAATAGTAGAGACATACAATTCGTACAACGTATCGGACTATTAAGAGTTAAGGACGGACCAAATATAATCATGTATGACGTAACGATTATGGCGTCATCCTACATGCTGCTTAGTTGATTATGACGCCAGATGAAAGATGGATACTCTGGAAAGGTGAATTGTGATTTTTGCTTATTGGATAGCCATCTATAGGCCAAGATAATATTTTTTGGGCAAATTTACCACTGAAATGTGCAACATAACTTTTTGTTGTCATCATCAAGAGCACGGCAGAAGCTGTTTTTCCGGCTTGAAAATTAAAAGGTGTATGGCAGAGAAAATTCAAAGTTTGTTCAATCTGTGTGAATTTGTAGGCGAGGAGACGAATATTTTTAGAAAATTTACCACTGGAATGACTGGCTCAGAAACTGAGCCGGTCATTTCAGTGGCAAATCGTCAGAGAAAAGTGTCCTCAAATGGTGGAAATAAACATTACTAAATATCATTTCCGACTCAGCTTCAACCTGTGCGACGATTATAGGGTTAGGTTGCCTCAAGCGAGATCAAAGGTGCATATTCACAAGTAAATGCTTGAAAATAAAAGTGCTAAAATTGTATACTTTTACAGTCTTAAATTGTGTGCCTCGATAGAATGACACGAAATAAATCTTAACATATGATGATTTCATTCCGTCTAAAGAAATTCCTTTTTTAGCTTTGAATTTGAAATAGAGGCACGAGTCCCTAATTCAAATTCACAACTTAATCAATTATATTAATTTATACGTAATACAATCATGAATATTTTGAAACTAATTGGAATGTGTGTTGTTGATACCTAAGCCAAACATATCGCCCAGTCAAATCATTTTCAAAATATTCAAAATAATGTTTATTAAATGGTAAAGACATCCAATGTGTGCATCGTGTCGGACTATTAAGTGGTAAAGACGGACTATATCGAGTCATTCATGAGCTCATGATTATGACGTCAGCCTACTCGTCACGTAGTTGATTGTGATGTATGACGGCATGTAATAGGCGGATAAACATTGAAAAGTCCATTCGGACACTATCTATTCAAATTCTAAAACATGACCTGTTGTGACCATACACATCAGTAGTTAGATGTTTCAACACTTGCATCGCAGATCATCTATTTGCTAGAATAATGCTATGATACACAGCCATTTGCTACTGCGATAAAGAAAGCATGAGTGCCATATTATTTTTTTCAGACTTGCCTATAGACTGTGTAATGACCGCTTGGTCGCCATGGTATGACTTCCCGGAGCATGGCATTGCCGTTCGTGTGAGATTTGTCCTCATTGAACCTGCACACGGGGGTGCTCCGTGTGGAATCACTGTTGAAATCGCGAGTACTACTACTACTACTACTACTACTACAACTACTACTACTGCTGCTGCTGCTGCTGCTGCTACTACTACTACTACTACTACTACTACTACTACTACTACTACTACTACTACTACTACTACTGCTACTACTACTACTACTACTACTACTACTACTACTACTACCACTACTACTACTACCACTACTACCACTACTACTTATTTATACAATATACTAACACTAAACATACGGCAAGGAAAGAAAAAACGGTAAAAAATTCGCCAGGCTGTCCATAATAAGTAATATGACTCAAAATATATACTCAAAAATATAATATTTATTTTATCGTAATACAATAAATGCCATACGTACATTATTATGACCAGTTTCTGAAGAGGCCCAGATAAGTAATTGTGTAGCCGACAAAACGCGGATATTTAAAGACAAATGTTTTGTCAACAGTGCAGCGAAAAATAGCACGTATCGCTGCCGCCAGTTAATCTTTTTCTTTACTTCGTGAGTTGGTTTCCGAAAATGTCCGTGATCGCCGGCCCGTAATTAGGCAAGCAATAACAAAACAAGAACGCTAAAGCGTACACTGTCTCGCCTGTAAAGCCATGGATAGTGTGGATTGCAAAATCAAACTTATCTTGGTTTGTAATACACATAATCAGTATGGCACCGACAAACAAGGATAACGAATCAAACATGGAACAGTTTACCAAACTGTGTAGAGTCTAATCTTGAAAAGAGTAATGATGCAGGTAGTACCGCTGCACAGTATATAACTCTGCTGTAAAAGTGTGTTGATGTCTGGTGAGCTATTGTTGAAAATGAGTGATCCATAAAAACTATCAAAATGATGAAAAAGTCCAAAACCGTCAAAAAGTAGTAAAAAGGGCCCAGAATCATATCGGTAATGATGCAGATCAAATCCCTGTATTGCATAGAACAGTTCTGTAAAGTTCTATTGACATAGCTGAGCTACGCACTTCAAAAATCGCTTTGAATGAGACTAAGTTGTCCAGGTCATCATTGGGTAGTACCTTAGCACATCTCTGTTCACAAATTGTCCAGACCGCCATTGTAGCAATACAAATTAGAGCATCTTGCACGCTGTTTGTAAGGTGGATATGTACATTTTTAAAATCTCTAAATAAAATAATGTTAGCTGTCAGTTTCACGTGATTGATCGCAAATCCTTTACAACAGTTTCTATGTAATGACAGAAATAAATGTGAACTTAAGACATTATGTGTTCGATTGTTTCCTCTTGCAATTCACAAAGAGGGCATCGATTACTCATTGTGACGTGAAAGTCTGGGATGGAGAAGTCGCCAGGCTACATCATTTGCTTTATATGGTATGGAGGGATAATGTAGATTTTTTTGGTTCAGACAATGGACCTTTCCATTTTAGCCATGCCCCACCCATCACTAGCTAAGCTCCGCCCACACCTCGGAGTGTTGGGATTGATCGATCGACAAATGCCCTAGCTATCGATTTCCTGAAAACTTTACAGGGAAGCTGTTGAATATGTTGTAACTAATTTGATTGGGCGCTGTTGCTGCCTATGGCAGCAACAGTGCCCAGTCAAATTAGTTTCCAGAATATTTATTAAATACTAAAAGCAAACAATGTGTACAACAACGCATAGACCGTCTTCAAATATGCGTTCGTGACGTACTTATCGACGTCATTCATGACGGCATTCATTATGATGTCATTGTACACATCACGCAGTTCAGTATGACGTCATATGATGGGTGGGTACTCTGGAAAGATGAATTGTCCATTCGAAGGGTGTATAGCACGTGTGCCGTTTTAGCGTGTTCTGTATCAGAACTGTATACCAATCATGGGAACACGTGTAGCATTTGAATGTATTTTCTTCCTAAACCAAAAATTGGTGGAGTTATTTCATGTACTAGTTGAATTCTGTAAGTTAAACCAATCTAGAGGAACTGCTCTCTTAATTCGTATTCATAATCTCTGAGCGTCGATGGCTCTCAGATTACATTTCTCTGTTAACGTCTGTCTGGAAATCATGCTCGCGAATCTGGTGTAATCATATCTCCTAAGTACTAGATCATATTAGTTGCTAATGATGGGAAATATAGTGCTCTATTAGACACGGTAATGTTATCGTTTCACCACGATTGTTGTTCTAAGGCATCTTCCAATGCCAATGGCGGTGGGTGGTTTAAGAACACATACTCAGTGCTTTGTGTTCGTGCTGATTGATATACTCCAGGAATCCTCCGGATATTTGGTGGTGGTGCATTAAAAAAAAGATACTTCCAACTGGAAATGGCCCTGTGTAACGTTGGAGTAATGTGCGTGACACAGTTTTCCAATGCGAATCTCCATAAAGTAATTCATAACGAAATGTCAGTTTTAAAGACGCACATTTTGTTGGTATGCGAACTAGAGCTAACCCGCCATCTTGTTTTTTGTTTACACACAGCATTTGATACGAGGTTAGTTTCGCCTTTTCATAAATATGCAAGAATGAATTGACCAATTTCAGTTTTACATATTTTGGCATCCGGACAACAGAGGATGTATACCACATCCCATTCATTCAAAGATTCATCATCATGTTTATTAAATAGTAGAGACATTGCCAAATTAGTAATGGCAAATGCTCTTCCAAACATTAACAAATGACCCCGCTTCCAGCTTGCCAAAATCTGTTTGACTTTGCTAAGACGATATGCCCAGTCCATTGAGTGATCCATTTTCCTATTGAAGTAAATTCCCAACGCTTTAATCTTATTTTCATCATCCTTTCTGGAATTCCACCCACAAAGAAACACACCAACTGATTTCTCCTTATTTATTCAAGGTCAGATGCTTTTTAAAACTCAACTAGTGTTCTTTCTAGGCGACGAAAATCATCACTCTCTCGCCTATGAATACCGTGGTATCATGAGAATATTGTAACAACTTTAGGGGTCTTACAATACCCGGTATGGCAATTCCTTTGGGAATCGTATCTTCACGTATTGTTGCTCCAACTGATTCCATGACAAGTACAAATACTAGTGGTGACAAGGAACAAGGATAGCGGCTACTTATGTTACTATACAATATTGTGACACATTTAATACAACTTTCCGCTAAGCCAATAAAGAAGACGTTTGTTAAAATGCTGCTGCCTGGAATGCCACAGGTCTGATCAGGATCAATCACTTCCTCCAAAACTCCGCTGAGTTTTAATGGCAGAGCTCTTGAAATAAGTTTGTAATCTACACAAAGCAGACATAGTGGTCAGTAATTTTCCAAATCTTCCCGTTCACCTTTCTTCTAAAGTATTCGAACATATGCTTGAGACATGGGTGGCCGAAGGGTGACAATGTAAAATAGGGCATGTACGAGCATGGCCGTATTATACTCCAGAATTTGCGATACAATTCTGCTGTAAGGCCATCACCGCCAGGGTTTCTTTCCAGGTTTTATACCATGTAAGACTTCGGTTAAGTCTGTTAATGGTAACGATCGATCACACCTTACACGGCGGGAATCAGGCGGCGTTTTCTTGATACTGCTCAAGATGTGCAGTTGCTGCGGCATTACTTCCGTTAGACTAATACAAAGATTGATTAAAAAAACTGATGAACAGCTGCTCTTATATAAGCTGTTGAATTAAGATGTACACCATCGTCTGATTTTATACATCTAATAATTTTCCCTATACCCGTATCGTTTTCCAAACTGCAGAAAAACTGTGTGGGGATCCCACTTTTCGCCCAAGGCGTGCTCCTGATCTCATGAACGAATTGTGGCACCATCAAACATATGCTTATCTAACTAATTTATGTTGTTCTTTGTTCGAATTAAAAGGTCGCTATGGCCTTCTTCTCCGTTATTTACTTTACTGGAGGTCCGTAATACACGTGTATCTATCCACGGCTTTCCTGTGCTTTCGTCTATCTCGTGCTAATTTATTAGCATACCGCCGTGGAATATGAGCAAAATTATTTTACCATCCTCCCACCATTGCACATTTTGTTCATATGTGTCCTTTTTCCCGAGCCAATAATGTCAAAAGTGTTGGATACGCTGATAATATTTAACAGCATGAAGGAGTGAATTATTAAATTTCCAATATCCACTCCCGTGCTTAATCCGGTCAGCATTATTTAAGGCACACAGCTAGTTTTGATCTGAAAATGCTACAGGTACAGTTTTATCTGAGTTAATTTGCCTTTGAACGACTCCTGCAAATACATCTTGTCTGTTTTTGATGCAACAGGCCCATCACGTGGATACCACGTGAACTGTTTTCTATCAGGATTCAACAGCCGACAACTGTCGAATAAACACAGAGCTTGTTTAACGCAATGTGTGATGTGTCTAAAAAGGTGATGAAACAGCATAAACAGCCGAAGACCGGCTATCTTTATTTACATCTAAAACACAGTTAAAATCGCCTCCTAGCACTAAATGTGCACTAAAAATACCATTCGTGTATATTAGTCGATACAATTTTTTAGAAATGCATGCCGAGAAACATGTGAAGTTGGTGCACAAATACACATAATATTTAAAACTGAGTCAGAAATATGTACTGATATTTTCACCCAAACATCATTTGTATCAGTTGATGATGAAACGACATTAATATGTTTAAGGCGCCTGGGGGAGAATAAGAATAGCAACTCCTGCACTATTGTATGTTGATAACGAAATGTGCAGTTCGCCTTTCAAGAACTGTTTCAGGATTATAAATATTAGTTTCCTGAAGTAATGCGATGTTTGCCTTTCAAGTTCTTCCAACAATGACCTTTGCCTTAATTCTGTATTCAAAACCCTGAAATTTAAGCCGTTAATAATCATACAAACTAGGGTAATGTACAACACAGCTACGATGGCAATTCTAATTGGACTTTGTTTTTGTACTGCCATTATTTAGTTTTTTTGGCCCATTTACCCAGCTTACTGTTAAAATCATGGTTATTGAGCTGAACAATTTCCAAATGTCGGTAGTTGGAAGCATCAGAATCGCACATTAGATGTCTATTGTGTCTCCCCTTTCGCTGTTATATGGGGGAGCACACGTTTCACCATCATCTGAACGAAACATGACAATTTCATTGGCCACATGTGAAGTGACAGACTATTCTGACCCAACTAATGAACACATTGTCCTCCTCAATATTCTCTTCGTCTTATTAATAAGGGTATCCATAGCATCCATCATTGAAATACTTTGACCTAATGTGCCTTTCTCAGGGCTGATTTGACTTAAAGGAAGTGAACATTTATTTTGCCCACATCCCAAACGCTCTGACAGAGAAAACTCAATGCCACTCACATTCTCGCCATCAACTGGTTGAATTTCATTAGAACCAACTGGGGTTAAACTAATCACTTCTTCGAAGATGCCTATTTCAGCATTAGGCCCAGTTCTTGATACCGCTACACACGGTGTTGCTAGCAAATGCACATCAGCAATAACTGGAATTGATGCTGTAATTGGTGGTGAAATGTCCTTATCTCTTATCGGCATAGGTGGGTTGTCAACTGGTCCACCACGTGGAAGTTGCATTGATGCAGTGGAAGTGTTCATCTTATTAGGTCATCACCATTTAAAATGTTCAATAGAACCGCCTATAAGGTATGTCCCTGACAATTCCCTGCTAGATAGGTAGTACTTGAACAAATGCGGTATTCCTTAGCTCCCCTCCACCCCCACCCCCACCCCTCCCGGTACCATACCGGGAAGGATGGAAATGTCATCAATTCATAATTTATTCAGTAACGGTGCATCCACTTTATCGAAATAAACTGGCCTAACTCCAGTCTCTAGCTTCCTATCAAATCGATACGTCGCTATCTCCGCCTTCAGAATCGCCACATACTGGCTGAGCTCAGGTGTTAGCCGCTCATTACGGATCTCCATAGGCGCTGTAATCTTCACCGCCAGTTTATCGCTATCAATTTCTTCAACCTGACAAATCTCTCCTTTAACAGTCAAATCGTTTTCTAATAGCTTCCCCTTTGCCTGTTCATTGGCCATAGTGATAGTCCAGATATTACGATTAATATTAATTAGGCCCTTTGTCACCTTTGGTCCAGCGTCGAGGATATCTTTTACGCCATGACAAACGTATATGGCTGATACGGCTCACCCTCATGTTTTTTATTTTCAACCTTGACGTCCGTTTATATTTTGATGCTATTTCTAATGATGTTATAACAGTAGCGCGCCTGACCGCCTTTAACGCTGGGCGTATGCGTGTAGGTCACGCTAACAAGGGTGACATGAGCAAAGCGCAAAGAAGCCGCCTATACACGCAGAGTCTAAGCTAATGCATAAAACAACGGCCAACAGTTTTCAAAGTCAACCAACATAAAAGGCGCGTTCGCCAAACAACGTGAACGGATGAGAACAAGCGCAATTAAAGGAGGACAACATACAGCTTGGCAAGCGGGGCCGAAACAGCGCCGACAGCCAGCAATTGCTAGCACTTTGAAACAAGCGAGCATCAAGATTGAAAGACTTCGCTACCAATGCGACCTTCAACAACTAAACTCCAAAAATAAATACAACAAAACCAAGGTACACTTATAGAGAGCCAAGACAAAAAATAAAGCATATACGCTTAGTAGAATTCGTCTTAAAGGATAGCTAATCCCATCTCTTGATAGCTATTCAGGCGATCTAAAACGCCGGTCATAAACTTTCCAGGTAATTTTAAGCTTTTTATCACGCCGCTAAGGAAAGATATTCAGGATTTAGTAGTTAAACGTTGGTACATTTCTAACCCTATGATGGCTTTCATGGTTTACTTTTCGACCAATCCGAAAAAAACCTAGCGTGTCTGCCTCGGCATATACGCTCAGTCAGAGAGGCGTCAGCTATAGTTTGGCAATGTGGTATAAAAGCAATCCTACAGGTAAGCTGTTGAATATTTTGAAACCAATTTGATTGGAAGTTGTTGCTGTCGTTGGCAGCAACTACTTCCGGTCAAATTAGTTTCAAAATATTCAATGGGATAAGCATTACATAATAAAGAATGTGATGCATTGGAGCGTACATGACATCACGCTCAATAGCTTGAGGAAACACAATGGTGTCGATCACTGTTCAACATTTACGCGATATTGCAAAACAGATAATTGCGTTACAGATCAGGGAATGTGACAGGGTGTGAATGATATGGAATCTATAAACCATATTCTATCGGAAATTAGCATCGCTTTAAATCGGCGTTAATAGCAGAGCCAAATCAATGCGTCTCCAATGGATACTACTACTACTACTACTACAACTACTACTACTACTACTACTACTACTACTACTACTACTACTACTACTACTACTACTACTACTACTACTACTACTACTACTACTACTACTGCTGCTACTGCTACTGCTACTGCTACTACTTGTAGTAGAAGTCGTCTTAAATCGGTGTTAATAGCAGAGCCAAATCAATGCGTCTCCAATGGATACTACTACTACTACTACTACTACTACTACTACTACTACTACTACTACTACTACTACTACTACTACTACTACTACTACTACTACTACTACTACTACTACTACTACTACTACTACTACTACTACTACTACTACTACTACTACTACTACTACTACTACTACTACTACTACTGCTACTGCTACTACTTGTAGTAGAAGTCGTCTTAAATCGGCGTTAATAGCAGAGCCAAATCAGTACGACTTCACTACTACTGTCGCGCTTATTACTAATTTAATGAGAGCGTACATTTCCGCCACGCTCGCCACTTCCGAATGTAAATAAGTTTGTTTTATTCCTACTTATATCCTACATTTTAAACTGCCACAATTATTTAGTGCTATGTAAGGTGTACATCTATCCTTTATGACCGTTCATTTGAACAGTAGATATTAAAATATGTTCCGTGCCACCGGATTTCAAAATTAGTGTAGATTACACTTTTCCGGATATCCGGTTAGTAGGAGCACTCTATTCAGCTTACTAATTTAAGATTTCCACGGAATATAATATAGCAATATATGATGGATTGAGCTTAGCTTTGAGTGGTGTGTAATAATACATGCATAAGTGTGGTATAGTAATCATTAATACATACACAAACATCTTTTGGCCTGACTGCAATGTAATATACATATACCCACGCACACGCACTTACGGCAACTTACAGTGCATTTTTCAAATATCATATGTTAAGCAATTGGATAAATTCTACATCTATAGCTCACATGGCTTTGGCTGGTTTGAGAGCCACAAAAACAGCCACCATCCCCGCCACTGTATCAGGGCTGAACTCTGCAGAAAATGCTGTGTAGTATCTTCATGGGTTGTATTTAATTACACGAAGATGCCCCCCCCACCCCCTTCCTATGAACGAATGCAGCGCATCCACCACCACACATAATTTATATAATGGCTTAAGATGTCATAATTGAAAAAAGATATTTACAGCAGGCACACATATGTGCACTCTAACGTGCCTACATTTGCTTGGGAAAAAGTGCGTGTGGAGTATCACCTACCACACCAAGTTCTGTTTACTGAGCCATAGGTTGCAATACTATAATATAATTTAATAATTTGATCACGATCCTCCGACTAACGACGGCATGACCGAAGAAGAGGAAATGGCAAGAGGAAATGGCAAAAGGAAATGGCAAGAGGAAATGGCAAGAGGAAATGGCAAGAGGAAATGGCAGAAACCTAAGCTCAGAACATCAGTAGACCTTTTAATATATCTGTGTGTGGTTCCTGTAGACCAGAGAGACGGGATCTACGCACGTAAGAAGAGTGATCGACGCCAAATTCGAAATCCGGTTACACGCCAGATATTTTGATAACTGCTGTTCAAATGAACGTTCATAAAGGATATATTTACACATAGCAAAGCATCAAATAAGCGTAGGGACAATAAGCTATCTCGCAGGTCAAAGCAGATAAATACTACTTTGTGTGCCTTTGCTTAGCATAGCTTTTACGGCGTTTTCAGCTAAATAAACCTTTTACAAACATTTCGCTTCATAAAAATAATATTCTTACGTAGTAATCACTGCGTGTTTATAAAAAAAATTTCATATGGCTAACGCGAATCGCACGAAATACCCTATTTTCGTATATGCCCTATATAGTTAGCCTACATAATATGTAGTATTGCTATGTTTGATTCCAGCGACTGTCGCCTGGTATTATACATACATTTTTTTAATTTCATACCCATATTGATTAAAACCTACAAAATTAACAGTTTGTAACTATTATTTATGTATATATAATTAGCAGCCTCGGCGGCGGTTAGCGCGTCGACGCCATACACCCCCACCCCCAATCCCCGCCCCAACACGCAGACCCCCAAAATAGCCACGGCCGGGTGTCAAGAACGTAAATATGTGCTATTAAATCTTTAAAAAAAATCTCATGTTCGGCTGTATGTTTTAACCCATTTCCACCAAACCCTTTGGAAATTTATATCACATATCATATATAGGGCCTACATTCATAGGGGTGTGGGAACGTACTTTGGCGGGGTGGGGGTGGTGGAGTGGGTTGGTGTGTGTGTGTGTGTGTGTGTGTGTGTGTGTGTGTGTGTGGGCGTGCGTGCGTGCGTGCGTGCGTGTGTGTGTGTGTGTGTGTGTGGTTCATGGTGCAAAACCATATGGGTGTGACCAAAACCTAATGGGCGCTACGGAGAATACACTGAGGGTTAAAATCTGTAGGGTCGCTAGCGCCCTACCCCTCCCCTACGCCTATGCATATGGCAAGCATCTCGAAAATTTAAAAACCAACTTGTCCTTATATAGTATCTGTGTTAAATCCAATAAACGAACTTGTAAGGTTCTGAAAACAAGTTTTTAAAAAATCTACATTCGTGATATCCACCCACCCATCCACCCCACCCATACACTATAACTCCAACCCCCTCCAGCAATGGCAAACCGGTGAACTGGCTGGCTGGCTCACTGGCTCGCTCGCTCGCTCGCTCGCTCGCTCACTCACTCACTCACTCACTCACTCACTCACTCACTCACTCACTCACTCACTCACTCACTCACTCACTCACTCACTCACTCACTCACTCACTCACTCACTCACTCACTCACTCACTCACTCACTCACTCACTCACTCACTCACTCACTCACTCACTCACTCACTCACTCACTCACTCACTCACTCACTCACTCACTCACTCACTCACTCACTCACTCACTCACTCACTCACTCACTCACTCACTCACTCACTCACTCACTCACTCACTCACTCACTCACTCACTCACTCACTCACTCACTCACTCACTCACTCACTCACTCACTCACTCACTCACTCACTCACTCACTCACTCACTCACTCACTCACTCACTCACTCACTCACTCACTCACTCACTCACTCACTCACTCACTCACTCACTCACTCACTCACTCACTCACTCACTCACTCACTCACTCACTCACTGGCCGACTGACCAACTCACTGACTCACTGACTCGCCGACCGACCCACCAAACAACTCACCGACTCACTCACTCACGAGTGAATGACTGATACATTGTGTGGGTGAGTGAGTGGGCGAATGAGTGAGTGGGTGGCAGGCCGATTGACCAACTGGCTGATCAACCGACCAACTAGCTGGCTGACCGAGTGGGTGGGTGGGTCTGTGGGTCGGTGGTGGATTGGGTCATAGGTGGATGTCTGTCTGCCGCTGGGGCTGCCACATGCCTGGTTGTCTGACTGTCGCCCTGGCTGATTGCCTGACATGGCTGCCTAATTGCGTGCCCTGCTATGCCTTGCCTTGCCCTGCACAACCAGCCCAGCCCAGCCCAGCCCAACCCAGCCCAGCCCCGCCCAGCCCAGCCCAGCCCAGCCCAGCCCAGCCCAGCCCAGCCCAGCCCAGCCCAGCCCAGCCCAGCCCAGCCCAGCCCAGCCCAGCCCAGCCCAGCCCAGCCCAGCCCAGCCCAGTCCTGGCTGCATGCCTGCCATGCCCGGGCTGCCTGACTACCTGTCATGCCCTGACTGTCTACCTGCCTGTCCTCCACTGGCTGCCTGATTGCCTGCCAGCCCTGCTCTTGATGCCTGATTGCTTGCCCTGCCCTGGCTGCCGCTCCTGCTCTGGCTGGCTGTCAAGCCCTGACTGACTGTCTGCCCTGGCTGCATGCCTTGCTGTGCTCCCCTGGCTGCCTGATTGCATGGTTGCCATGTCATGCCCTTGCTGCCTGCCTGCTCTAAATTACCTGCCATGTCCTGACTGACTGCCACCACTCGCTGGCTGCCTGCCTGCCCTCCCTGGCTGCCTGATTGCCTGCCTGCCCTCCCCTAGCTTCCTGCCTGCCCGGCCCTGGCAGCCTGATTGCCTGCCTACCCTCCCTTATCTGCGTGATTGCCTGCCTGCCCTGGCTGCCTGATTGCCTGCCCTGGCTTCCGGTCCTGCCCTGGCTGCCGGCCTGAGTGGTGTGTTTGACTGATGTTTATTTATGTATAATATGATAAACATAATTATACTTCTGTTTGGGACAATTCCTTTATCAAGGAATAGCGCAATTTACGCGCACGTATTACATTGAATGATTACATTAGGTAGCCTAATAGTGCCTTTAGGAGACTAGAGGATTATATAGTGTTAAACTGGGAATATTAGAACAATGAAATTGTAAGACCCAACCAAGTATGCGTAATACCATACACACAAACTATATAGGCCTAACTGTGAAGCTGGTGTACGTGTGCAGCCTACACAGCCAGTCTCACGTAATCGCTGACATTACATAGACTTAAAAATAAATATATTGTAATTCTACTTCTAAAATGGGCCTAATAACTGCATTTATGTATTGAATTCATGCAAAATACACTAGTATAGTGTGAATCCACTTATAATCGGAACAGCGAAATAATGGGCCGAATTGGCACTGGGGCAAATACGCTTGCCCGCGTTCAGCCTCCAGTTACATAAATATTATTTGATTTTCTAATTCTGCTGCATACATATCTTGATATGATTCCATATCAAGCTGTCAGTAAGAAGTTCACAGATAAGAACACCATAAAACACGCATGTATAAGGATGAAAATTCGTAGCGTAGCATTCATAACCGCAGAGGTGTCAGACTCGAGAGATTTGTTTATGTGCTTTGACCTTTGACATTACCCATAATTCTTTGCGACGCTGTAACTCCGAGATAGCTTGTTAAATCAGCAATACACGCGGCGTAAAAGAGTGCGGGCTATACCAAATACAATTACATATTTCTCACCGTCAGTATCGACCAGATGTTTTTGCTCATAGCAATTGTTTCTTCTACATAAAGCTACTGAAAGAAATTATGTTACAATCCTGCCCGTGCAAAAGCTCAGGCGAGCGTAGACTGGGGAAATACACACAGCGGGTGTGGTCGGTGTGTGAGTGTGTGTGTATTTAAGACGCATAGTCAACTGGGAAGTAATTAATAACGTTACGCAGGATGGTTGATTAAAATGTAAACACCGGGATCTTACATCTGGATCAAAGAAGCGATAATATAGGCTGGATAGTAGAAGCGGGTAGAAACCTACTAGCAATTTTCCGAAAACTATACATATAAGCTATTGAATATTATGAAACTAATTTGGCTGGGCAATCGCAGCGCCAGCGCCCGGTCAAATTAGTTTCAACATATTCAACAATAGTAAATAGTAAAGACATACAATTCGTACCAAATTACGACATTCATGACGTCATTGATTGTGACGCTACCCGACACGTTGCGCATTTGATTACGACGTCAGATGATGGATGAATAAACTGGAAAGGTACATTGTCAATGTGAATACATACCATACAAATTCCGCACCCATTATTCTTTTAACCTGTATATATGCACATATTCACAGCCTGTGTGTATACATCATGGAGCATCTGGTTCCCTTCCGGTGGTGGCTGTTTTCGCTTTAGAAGTCTGGCACCTCTATCACCAACAGGCTCATGCTCTGCGGTGATTGAAACGGATAAGCAACCGCCATGTGACCAGGATACTAGTAAGTAATATCTGGTTAACTGATTCTTATGTAGAGCAGCTATATAATCATACACATACATCTTCGAACGTTAAATATCTCAACATATCAACTGTACATTAGTGTGTGCCATTGCATGCTTAGTGAAAGCGTATTTGTATGTAGTACCTTCGCATACGCATTCAAACACTACTTTCCACGCAATCGAGAATATGAGGGTTTCACTTTAACGACCCAGTGGCTTTGGAAAAGTCCTTTTTGAAAATCCGTGAAAATTTTATGGAAATCCAAGATGGCCGCCGAGCCAATCAGCCAATCAGATTCATGTGGAGCTAAAACCTATCCGACATTAGTTTCTAAGGGCCTGTAAAGTTTAGTCCATTTCGTGCCGGAAGTTTTCAAGTTATTGCATTTTTAGCCAAAGTGCGTATTCATAATAATAATAAACAAAACAAACGAAGACAATAGGGTTCCAGCCACGATGGCTTGCCCCCACCCCCCCCCCCCCCACCACTAATACTAATACACTTTATTTACGGAGGGTAAATCTTGATTTGCCGGGTTTTAGAGAGGCCCTCGCAAGAGCAAATATATTCAAAGGGCCGAACTGTAAGATAAATACACGGGATGCAATTTTTAACTGATGACGTCATACTCAAATATTAATGTGATGCATTGCATTTCAGAATTCTGAATCGAATGTTAGACAGGATGGACCTTCCAGTTTATTTATCAATCATGTGACCTCATAATCAACTACGAGACGTGTCTGATTACGTCATAATCATTAAGTTACGAATGACTCGATTTAGTTCGTTTTAAATGCGTAATAGTCCGACTCGTTGTACAAATTGTATGCCTTGGCTATTTAATAAACATGCTGTTCAATATTTTGAAACTAACTTGACTTGGCCATAGGCAGCAACATCATCCAGCTAAATCAGTTTCAATATATTCAACAACTTATGTGCATAGTTTTTCTGGATAGTCAGGGATTTCAGAGATCGATCCATCCCAACACAACGATGTGTGGGTGGAGCTTAGCTAGAGATGGGCGGGCATATCTAAAACGTGATTCTCAATTGAGCGACACATTTTAGCCATGCCCCGCCCGGTTCTAACTAAGTTCCGCCCACGGGGTGCCTGTGTTTCGGATCGATGTATGCGGCTCATTCAGAGGCGCTATATTAATGCCATTGGAGATAAATATTAATGTTTGTTAAACTATAACTTGAATGTGAGCGGATGTTCAGCTTCGTAACTGTATTAAATGCACGTTTCTTATCATCTAAAAATACGTGTAGGTGAAATTGACCTTTCCGGTTTGTCTGTCTTTAACGCGTAATAGTCCGACACGTTGTACGAATTGTATGGCTTTACGACTTAACGAGATTGATAGGGCGATGATGTGTCATCGTAAATCCCTACGTTCACCCCCCCCCCCACCCCCTGTGACTATCCACCCCCTGGCGTGGATCCAAATGTAAATGCCCTTTTGCCGTCCACAATCATATGGGTAACCCACATAACAAATGTAGTTGAATTGCCGATTACAATATTTCCGACATTTTTTTTAAACGTGGGGATAATAAGCAGGTTGTTGAATATTTTGAAACTGATTTGAGTGGGCCATAGGCAGTAACAGCTACGACAGCGCAACGTCAAATTGGTTTCAAAATGTTTAATGGTTTACCTGTATAGTTTTCTGGAATTTGATAGTTAGGGAGGTCATGCACCGATACGAGCTTAGCTAGAGATGGGCGGGATATAGCTAAAACTGGAAAGGTCCATTTGGTTCCACGTGTTGCCGCCATGCCGTTAATCGTATGGTCAAAATTCACAAGTGTAACCGAAATTTTAACTGTGATAGAGTTTGTGAAAATCTGTCAATTCCTTTTAATTTATAAAATATGACAAGGAGCTGCGCATTTCCATCTGTGCGCATAGCAAGGGAATTCTGCTGAGTGAAATCTGACTGGCCGTAAATCGACTAACTTGAGCCAATCCGAATTCACGCTGCAGAATTCCGATAAATGGTCAACTCAGCTCTCACCGCGGCCGTCATAGCTTCAGAATTATGAGAATAACATAAAACTGAAGGACTAAACGATAAATGTGATTTAATTTAATTATGTTAAACACTACGAGGCAATCAGAATAAAGTAAAGTATACTAGATGTCTATGATGAACGACCTATTTATAAAAGAGATGTTTAATATATATCTGCTACTATTAACCATTTAACCATATAGCACTCATATCAGCCAAAATAGCTTCTGTAGTGGTCTTATGAAATGTCCATTTGCAGAGACTGATTCCAGAAAAACATTCCAGACCAATGTTCCATATCTGACTGGCTTAGCCCATCTTAAGTCAACATAATCATTTAATGGTGAAACTGCCCAAAGCAGTCTCTTCAGTGGTGTTGAGGAATGTCCATTTGCAGGCCAAGAGAAGACTAGTATTGAAAATTTAGCGAGTCAGTCATTCCAGTGATACACTTTCAAATATATATTTTTTTCTTGTCCGTGGGTACTGATTATGCACACATTTCAATTGTCTTGGCCATACACTGTTCAGACAGCCTTCATTTACAGGACAACTGAAAGACTTTATTTTTTATAAATTCCATTGGAAATCTTTTTAAAAATGTCCTTCCTTTGGCCTGCTAATCGATTGCATTCAATGAACAACACCTTATTTGTTCACAAATCGTGACCGTTACATGGTTCATTAATAGGCCTATGCAAGTGGTATATTGAGCGCGTCGATGCGCTGTTGACACAAGGATGGTGGGGGTGGGGGGGTGTTGTTTGAAAACCAATTGAATGAAGCACAAAACATGCATAATGCTTACTACCTACGTTTTTTTGCAATTACCATCATATCAAGAACATTAATTATCTTGCATACACATATTCACAGCCTGTGTGTATACACTGTGGAGTATTTGGTACCCTACCAGTACTGGCTGCCTTCGCATTAGAGATCGCGTACCTCCATCACCGCCAGCGACGTGTACTGATCTGATAGACACAAATGACCTGCTCCGGTGTGACCAGGGCACGAGTGAGTAATCCATGATGCAAGCCATATTCCCATTATTGCTGTCTTTAATTAACATAGAACATATCAGGTTAACCCTTTGCATCCTGAATTTCCAGCACCGTAACCCTCAAATACTCAAATCGGCCTAAACGGCTTCTGCAGTGCTCTTGAAAATGCCGATTTGCAAACCAAGAAATATATTATTTTTGAAAGTGTATTACTGGAATGACGTACTGGAATGACTGGCTCGATAACAGAGACAGTCATTCCAGTGATCCATTTTCAAAACAGTCATCGCTTAGTTTGCAAATGGAAATTTTCTATTTGAAAATTTAAATTGTATTGTTTAAATTCGAGGGTTAAAGGGTTAATTTGAAAGCAACTGTATAGGTAAGATGTTGAGCAGTGCTCCATTTACAGTTCAAGACAAGAGCCAGTCATTCCAGTGGTAAATTTTCCAAAAAATTTCTTAAAAAAACCAACACGCTCGCAATGCAACAGCAATCTGCCCAGGCCAGATAGCAATTTCCGTTCCGTGACTCGTAACTATGGTGGGCACACCATCCCAGAGGCCAGAGCTGCTAGGAAACAGAAACTGGCCAATTAGATGGCCCACTACACTGAACGTAGTATTGCGTATGATGTCGATCTGTTTCCGACTGGCATGTACAGTTGTACTCATAATAGGAATAACTGTAACATCAGCAAAACAAAGGAACTTTGTACCACAAACAATAAAGTATATCCACATCCGAAACATGCCAATGACACAAATGCGTTGCATGGCATCATTTCACGATCATCAAAAAATAAGAATGTTTATTTAGAAACCATCACACGATATCAACTTTGTTCTACGAACTATGTCTCCAAAGCGGTGATACATCGGCTAAGTCTGGCCCAGTGGCACAATACGTATTCGTGCGGAATATGCTCCAATAACATGGTCTAGACAGTAAAAGCTATTCAATGTGACTGCTGTGAGATATGTTTTCATGCACAATGTCCTGGCATATAATCCTCCATAAATCAGTATCTAGGTAATGGTATAGGGAAGTGTGTAAACATAATTGATACAATATGATACAATCTTTTATATTTGACAGTTGTTATTGACATCTAATTCTCGTTTGTGGTTTCTTCTAGTTGCTGTCATTAAGCATTGTCACCATTTTCATATTTTTTAATATATTCAAGTAGAATATAATGCTGTATGTTCCAATGAGAGGTCGGTTACAAAGCACTTGTTGGATTTTGTTAGAATGTATTGTAGTAATAATTGATCTCATGCCATTGTATATGCATTTCGCCACGCTATTTCATTTGGCCACCCAAATTTTAGTAAAGCCAACACACTTACTACACATTATGCTAATCTGTTCACATTACTCCAGTACAAGGAGTATTAATTAACATTAATACGCGTGTTCACAGCCTGTGTGTATACACTATGGAGTAAATGGTTCCCGTCAAATACAGGCTGTTTTCGCGTTAGAGATCGCATAGCTCCATCATCGGCGGCGACGTGTACTGATCTGGTTGACACAGATAAGGAGCCCCCGTGTGACCCGGGCACGAGTGAGTAATCCATGATTCATGCCGTCTTCCCATTATTGATGTCTTTCATTAACCTCGAACATATCGAATTAACACTTTGACTCCAGAATACCTAGCATCTTAAATTGAAGGCTACTATACAGGTAAGATCTTGAACAGCACTCCATTTATGCATCAGTGTCAGTAACATGCTGACTGGCTTTGCGGAGATACATGTCAGCTATAAAATTGACCAGTATTATATACTGATCGAGATACTGCAACACATACGGCTTGCTTAAAGGACCATGTTCTTGCTCTATGACAGTACAAATGGCATGACACAATACATTTATTTACTGTCCAATAAAAAAGGTCTTTGACATGTGATTTTACCGTATATATCCTAAACTGTTATGCAATGCCTTTGGTCTAATCAGCACTTGGAACTGATTAGTGCTTGATATTCGTTCGCAGAATGATGTCATGCATATGTGGTTATTGTGTGGGCTCTTACAAAGCAGGATTTCGGAGATATCATAATCGGTACAGATCCAACCGAGATGCTACTGAGTAAATGAAATTTTCCCGGCATAGTATTGCCTGGCTGAAAAATAAACTATCACACTAGTGTTGAATGTTGTGAAACTATTTTATCAGGAACATGGTGCAGGTATAGGTAATAACAGCATCGAGTTAAATGACGTCAACCGTTTTCTACGTGTGTGTACCATTGTCCTCATAATATGGACAACTATACCATCAGCAAAGCAAAACGATGTGTACCACAAGCAATACATGTTAACCAAAGTAGTGATGTACACCTACATCAGCAAAATCACACTGAAAGAAATGCTTTGCATAGCATCATTTCACGATCATCAAAAGATAGTAACGTTTTATTTAGCAACCATCACAAGAAATCAACTTTGTTCTACCAAGTATTTCTCTTGCCCAGTGGCACAATACGTATTCGTGCGGAATATGCTCCGACAACATGGTCTAGCCAGCAACGGTTATTCAATCTGACTGCTGTGAGATATGTGTTCATGCACAATGCACTGGGATATGATCCCCCATAAATCAGTATCTAGATAATAGTGTTGGGAAGTGTGTAAACATAATTGATACAATACGATACAATCTTTTATATTTGGCAGTTGTTGTTGAAATCTAATTATCGTTTGTCGTTTCTACTAGTTGCTGTCATTAAGCATTGTCACTATTTTCATATTTTTTAATATATTCAAGTAGAATATAATGCTGTATGTTCCAATGAGAGGTCGGTTACAAAGCATTTGTTGGCTTTTGTTAGAATGTATTGTAGTAATAATTGATCTCATGCCATTGTATATGCATTTCGCCACGTTATTTCATTTGGCCACCGAAATTTTAGTAAAGCCAACACACTTACTACACATTATGCTAATCTGTTCACATTACTCCAGTACAAGGAGTATTAATTAACATTAATACGCGTGTTCACAGCCTGTGTGTATACACTATGGAGTAACTGGTTCCCGTCAACTACAGGCTGTTTTCGCGTTAGAGATCGCATAGCTCCATCATCGGCGGCGACGTGTACTGATCTGGTTGACACCGATAAGGATCCCCCGTGTGACCAGGGCACGAGTGAGTAATCCATGATTCATACCATCTTCCCATTATTGCTGTCTTTCATTAACCTAGAACATATCGAATTAACATTTGGACTCCAGAATACCTAGCATCTTAAATTGATGGCAACTGTACAGGTAAGATGTTGAACAGTACTCCATTTAGGCATCAGTACCAGTACCATGCTGGCTGCTGAAACATGTTATCATACACAATGACATGGCATAGCATCCTCCATATATCACCATTTAGCTAATAATAGTGCGACTTGAATCTACCAAGGTTGTAGGCTACCAAACTGTGCATGCTCATTCTTTTGTTCATCAGTCCATATAAATAGTGCAGACGTTGTTTGACCTCGTCATCATCAGGCATAGGCATCGTACAGAAATCGTAGTAACAACAATTAAAACAAGAAATGCTCACACATTGCAACTGTGCATCATCTGCCATTGACAGAATGATCACCGGATACAATACCAAATCTGTCCTCTGGGAACATAGCGCAAGATTAACATTACCAATCCCTAAACAGTCACAGCACATTTATTCAACTGATAACTGGCCATTGTGTCTCAACATTTAAACCATACCTAGTAACTGAATAAGCTCAGCAGATGAATGATCACAAGAATTACATGAACTCAGTTATGGCTCAGAATGATCTCCTTATTGGCAATGCGACCAACTTAGGCAGCAGTGTACTAAATGCAGCACATTTCGCAGAAGCAACAGCACCGGAATATAAATATAACACCATCAGAAGCGATCGAAACAGGCATGGTGAGGGCGCAATCATACTCCCTAGATCAGACGTTAGGAAGAGCTCGAGACACATTGCATGACTGTGGGGGCTGAGCAATCCATAACAGGTGACACCACTGCGCTAATTGGATCAGTTTAAAGGAGTGCACCAGTTATCAGACATCGAAGCACTTCACGGAACGCCTGCCCATCATCAGTAATCTATTTGGGTGGTGATTTAAAGGTGGGTGGCCGCAAGTGAGAGAACTCATCCATAACATCATGGAATAAATAGAGAGCCCAATCGCCCAATCTCAATTGCTCATGGATGCCTACTTATAGAAAGTAAATATACATCCAACATGAGACCATAATGTTCTCGATCTCTTAGCAACGTTTCACACAGCCCTGGCCAAGAAAACACACACGGCACCACCGATAGCAGACCATGCCACACTCATTGCTGATGTCATGGGCCAATCAAGCTTGATCAAACATACCACTTACGAGATTTCCCTGTATAGGAAAGCAAACTGCGATAGGATCAACTCAGACCTTAATAAGGCACATGTGCTCTAATTTAGCTGCTTACCATCAATCCACAGAGCAGGAGAAAACTGGACATTCTGTAACGAATCCTTGAAGCAGTACATGGCAAAGAACATTCCACAAAAACACTGTTGGTAACATATAGTGAGGTACCAAATATATCCCGAGATGTCAAGAAGCTCGTCAAACAGAAAAATAGGTCATACAACATAGCCGCGAAATTGGGAACACAAAAGAGCAAGAACGTAGGCAAGTGTATCAATAGCTACTCCACACATATCAAACTTGCACTGACAACATGATTAAGCCTGAAGATGGTAAAAGCAGTAACACGTCTTGGCGATATATCAAATCAAGACGGCAGGACGCTGTGAGTATCAGCACTCTAAGCAACCGAGGGCCTTTAGCACAGATTCCAAGGATAAAAGTGGAGGCATTGAACTAGCAATTGATATTGATATTCAGCAGAGAAAGCATAGATGTCTTTCCATTGAAGTCACCCTCATTATACAACAGCCTTAGCAACATCCAGGTCACATCATCTAAAGCTGTAAAGGCTTTTCAAAGACTGGTTCCGTTAACAAGAATAGGCCCTGACCAAATTCCACAGAGAATACACAAGGCAATGGCCGGGCAAACAGCACCGATCTTTGCCGCATTGATCCAACCATTACGGAATGAATACAATATCCCATTAGACTGAAGCCCAACCAATAACACACAAATCGTCAGAAAAAGATGATAGAACTAAAGCATCAAAGTACATACCTGTTTCATGAACACCGATCCGATGCACGTTACTAGTACACGTCATAGCTAGTTAGAACAACATGATGCACCAAACGTGGCTTTTGGTCCAAGAGATCATCGAGGTACAACTCATTATAATAATACATGGCCTCACACAATGTATACTCCAACGAAAGCAAGTTGGTGTACTTGTGCTGGATGTGGCAAACGTATTCGATAAAGTTCCGCACAAGTGCCTACCTTCAGAATTCCATCGCAGTTGTACATACAGGGCGTTCTTCGGTGGGTAGACACCTTTCTCACTGCCAGACAATAGAGATAAATTCTTAATGAAGTGTCATCCGACTCCACCGAGGTACTGTCTAATGTCCCACAAGGTTCAGTTGCAGGACCAATCCTCATCCTAATAGCCGTCAATGACATCACCGACAACATAATCTCAACGATCAGACTCTTTGCAGACGACTGTTTCTCTATCATGCCTTCAAATCCATTGGAGACCACTAAATCTCGCAGAAAGACCTTGATGCACTTATTTCGCGTACTGTCACATGTAAGATGGAGATTGGTATATCAAAGGGTAAAATCTTGAAAGGCATAACGCGTAGATATTGCTTTAGCACCTCTTACACAATCTGAAATCAAATACTAGAAGAGACTAGACGAACACAGCACACAGAGTACACGGGTTCCTCAACAGAACCCGCGTGGGAGCCCTCAAACTGCTAAAGAAGGAGCCTACCATATTCTTGTCGGACCGAAATCTGAGTGGGATCGACCAACAGAACAAAGGTCTTATCGTCGAGGTTATCCATAGGAAAGCAGCAAGATTGGAGCTAGCCCGACCCTTCTACAAATACCCAGCATGATAAAGAAATGATGATACACATAGGCTGGGATTCATTCAATCAGAGGAGTGGAAAACCAAATGCGACAGTCGTGTACATGCTATCATATGGTCATGTAGAATAGGGCCTTTCTACTGTATCCATCCATCAAATGACGACGTAATCAACCACGTGACGTATGGAATTGCATCATAAGCAATGACGTCATTATGACCTCATAACTGACGTAGATACGTACGTAACGAACGCATAGTCGAAGCCGAGGACTATATTTGTTGTACGAATTATATGTCTATACTATTTAATAAATATCTTGTTGAATATTTTGAAACTAATTTAACTGGGTGCTGTTGCTGCGATAGGTAGCAACAGCACCCAGTCAAATTAGTTACAAAATATTCAACAACTTAACCATTAGTTTTAAGGAATTGATAGTCAGGGCGTTCGGTGATCGATCGATACCAACATGGCGAAGTGCGGGTGGAGCTTAGGTAGAGAAGTCCATTTTGTCTAGAAAAAAAGTGCAGATTATTACAATGTCCACACATAAAAGAAAATGCTGTAAATGTGAAAAAGATTGATATGACATTCTATTGACATAAACTAAAAAATAAATTACGGCATTTGAGATGAGTTCAGTGTTCCTTTAAATTCATTTGGTTAATTAGTTCGATTGACATTCATATCATTTTAAATACCTATTCTCTAATTCCCATTGTATGCTTGAACCATTTGGAAATTATACCACTTGAGACTATACATATTGATTGAATTAAATTGACTCAATCCAATACAACATCATTCTGCCGTTGAATTTCGGGCGTGCTATATGCGACGTTAAAATAGCAAACGAGAGCAATCAACATTATTTTGTGGAATTAGGTCAAATTGATATTAATGAAATACATTAGCATAATGTATTATCTATCATTTATGTCATTATCACCTTATATTTGAGTTATCTATCATCACTTGGGAGGGCAATGAAGGACGATGTGTTGTTGATTTACATCAAATTACTGTTTTGGTACTCGCTCCATTTGTGCCATGGCACGGCAGCGTGCCAATCTGGAATGCGTTACCTGACAGGAGCATCTCTGCACAGGATCCATATATTTGCATTAGCTATATCTCCCGCCAACCCCAGCCCCCACCCACCCACCCGCACCCACCGCCCCACCCTCTCTCTCCCACTCTCTCTCCCTCTCTCTCTCTCTCCCGCCCTATCCTCTCTCTCTCCTCTCCCCACTCATTATCTTCCCACCCTCCCCTCTCTCTTCCCCCTCTCTTTCCCACCCGCTCTCCCTATGCCAGCCTCTCTCTCTCTCTCTCTCTCTCTCTCTCTCTCTCTCTCTCTCTCTCTCTCTCTCTCTCTCTCTCTCTCTCTCTCTTTCTCTCCCTCTATCTCTCTCCCTTGAAACTATCCACCCTCGCTCTTCCCCTCTCGCTTCCCCCTCTCCCGGTCACTCCCTTCCCTCAATAACGAAATGACGCGATTCTGTCGCGAAAGTGGAAATGGTTCACCACCATAGTGACTGAATTGTTTTTGTGGGAATGTTCTGTGTAATACATATTCAGTTGAACATTTTGAACATAATTTCACTGGTACCTGTTGATGTTGTTGACATCAGAATCCATAAGTCATATTACTTTCAAAATAAGCATTAGCTTACCTTGGAATTGTGAATCTGACAATTAAAGGGTCAATGTAAACTGTTGAATATTTTGGAACTAATTTAACGGGGTGTTGTTGCTGCCTATGGCAACAAACAGCGCCCAGTCAAATGAGATTAAAAATATTCAACAGCATATGTATTAAATAACAAAGACATACAATTCCTACAACGACGCTTAATCCGTCATAAATATTGCGTTCGTAACGAACTTATCTACGCCATTCATGGCATCATTGATTATGAGGTCATGATATACATCACCTTGTTAATTTTTACTTTATATGATGGATGGATACACTGGGAAGGTGCGTTCGTCCTTCTGTGCTCACCATGCATGCTGTTGGAAGCGGAAGATTACGGTTCATTGTGATGGGTGGTCAACTTGCCATAGTCAGTGAGATGTCTCTTGTGGACACCTCTCATTGATGGCAAAGTGTCGATTTTTTCCTACGCTGTCCAGGTCATACTTTCTAACGCATATTTTGCTTTATAATTCTACAGCATGCATATATACCGCTTGGACTAATTGGGCCCGAGATTTCAACCAAGCCGGATGTGTTATATTCCGTACAAGAATAGCTCTTACGCTTGATGCGGTGTGTCCTAACACGCGAGAGGAACTTCCGTGCCGTGAGTATAGAATTATGGCACATAGTTATTGCCATATGGAAGTGCTGGGATGAATCTTTCATTGCGCTATCTGAATCTCAATTTCCATAAAACTACATAGGTCAGTTGTTGACTACTTTTGAACTAATTTGACTGGGCGCTGTTGCTGCCTATGCAGCAGCAGCGTCCAGTCAAATTGGTTTCAAAATATTCGAGTCTTTATTAAATAGTAGAGACATACAATTCGTGCAACGTGTCGGGCTATTAAGAGTTAAAGACGGACTAAATTGAGTTATTCATGCTGCAATTGAGTATGCCGTCATAATACACGTTACGTTGTAGGTTGTGACGTAATCTGATGTCATATTATGTATGGATAAAATGGAAATGTCCATTGAATTTTAGATGTCAAATCTCAGCGAATTATACCATATTATAAATGGATCCATTATTTGGATTCCTTAGTGACGTCATGTTTCGGAAACGCAACAGAAGGGTCCAATATGTCACTCACATATATGACATTATACTCAATTATGTCAGGTGCAGGCTGACGTCACATACATAATAGTGCATTATTACTCAGTCATGCAGCTGTAGAAATCCGTCATGTGTACGAGCCCCCAGTCAAACTATTTTCAAAATATTTAACGGCATACCTTAGTCCATGGTCCAGGGTGGATATTGGTAACATTGGAGGGGGGGGGGTAATAAACGCCGTAATGATTCTTATGTAGCAGAATATGTCTAGTTTACTTTTCAACGTGATAGAAATTAGAGGAGGGCAGCTTTTTCGAGAAATCACGACGAAAGTTAGGGTACCTGCTGAAATTTATGACAAAATCAGTAACATTATTGAAATGAAATTTTCCTATTTATTTCATTCTGAAAACAGAAATATATGCGTGAACTGATACGGTGTTAATAATTTGGCAAATTAATAATATAACTGTTTATTATGTTATATATATAAAAAATACAATTTATATTTAAATATTTTCTGGTTTTTTCGTGTTTCTTCTTCAAAAACTTCAGATCAGTTTGTTAAATAATTACTTTCCATGAATTTCGATCGATTAAATTGCAATAGTCCCAACGCCCAATATCTCGGCCACATATTGAGACATATGGGGTGACGCTCGGTTGATTTCCCACAAAGATATTGTAGTTAGTCTAACCTACACCTATTTTCTAAATCACCAAGTAGATTGGAAAGCAAATAACCGCTCAAAACAACATTTGGCATTCAAGAAATACGCATCAAGATTTTAAAAGCTTTGTTTGTTAAATCACTAACAAGTAGCTTGTTAGTACAATTTGACGCATTCAAAATTAATGATAACGTAAAATGAGGGCCTGTAATATGTGTTCCGGGGTATAATCGAAAACTGCCAGCAAAAGTAAATTATAATTTACTTATTTCCAAGCAACTAAACTGCTGTGCTATTTTTTCTCGGGAGAGTCAAATTCATTGAAGCGCGTGTGTTAGAGCACAGTCGTTGTTACTTTCTGACAACACATGGTTTAGACATGTTCTCTATCACTTTACTAAAGCATAAGCATGCCCGCTTAAAAGAATAATAGAACATAGAAATGCATGAAGGGTGGGGGTGAGGTTGGCCCATCATGCGCAAAGCGTAGTAAACCCTCGTACGCTGAGGAGTGTATTATACACCGCACTGATGACAATACAAAGCTGGTTACGCCACAAGATATAAGCCCATGGTCAACCTTGCTAAATGCAGCTCGCATACGGGGTCAGACAGTACTTTTGGATATTGCGCAGGAATTAGCAAATGAAGAAATCCCTCGTATCTTTTACCATAGAAGATGTCGGAGTAGCTTCACACATATGAAATCATTAGACCGCATTAGATGGCAGACACAGGATGATTCCACTACTGTGCAACGTCATTCGTCTCGTCAACCAGAACAACAGTCATTGGTGTCAGAAGCTAAATGTATATTATGTATGCAAGTGGGCAAATACAAAAGTAAAACAATCCGACAGCCTTTGACTCAATGTAAAGAATTACGTGCAGGTAGCACAGTTAGAAGCGCAGCTATAGAGAAACACGACACGCGTGTTCTTGCGATGCTTGGAACTCAAGATATGTGTCCATCAAAAATATTGAGAGGTGTGAGAACAGAGGCGCACGTGGGGCTATCCATCTAAAAAACATTTCCGGATGTAAAAAATTCCAACAGTGGCGAAAGTGTGTATGTGGCCAAAACAATGAGACAAGCCTCATACAGTTTCTTTGTGGGGAATGAAAAGGTGAGAAATTCAGAAATAGACTTAAAGGCAAATCAATGTACATTGCGTATGAAAGTCAATGCTAGAAATTGCCAGACGATGAGTGTGTAGAAGTTCCTTCTTTGAAAGTAAATCAAGAAGAAGCGGATACACGCGTTGTTTTGCATGCCGATCATGCAGCAACTGATTGCATCAAATCAATTGTCATAAGCTGTTTGTATACAGATGTTCTGATATTGTGCTTGGCAAACGTAAGCAGAATAGCAGCTCCAGTATACATTAAGCGTGTGACATAGAACCGGGCTAGACATGTTGATGTCAGCAACCTTGCCTCTGCTCTTGGTAGTGAAGTATGTACGACACTCCCTGGATTGCATCCATTCATTCAAAGTAATGGCTGGTCATGGAAAGTTGAATGCATTAAAACTGGTACGGTCGAACCGATGTTATCAGTAAGCATTCAATATGTTAGGTACCCACTGCCAAGTCTCTCCAGAGCTTAACGACGAAATCGAGGCATTTACCTGTGCTTTGCATGGGTCCAAGAAAGTAACAAAAGTGGATGAGCTGCGATACATCATCTTCTGTGCAAGAATAGGAAATGTGGACTCGGAACAATTACCACCTTGCCAAGATACTCTCAGAAAGTACATACTTAGAGTAACCTATCAAGCGCGTATTTGGGGGCAATGTGTGATTCAATACCAAGATACACCGAATCCTCAGGATTTTGGCTGGAATGTATACAGTGATGGAAGTGGACTAACGGTTGATTGGATGAGTGGACTCCCAGCCCTTGACATGGTACTTGAGCTCCTGGCCTGCAGATGTACACGCGCTGGTTTACCCGCAAAATGTTCCTGCATGGTAAATAGCCTAACATGTACTGACATCTGCTCCCTTCGCTCATGTGCAAACCGATCCGTTGAGCAAGATGATGGCACACTAGCGGCGAATATTGAATATAACAGTGATACTGATGAGGAGGATGACGACATTTACAATGATTAATAGAATACACATGTATTTACCTTAGTGGAATGCACATAAATTCGCAGAAACGTTGCATTGGTATTGAACCATCGCCATCGTTATATAACAGGAAACTTCTGTAATACTGCCTAGAAAATTGTTTATTCTAACATCTTTCATTATTCACTAGCTCAAATTACATGTTAGACAGTTAATTATCTTCAAACATAAGTTCTTGATGTAGAACACAGCGTCACAGGTTAATAGCCATGCATTCTTAGAATGTCGGTGTGGTTACTAAAATATCTATAGATCAAAAAGATTCCGAAATAGCTGTATAAAACCTAATTTACGGGGTTACGGAATAATGCGAAATAAGGCATTGCCAAAGGGAAAGACATTAAGAACACATTGCGAGTGACAAAATAAACGTATTTTATATTTCTTTAAAAATACCAAGATTTCACAAAATCATTTTAATTAAAATTTAATATTTTGGAAGAGAGTACAATTATATGGTTTTCTTTGCCATGGCAGATGTGAAATGACCATATGCAAGCCTGTGAATAATTATAATATGCTGGAGTCATTATTTTTAATGTTTCAGTGATTTTTGTAAAAACGCACTAACACACACTTATAGTGGGATGCCTCCATTGTAGCGTACCGTTCTTATTAAAGCTGCCCTTTTCAGATGTCTATCATATAAAGATCGAAAGTATGGATGTCACACTACTTGAACAAATACATGTCGGTTATTCCCCACAAATGTTACCAATAACTCAAAATTTGGGAGTCTGGCCCATGGACTACATGTATTACATTGCAATTTCTGGGAATTCATGATTCAAAGTATATACATCGATTCCAGTACTCGTAGACAGTCGGAAGGGCTTAGCTAGAAATTCGTAGGTCATAGCTAGGACGTTAAACTCCTTTAAGATTTACAAATATTTTATGTTGAATACTATGTGACTAGGTGTAGCTGTCAAATGGCACACGCGCATGGTGGTATGCCACGCTGCTTTTACAATAATCTTGCGGAAATCTCGTGGCGAGACTAGTTTCCGATCACGCACAGTGATCAAGGTGCAAGGTGCCCACATTCTGGAATTTTGGGATCGGTCTGCGGTCAAAGGATGGCATATACCAAAATGATCCTTGAGCCAAGGTGAATGCCATCTCACTAGACATCCTTGCGGATCTGGATGTTAAAGGTCACTTTGACCTTGAAATGTAGGCCAAGGTCTTAATTGTAAAGAATCGTGTATATCTGCCTTGAAAATAAGATTTAAGCGCCATTATTTAACGTATCGCATCAACTTAATTACAGAATATATATTGTTATGCTTGAATTGAACATAGGGCAATGCATTTAGCTTAGATTAAAATAAAAATTGAAATTATTGTATAGGAAATAGACGAAAAGTTAGTAGATAGTGGATACCCAACTAATACATGCTGAAGATTTTGGTTTTGATGTTTGTTACTACCATAGACAAATCCATATATTATCTTTGAGTCGTGTGTATGTTCTTGTTTTAAATTGCCATGACACGAGAAAGGGATTCCACAGGATGATGCAAAAGACAATTTGATTGCAAAAAGATGGTATTATTTGTGGCAAAACTCGATCTTGTGGGCATTTACTATGTCGCTCATTGCAATTAGAGGCGTTCGAAGAGTGGCTCCAAGAAAATGTCAGACTTGTGTGTGTGATGGCGATACTGAGCATGTTATAAGATAGTTTGTAGCAAAGAATACAATGCCAATTTAGCATTTAGACATGATAGGTGGCATAACATCTAACACAGAAGGAAGGAAGTGGTTATGGATGGCATACCCTCTCACAACCCCCCCCCCCCACCACACACCCCCCCCCCCCTCCCGTGTGGCAGCATGAGCAAAGTAGTTATATATAAAGCCATCACGCTTGCACGTAAGGCTCGGGGAAAACATAATATTTTCCATGTACGATCTGACACAGATACACCATGGTAGTAGTAATACCACCAACAACAGAGAAAAGACTCAAATTAAGCAAGTAATAGCAGTTGTGAAACCAGTCCAATTGTAGCTCGTGGGGGTATGTGCTGGTCCGCTATGACGTGACCATCCTTTGTCCCGCAAATGCACGGCAAACGGGAGGGCTGGTTAACGGCGGATGTCAGTGTTGTGGTTCCAATATCGCGTCTCTCCGGAAAGTACAAATATCGACCCTGAAGGCTGGTGAAACACATAGGTACCGGTGGGGCCGTGCAACCATTGCTACTGAGATTGAACCACACTGTGTCGTCCCAACTGTTGGTGTCACTGGTATAGCGATTCATATTAATTTAAACTATGGACAAGATGGTAATAATAATTAAATAGTCACACAATTTATACCACTATACAAACAATTCTATACGTTTGACAGTGAAGGAGCACAATAATACACAATGTAGAGCCGGGCCGGTGTTCTTTCCACATGGGTTCGATGGAGGTACCACACAGATCCTTGAATCCACAGAGGTATCACCGCAATAGAGTTTCCGCAACGAAGTCACTAGGTAGTTTAATATAAACTAGTATATCCCTAACACACACACACAACAAAATTGTTGTTGTTGTATGAACAAAGTGCCTCACGTGGGCCTCTGTCACAGGAAAATGCTTTCAACACCGAAGCAGAGGAAAAGAGCTGGCAAAAAGGGCCACGTTTTTGTTCAACAGAAGTGCTGAAAATCCTAGTGATGCTACTGTTAAGGTGTTGCACGCTGGTTTACGTGAAGATGGGATGAACGATTTCCGAAGAATTTCCAGGTCACCGTCTTATGTAGTTCCAAAGTTGCTGCATTGGTAGTTGCCGCTTTATTTATGCAAGCCTTCTGCTACATTCTAACATACCATTTAGGTGTTAGTAACGAAAACGAGCTTTGGCCGCAAGTGGCAGGGGATACTACCTAACCTTTAGATATGGTTATCCATTGGACGTAGATGCTCAGCTTCCCGTAGGTCACCCCGCATAGCATCTACCTCCAAGGACAGCATGTGTACATGTCGGTGTAGTTCGGATCGACCGGATGGGTAACGGCCATACCAGGCAAGCTTGGTAGGCGCCGCCCGTCCTGGACTCGTTCCCTGAACACGCCCACCCCCCATTGGGTAGAGCCATACACGTATATAAGCCTATGGGAGAGATCTCATTATAAAAACGACTAAGTTCGTTAAAGCGCATAATGCGCATGCGCACACTTAGATACTATTTTTTACAGAGCGCATAGTGTATGACCAAGATGGGCTGACGCATTTAGTGTACCGAGACGGCACAATGTAATCCTTTTTAATCACCTGTCCCCGCCGAATCTGACATGAATCAAGACCGGAATTTGACGGGCCTTCCAAATCTGTAAACCATTTCATAATCGGTTAATAAATGGCTGAGTTATCCACGGAAAACCCCTTTTGATTGTCTTCAAAATGAGCCGCGACGTCATAACCACGTGGACGCAGAACCTCTAGAATGTTCTAGAACATTCGACTGCATTATTATTAGCTACGCGCTGATTGGCTGTTGCTCGACCGATGATTGGTTGGAGCCTGCGCCTGTGACGTCATGGGTAGTATAAAAGAAGACGAGATCCAGAGTTCGAGAGCATCCGCGACCAGGGGCCGAATAGGTAGGACCTGTTTCAGCTACGATCAGCACGACATTACGCAGATCACTTCGCTTTCTGTCGGTTTCTTTCCCGTAGCCAGCAATACTCCAGCCCACCGCACTAAAAGCAATTTTGTAACTCCCGTTGCTTGCGGGAGCATTTTAGAACTTTTTAGGTATTGTTCACGAATATATCAAGAGCTAATTCGGCACTCGAACTTACGGCGAGGCAGCGATATTCTTTGGTGGATGACTCACTGGATCTGCCGGCCATGCCAAAAAATGGTTATTTAACCGTCCCCACCCTGATGATGTGCAGGTTCATCTAAACTTTTCGACGGCAGCAAGTAAACGTTGCCTGGTACGTCTTCAGAGCTGGCTGACGTACCCCGCACCGCTAAGCTTAGTTTCGTATCTTCATCCGCATCTAACAACCCCCGCTTATGATCGGGTTGTTGTCAACTTTCGTCACAGCAGCAATGTTATTGTATCCCTTGCTGACTACTCACTAGACATTCTATATTGTGATTACAGTCTTGAGTTTCATCTGCTTCTGTCATGAGCTGCGTGTGTGAATCCTGTTCACAGAAACCCGCCTGCGGGAACCTTCAAACTTCCTGAGAATGCATCAACTCACGTCAACCTAAGCGTGCCGTATCAATTTCAGTAACACGATAGCCCAGACTTAAGAATGGCTACTGATTATTCAAGGAACTATAGTTAACATTTTAATTATTCTGTTAGTTGTATTTTTGCTAGAAATATCGTACCCGTATAAACGGTCCCGATGACTAAAAGGCACCGTAACAGTCTTAGGACCGCAAGTTATAATTTGTGTATCTGTTCATAGTTATTCGTGTTTTCTGTAAGGCGTTTTGACTAACCGCACCGTAGTACGTTCCTTAAAGCTCTACTAATAGATAAATCATTCTGATCATTTCACACGGTAGTAATTGTTCTGGTTAGTTTGTATATGGCCAGTGGCCATCAGTTCATATGTTCTGTTTATTTTTAGAAAATATAGGGCTGCAGTGCACATAGGGAACTCTATTCAGCAACATTTATATATGCAACACTTTCTCCCTCCACCAACAATTTTTCACTGAGACCGCTGTCCTCTGTCTGTGCTATAACTCTGTTTAGCTCAGCATGTTACCGACTAAAAGCCTTTTCTATTCAGCTCGATAGGATAGGTTTTAATATGATCAGCGACAATTTCTTCATTAGGAAATCCGTAGTGTACGCCTCTTTCCACCAACCCTTATGGCTTCTTAATTGTTTGGAAGTTCATATCCGCACCATGGGCTGATCCGACCATGGGAAACTATTGGCGTTTCTGAGCGGTGATGGCCATGGTGTGGTATCGCACACATTCCCTCTGTATCCTCGGATACATAGGCACCTTTGCCAATGTAGAAAAGCACTGCGCAAACATATCTTAATTATTATTTTCTTGAAGCAGCTAAACAAATCTCCCACACTGCAGTGCAACGCTTGGCAACTTGTGTTTAAACCTAACGACAGGTTAAACGGTTAGTTCCATAGGACCTGGTGACGGCCGAGATGCACATCCCCACCGAATTCCATAAGAATGTCTGGGCATAATATTCAGATCTGCCATGCCCTCTCGGGAGGAACATTTACGGTGGGTGTTCGTCTCTCCTACCCCCACCATAACAATAGATCAGTTGCCTAAAAAATGCTTTTCCGAAAAGTAACAAGTGTCCTGTGACGTTTGATGTGGTTACGGAGCAAGATGTCCGGATTCTTATCCAGTTCGGAGGTCTTGCTAAGTAACATGTATGTACGCTGTCTTCAGTATTGATGTCTTAGGGCATCCATTCTCAATGACAGCAGTATCTAAAAAGCTAGGTGGACACCCGCCATTTGTGGCCTAAAATAAGTATTGTCTCTAAAAATAAAAATCCAGCAGAAGCATAGAAGAAGGCCTGCATAAATAAAAGCGGACACCACTAATTCAGCATACCAAGAAGTACATAAGACAGTGACGTGGGAATCCTTCGGGAATTGTTCATCCCGTCTTCACGTAAAACGGCACGCAACCTTATAGTTATAATCTCACTAGGTATGGTCTTTCTGTCCAGCAGTTTGGTTAAATATTAGAGTGGGCCCCTTTTTACTACTACTCTTTTACCACTTTAAGCAGTGGTGACATTTTCCTGTGACGGAGGTCTGCGCGAGGCACTTACCTCTCGCAAGGATTCAGCGACGATGTCCATGCGAGGGTAATACTCCTCAACCAAACTAGCACTAGGAGTAGTGCCCGCATGAGGCACATGATTTTCCGTCACTACAAAGATAATTTTCTTTCCTTTCAGCTTAGAGGTATAATAGCTTATATTAAGTTAATTAGTTATTTCTCGTGTACAGGAGCCTCCCTTGCGGGGATACCTCTGCGGATCTACGAGTCTGTGTGGTACACCCGGGGGCCCCACGTTTAAAATTTCATCAGGCTGTCTCTATGTCTTGTATCTTCATATGCTCATTATTTTTATCTAGCATATTGACAGTCTGTTTAGGCAGAATTATTGTATAGACTTAGGTTAATTATGTCACCAGTCAAATCTTGTAAGTCCATAGATCACGAAATTGCTATGGACAGGCATACTGGTGACACAAACTCTTGGGATGAGACAGTAGTGTTTAATGTTCGCGACGATGGTCACACAGCCCCACCGGAATGATTGAGTTCCACCGGCCTTAGGAGCCGGTCTTTGTTACCCGTAGGGCAGTATCGTACAGGATCCGTCACCCTGAGACCGGAAGCTAACAAGCATCATCATTCGTCGTGCACTTGCGGCGCAGCGAGTTGACATCAGACATTGGAATGGCCTGACACTACCCTGCGACCTACAAGTGGCGCCCGATGTGGGGCTCGAAGAACATCATTGTTAACGCATAGCGAACTCACGCCCACACCATATAGTGAGCTTAGTTCTATGCTGTCTCCATTTAGCGACGACTCCCTCGATCAAGAGGTAGCGTCATACGATGGATTCCCAGCTCACATACTCACTGACTATGCCAGCAATTCTCCATCAGAATAAAAAACACCGCAATATAACCTGTTTTCGCCTGTCAGTGACAGCACCTTTCGGAATACCTCGCAGGCGGGAACAGAGTTTAGAACAGTGTCAGACCTCGCGACAGATCAACTTCATCAGGGCCGAATCGTGGACGATCACGACAAAGACCCAATTACTGGCATATACCTAATCCTTCAGACTACTATCGCTCACCCGTGTCATCTACCGAGACAATATGGGCGGTTGACAATCCATATTACAGACAACCTCCCATGCCGCCCCCTACTAACGCAACGCTATACTCAAGGGGAACACCGCAGCATCATCGGGAGGAATCAGCACCACCTTTTCGCTGGTTCATCAGTCATGCTACACACCACAACAATCAGCCAACTGCACCACCGTCATATGAGGAAAATCACTCCTCACCCCGGGAAGAACGTCCGCATAATTTTCATAATATTCTGCCTCCTGTCCATAGACCCCATGCCGGTCTATGGTTCTACAACAGGGGAGGATTCATTACATTGGAGTGTGCGTGTTCTCGCACCTCGGGATCGGCATCGATGGGAAACACCACCACCACCACCACCTGCACAACGACCAGCCACTGAATACTCGTCAGTCTCGCAGATACCACTACCACCACCCATATTTCAACCACTTCATTCTTCCCGTGGTCTTGGCCGAATCATTCTCCCTCCCGAATTTGGCGGGGAAAATGACTGGACCAACTACAAAATACAGTTCGAATAATAAGTCGGACTAACTGCTGGAACGATCAGCAAATGGGTGAATATCTCGCCGCAAAGCTTTCCAGAAATGCCCTTCAAGTTCTTGCGGATCTCGGGACTGACTACTCACCCACCTACACCCAATTGGAATGAGCATTAACGGAGCGATTTGGCGACACAGCTTTCGGAGAAACAAGTCGTCTTCAACTCAAAAATCTCCAACGACAAGTGAGGGAAACTCTCCAGGCATTAGCTAGCCGAATCAGAAGACTAGTCACCCGCCCATATCCAAGCACCAACACAGAAGGTGTAATACGTCTGCATCTTGACACTTTCATCGATGCATTGAGTGGTGAACCTGCCCTGAAAGAAACGCTATTTCTTGGTGACCACGGTAGTTTGGCCCAATTAACAGCAACCGCTGTCCATATAGAAATCTTTCTGGAGCGGGAAAGGAGTAGCCGATGCCAACTCCACCCTATCAACGAGATAGAGGTGGCAGCAATCGCCACGCCCACTAGTGCTCCCCCCCCCCTCCCAGATCATCAACACCAACCGCGCAAACATCCCCTAACCAACTGTACATAATTTCAATCAGAATCCAGTGCCTGGGGGAAGGGGGTGTGCCCGTAGAGGAAGCTACAATGGGGCCCCCGGGTGCGGGAACCAGCACAACAATAACAATGGCAACATGAAGGAGCGCATAGACGAGATCAACAAACAGATCTCCACATTAACTAATTTAGTGACCCCTCTCAGCACGAACCTCGCTACCACTCACTTTAGGACAACAAACACCACCAACACCGCGCTGCCACCAAACACCTGTTATGGATGCGGTCAGCCAGGCCATTGGAGGGAGCGATGTCCTAACCAACCTCCTTCTACAACGCCTGCTCCTGACCGCAGCACACCAGAACTGGAGAAGCCATCAAACTCTTAAGGGCACCGAAAGGAGAGTCACCTCGGTGCCCATATTCGCTTCCCAGCTCAACTGCGGCCTTCGTACAACAATGTTCGGTGGCCGACTATTACCAACCAAATTCAGCTTTTACACCTACACCTAAATGCATGGCTTCGTATATGTCGATGCCTACAATGCCTCCCACATCTGCAGCATCGCTATCTCCCTCTATCTCCGTACATAACAAGCCTTCTTTCCTTTGTAAAACGGCAGTGGTAGGTTGTAGCACCTCCGCTGAAAGAATGTTTTTGCAAGCACCACGTCCCACCACCAAGGCACTGAATTCTCAGAGTCCATTGGTGGTATGCAAACCGCCATCCCACACAACATCAACTCCCGCATCCACAGACAGCAGCGACTCAGGGGAAACAGTTCACTCCACCTCATGGATTCGCAAACGCCGACGTAGATAGGAAGAAACACATCCCTGGCGACATCACTGTTTCTTCTGTGCTTCACCAAAGCACCCATTGAAGCATTGCAAGAAATGGCTCGCGCAGGTAGAGCTTATCCGTCATCCCGTATGCACTGCTGTCTACACTAATACTGCATACCCAGAAATAGCAACATCTCCATCATCATTGCTACCCCCAGTTCCGCCTTCACTGCCGCCCTGGCCCTTCCTCGCTCAGCCATCCACCACACTAAATCAAGCAATTCTGAAACGGTCAGATTACACACAGAGTGATTCCGCTCCAACACCTTTGTCGCAGATGGCGTCATTGGAAACTCTCCCGCAGGTACACCGCAAAGTAATATACAAGTGTGCCTGTCTGTTTAGTGGTGTTTCTACCAGTTCCACCGTTGACACTGGCACTTCAAACATGGTATTTAACAAGGGCTTCAAACATCTACCTACAGACGGCTACGGGAACTGATGTGCCCGTAGCCGGTGTAGTCAATTTAGTCATCCAAATAGAGGAGATGCATTTCATACAGCGAGTTGTCATCGCCTCTATTCACAACGATGCCCTCCTTGGCTCTGATTTCCTCAGTGCCAGCGAAGCCATCATGCATTGCAAACAACAAGAACTTGACATACACGGCTGACGAATACCTCTTTGGACCGGCATCATCATAATACGATATGTGCGCTGTAATAGTATCCCGTACAGCCACAGTTGAGCCGGAACAAGAACAAATCGTATGGGCCACTGCACCACAGTTAGGAAGCAACACACACATCACCATGGCGGAACCCGACCCTGATTACATGATCGCCTCACAATGTGCAAGTCCCTGCATGATAGTAGACACTACTGATAAGGGAAATATACCTTTTAGATTGTTCAATGGTAGCGTAGATACCATCACTCTGGAGCCAGGAGTACGCTGCGGCCATTTAGTTGACATAATCTCATTGGAATCACAAACACCTACTGACACACCACTGCATATGACTGATGATTTTTCCGAACATTTACATGATTTATATCTACGTGCCACAATAGGATTACAGCAATCACAGACACATGAAATTCGGAAACTACTGTACAAATATCGCAATAGTTTTTCCTCCGGAGACATGGATCTCAGAGAGACGCAACTCGTACGATACTCCATTGATACAGGCAATAATCGCCCCATACATCAACCGGTGCGATGTCTTCCCATTCATAAGGAAGTGGAAGCACACCAACAAGTGAACGACATGTTGCGGACCAGTATTATTGAACCCTCAGCATCTCCAATGGGCTAGCCCAATAGTACTAGCAGGCAAAAAGGATGGAACCTTGTGGTTTTGTATCGACTACCTCCCCTTAATGATCTTAGCACCGAGAACACGTATCCATTACATCGGATAGATCAGGCCTTGGATTCCTTGTCCGGAGTCAAGTGGTTTTGTACGCTTGACTTAGCTATTAGATACTGGCAAGTAGCCACGGAGGACGCTGACATGGAAAAGACCGCATTCGTTTGTAGAGATGGCCTTTCCAATTCCGCAAGATGCCATATGGGTTGTGCAATGCTCCCGGAACTTTTGAATGACTCATTGAGCAGGTATTAACCACCCTGCAATGGGAAATCTGTCTCTGTTAGATCGATGACGTAATCGTCTTCTGATCAACGTTTCAGCAAGCCTTAATACATTTGGACACCTTGCTTTCCTGCTTCCGCACAGCCAATTTGAAACTCAAACCAAAGAAATATCATCTCTTTAGACAGAGCGTTGTGTTCGTGGGACACGTCATATCTGGTGATGGAGTGGCTACTCAGCCATCTAAAACTAAGGCAGTAGCAGAGTGGCCAAAGCCAGAGAGAAGGTACGCAACCACCAAGCAAGAACTACTGGCAGCGGTACACTTCATCAAGTACTATAAACACTTTCTGTTGGGCACCCTTTTACACTCCGTGCAGACCATGCCTCATTACGCTGGCTCAGGAACCTGAAAAACCTGGAGGGCCAGGTAGCGAGATGGCAGGAATCCCTGCAGGCCTATAACTTCAACGTTGTTCACCATCCCATCAAATTGCATGGGAATGCCAATGCCTTCAGTAGAATTGGCATTGAGGCTGAACACAAAGAGGCCGCCACCATGACACAGTCAACACAGCCATCTCCGGAGTTCCCCGAATTGAGGTGCACAGAGTGGAATCCAGAGAAAATTGTACACCACCAAACAACAGATTTACAGACGTGAAATATATATGCATGGATCGAGGCGGTGGTACATCCTCCCAAGGAATCGGTAACACCACTTTCCACCACGGCAAAATAATATTACCAACGGTTCGAAGAATGTCGATTAATAAATAACTTTCTTTATATTAATGACCGTCTGGTAGTCCCAGAAATTTATCGTGATCTTATTTTAAGACAACTGCATGATAACGCCAGGCATCTGGCCGTGGAAAGGACTGTTGCCCGTATCAAATTGAGATTCCACTGGATCGGGAGTCACGATACTGTCAAGGCATGGGTTACCAAATGTATCCTATGCCAAAGACGCGCTGTTGGCCAACACCATATCACACCATGTCAAATTAAGATTGTTGGTGCACAGTGGGAGCGAGTGGCTTTCGACGTGCTCGAACCCTTGAATACGACGGATGACGGAAATAAATACATCCTCGTATTACAAGATTACTTTACGAAGTGGGTAGAAGGATTTGCTTTGCCGGACCAAGAGGCATCCACCGTAGTGGAGATCCTGGCAAGCAATGTGTTCTGCCATTTTGGTATGCCCTATGAGATGCACCCCGATCAAGGAAGTAATTTTGAGAGCCGGCTCATATCAGAGCTCTGCAAATTGTTCCATATCATCAAAACATGGACGACTCCATACCACCACCGGAGTGACGGGATGGTAAACAGATTCAAGCGAACTCTCACGGAGATGCCTATGAAGGAAACACACCTTGATTGTAGAGATTCGGATCTACGGCTCCCCTATGTACTCATGGCTTACCGCACTTCAGTCCATTCCAGCACGGATTATACCCCTGCTCGGTTAATGTTAGGCCATGAATTAGCATTACCACTGGATCTGGCTATGCCTCGGATACCAGGAGAGAAAAATTCACCATCTCTCTATGTTGAACTCTTGTGGCAGAGGATAGAACAAGCCCATGAGTTAGTAAGAGAAACACTATCCACTGCACACCGGCGGCAAAAGACGTGGCACAACCGGAGGGTGCATGGAGGTCCTTATGAAGCAGGAACGATGGTTTGGGTGCACAATGCACGACGATCTGCAAACGTCCCAAGTAAACTGAGTTACCAGTGGAAAGGCCCCTATTGTGGTAGTAGGTAAGACGTTGGACGTGACCTACCATATCTGTGCTTCGGATGGCCTGACCTCAGTCATCCACTTAGATTGGCTTAAACCGTGTGTCAGTGATGACCCAGCACTAGAGCTCGGACTGGGCGTTTCTCGCGACACCAGTACCCAAACAGATGTTTGTACAGAAACTAGTATTCCCACAGTTAGTGGAGAGCATGGTGGTGTCAGTTCGGCCCCACTTCTCCCAAGCCAAAATATGGGTGAACAAGCAGCTAACACTGACGACGATGACGAGATACGTACTTGCCCTCTGCTTCCTCAACACGGGTCTACTCGATCTGGGAAGTCGTATCTGAAGAACTTTGTGTTTGTTTTGTCCAAGGGACCAGATGGAAAAATGTTCCTCCGATCTCTTCCCATTCCCACCCACATCATGCTATGCACCCCATCATAGAGTTACCACAAGCGGAGGCTGAGGCTGACCCAAGCCATGCTTCCCGTGGGGTGGAACATATGATGAATAGCATGGAAGCGAAGAGGCTAGATGAAGTTTTGGCATGTCTAGAACCGCAAAACCGTACAACAAGGTGTACCCGACCAATTCCCAAAAATCGCAAAACCACGCCCCTTCCATGGGACAACTTTTTCCGTAGTCCCACCCTGCCATCACTCCAATTGGCATCCCTCATTTATACACCAAGTGCGGACATCACCTGCCCAGTCCATTTCACACTCCACTCACCGTCTGTTGACCGTCGATCTGCAGATATGAGAGCTACTGCTGCTGCAGAGGAGGTGGCATCCCACACCGCACAGACCAACATTACCCCCTGTGGTGGGCAGGGAAGCAGCCTGTTCAGCAGACTCTCGGCTCGAATTTTCCTGGTGTCTAAAAACTACGACAGGACACCGACCGTTGTGTAACGGGAGATGACCACATCCCCCTGTCCAAAGGCCACCCACTCCATTTGGCCTACCATACTCACCCGTGAGCAATCAGGACATCACACCACAGACAGAACGTCATCACATACAGAACACACCTGCTCTCAAGGCTGGATACGTTAATTCGTCATTGCGTGTACATCACATACATACTCGGTTATACTCAGCGTAACAGAGACATTCAACACCGTCAACAACATCATTTAGCAGCACCTACCGGTATTAATTAATTCCCAGTAGAGACATAAAAACTCCCGCAACGGTTCCATCTGCACAAGATGCAGCAGAAATAATATCTCCCGCAAACGCCCACCTCCCGCAATAGCAACAGACTTGGCGTTCACCAGCATGGAAAACTGGAATGTGCCCACTTAGCTTTAACATTGGCATCATACAGCAGCCTGAACATCCCGCCAACAACATTATCGTCAACAGACAACAACCAACAAATCTCCCGCACACACCTTCTTATCTATTTACGAGATAACTGATCATATGGATGTAAGGAGTGCACTGCAGCCATCTGCAGAACGCATCACGGAAGGAACGTTTGTCCAACGTTCCTCCCCTTCCGGTTTCCCCGACGTCATACGGAAACAGCCAACATCTACATTCATCATCTACACTTAATAACAGTCGATATTATTAAGAGAGCAAGATGCCTGCATTGTCGTCCGTCACAAGTAGGATTTTGCACGAAATACCCTCAAGGTTCGATAAAGTTGACATCACCCCGCCTCCCCCATTCCCGGACCTGGCGGCCATAAAAACGTCACCTTTCACCACAGCACAAGTATCATCCACAGATAACCAGCTACGCATATCAGATTCAAATTACCAACATGTCAGAAACATAGACACTCAGGTTGACTGTATTCACGATCTCCAAACGACGGCATTGTAAATTGTAAAACTGTGTGCACCCACTTCCGAGTTGTACTGTAATTTAACCATTATTGATGGTATTAATGTGTCTGGTCTTGGCAGGGACGGAGCTAGTTCTACCCATTGAGGAGAATGCTTGGTAGCCCTCCCACTCGGAAAACGCAACTATCTTGTCGGGATCAGTAACGTTAATCTACCGCCTGAATAGATCTGTTTAAGCCACACATCAAATTACTTACAACTTTACTGTTAAATGTTTGATTTATAACACAACTGCTCTACCGTGCTACAAATCATTAGCATATGGGCCGGTAAAACAGCATACCAAATCTAACAGTATAATTACAAGGAGAATTTCAAAAATTCTCTTCTCTGCATTCCAGTCCATAATCAACACGGGCTGAGAACTACCTTTACAGACAACTACAAGACGCATATGTAAGAACCCACGCAAATAGGGACATTGATATAAACAAAATCTTGGTATAACATATATATATTTCCATATCTCGCATCTACTAAGGACTACACCTCAGCAACAGTATCTCGGCCATCGCCGTAAATAGCACATATGTTTCCGATCAACCACGTGTTTCCAAGGGCCATGTGACTTGTTACTGCTATTTCCAGTAAATTGGATCAAAAGCTTTAACCACAAGTGCCGCCCAAATACGCGACTACCACAGCGTGATGGAGGAGTGGCGAGGGTGAGTCGGGGTAATTGTCGCTGAAGTCACCAGGCTCCCACCCACCCTATCGGCCGCTCCAGCCTAAAATTAAAACAGGCAAGTTTATAAGCATCCAATCTGAAAAACCGCCTCACGCTAATTAAAAGGTGAGGCTCCTCAAAGAAAAAGTAATACCACGTGTTTATGTTGATCGGAGGCTGTTAATGCGCTAAATTAGGACAAAGTTAACGAGCCATTCCTACCATAATTAAAAGTACTCCCATTATATGGGAAGAATTAATCCCTTAACATCTAGAATGGGAGAGAAAAGCTTTCCATATAGGGCTGACCGAATCACCTGTTAACTTCCAGGTGTGGTCTTCCACCGCCTATAACATCACCAAATAGTATAAAAGGAGTAAGCGTGTTCTGAAACTTCGTCTTCCCATCAAAACTCGACACCAGGGAAGAACAGATAGCATTAGGCTTCTTTCGTGTCGGAAACTAAATTCTGCTGTTCTTATTATTAGTTCATTATTACCATACTTGGCCTGGAAAGTTAAGAAAATGAAGAGATAGGGCTTTAGGATTTGAATAAGGTTCCTGGAGCCACCTACCATGCAGGAACGAGATGTCAGATTTGGCATTGTCGGATTCGTCTGAAGAAGAATCGCTACGAGTTTTAAAAAGATTCCGGTGCAGCTCATTATTAGCTAATGGAGAACCCTGTACCGGAACTTTTACGGGAAAATCCGTCCGCACACTTCATGTTAACAAGGATCAACTCCTCCAGACAGCCTTCTGCGTGATGTGTCAGAATCTCTATACCACAACTCGCTACAGAGTGACCCATGCACTCCGTCATCATCACCATGTGTTAGAAGTGACATTAGTTTCAGGGGAAGAAAACGAGGACCGTGCCGTGTTAGCCACGCGTTTCGAATCTCGGTTTCCAGTTAAAATTCTCCCGACCGAGAAGAGGGCCTGCATGAAAAATACTACCTGTAGACATCCGTTAGTCATCGTCCGCCCGCGGCTACCGTGAGCAACATACCGGCAACAAGACGTGAAATCCTACCTGCAGCCAAGTCGGGGAGCACTATGCCACTACCAGTCACCACCTCTACACCGGTCCTGAAGTGGAGCAAGAAGCATAAGTTCTCCGCAGAATCCAGTCTGGCAGCACCCACATCAGTAACCAGCCATCAAACTACAGCCACTACACCCGTAGTGTCTGAAGCAATTTCAGCCAGTCAGCCGATATCGGTAGTCATCACAACACCTGTGGGGATGGAAATTCCAAGTTACCCGCAGTCACCATCTCCTGCGGACCTGCCCATAGACGAGGGACCCGGACCATCGCAGCCTACGTCGATTAACATTACTCCAACTCGTGTTATCCAGCATCCACCTTCCAGTCTTTCTGATCCAGCCATCAGGAAGGAAACCACGCTGGTACGACCATACACAGGAAAGAGACGTATCACTCACACACAGGACATTCAGCCCATGCCCAATCTTACCGCAAATCGTCTGTTGAAATACGCTAAGTCTCGGAAGATGTCCTCCCCTGACATATCCGCTCCCACATCATTGCCTCAGCCTACAATTCAGCTCACCGCCATATTATATATGTTAGATCAATTGAATCCCGTCCCTAGGATGACTACGGTTATCCGACACAGCTGCACACTTCGGTGCTCAGCTATGTCCCACACAAAATGAGCACTGCGGACTCCGGTGTTGTAGGAACGTCATGTGTGACGTAAAGAATACAACACCCTGCAGTGCAATAATGTCATAATCCCGTCATGCAGTCTCAGCTATGCTGGGACTGCCTGATAAACTAACTGTTGAGTTATTATTATTATGTTCTATTTTTCTTATTATTTTTCTTCCTGTCTTAGATGTCAGGACGGCTATGGGGTCAGCGAAAGCTGCCCATTGCGGACCCATTATAATGGGCCGCAAATATATTTTTAATCAAAGACATGTGTTGCATACCCCTTTATTTACCCGAGGTGTGCAAGTAATTTGGATGTAATATGGTAGATACCCCATAAGAGTATGTTACGTGGGAATTATATATTTCATATATACATATATATGTTATGTTATTATATATCTTACATTGTGGTAGTTGGAGCTTGGGAGTTCTCTGTGGGGATACTAATTATCCGCACCCAAAGAGAATACCAATGTGAGCTGTTGGTTAGGGATCATTGACTAAATAAAGTTGAAGCATGCACCAAAATATTTTTAAAAAAAAGGCCTGGAAAAATAATTCCAGGTCAAAAATTGAAAACTAAAAGTATGCCTCCCCTCTCCGCGTTGGCACCTCTATGTGCTCTGTCTCTTGAATACGCATCTACTGCATCACTACTCCTCTCTGGTCACGCGCCTACCCGGGAAGTCTATAATTCCCACCTAGCGTACGTCCATGTGTTGAACCACAATGTGAGATCGTTTGCCATGGATGTCAAACTAGGAGGGGGTAGTGTAGTTCGGATCAACCGGATGGGTACCGACAGTACCAACCAAGCTGAGTATGCGCTGCCTGTCCTGGACCCATTCCCTGAACACGCCCCCCCCACCTGGGTAGAGCCATATGCATATATAAGCCTATGGTAGAGATCACATTATAGAAACGTTCGTTAAAGTGCATAATGCGCATGCGCACACTTAGGTACTATTTTTGACAGAGCGCGTAGTTTATGACCAAGATGGGATGCCGATTTGGCACAATGCAATCCTTTTTAATTACATGTTCACGCCGAATCTGGCATAAACCAAGACCAGAATTTGATGGGCTTTCCAAATCTGTAAACCATTTCATAATCGGTTAAGAAATGGCTGAGATATCCACGGAAAACCCCTTTTGATTGTCTGCAAAATATTGCCGTGACATCATAACGCGTGGATGCAGAACTTCTAGAATGTTCTACAACATTCGACTGCTTTATTATTAGCTACGCGCTGATTGGCTGTTGCTCGACTGATTATTGGTTGGAGCCTGCGCCTGTGACGTCATGGGTAATATAAAAGGAGACGAGATCCCGAGTTCGAGAGCATCCTCGGCCAGGGGCCGAATAGGTTGGACCTGTTTCAGCTACGATCAGCACGACAGTACGTGGATCACTTCACTTTCTGTGAGTTTCTCTCGCGTAGCCAGCAGTACTCCAGCCCGCTGCACTAAAAGCAATTGTGTAACTCCCGTTGCTTGCGGGAGCATTTTTGAACTTTTTAGGTATTGTTCACTATTATATCAAGAGCTAATTCGGAACACGAACTTGCGATGAGGCCTTCCCTGCCTGAAAATGTGATTCTACCGATGTAGAGGCAGGGATGTTCTTTGGTGGATGACTCAGTGGATCTGCCGGCCACGCCAAAAAATGGTTATTTAACCGTGCCCACACTGATGTTGGGAAGGTTCATCTAAACTTTTTGACCGCAGCAAGTAAACGTTGCCTGGTACGTCTTCAGAGCTGGCTGATGTACCCTGCACCGCTAAGCTTAGTTTCATATCTTCATCCGCAATTAATAACCCGCGCTTATGATCGGGTTGTTGTCAACTTCCATGCGTACTATCGGTGTACGGGAACTTTAGTCACAACAGCAATGTTATTGTATCCCTTGCTGACTACTTGTTAGACATTCTATATTGTGATTACAGTCCTGAGTTTGATCTGCTTCTGTCATGAGCTGCTTGCGCGAATCCTGTTCGCAGAAACCCACTTGCGGGAATCTTCCACCTTCCTGAGAATGCATCAACTCACGTCAACCTAAGAGTGACGTATCAATTTCAGTAACACAATAGCCCAGACTTAAGAATGGCTACCGATCATTCAAGTAACTATACTTAACATTTTAATTATTTCGTTAATTGTATTTTTGCTAAGAATATCGTACCGTATAAACAGACCTGATGACTAAAAGCCACGGTAACGGTCTTAGGACCGCAAGTTATAATTTCTGTATCTGTTCATAATTATTCTTGTTTTCTTTAAGGTGTTTTCACTAACCGCACCATAGTAGGTTCCTTAAACCTGTACTAATAAATATATCATTCTGATCATTTCTCACTGTATTAATTGTTCTGTTTGTATATGGCCAGTGGCCACCAGTTCATATGGTTTGCTTATTTATAGAACATATAGAGCTGCATTGCACGTAGGAAACACTATACAGCAACATTTATATATGCAGCACTTTCTCCCTCCACCAACAATTTTTCACTGAGGTCGCTGTCCGTGCTATAACTCTGTTTAGCCCGGCATGCCACCGACTAAAAGCCTTTTCTATTCAGCTCGATAGGATAGGGTTAATATGATCAAAGACAATTTCTTCGTTAGGAATCCCATAGTGTTCGCCTCTTTCCCGGTAGTTGCGATAATTTAGCCCCGCACTCCGGTAAGGTTGTGTAAGATTGGCCAAAACTACCTAAAGGGCCTCATATTTCTCTCTTCATGTTCCACCAAACCTTATGGCTTCTTAATTGTTTAGATGTTCCTATCTGCACCATGGGCTGATCCGACCCTGGGAAACTATTGGGGTTTCCGAGCGGTGATGGCCAGGGTGTGGTATCACATACACATTCCCTCTGTATCCTCGGATACTTAGTAGTTAGCACCTTTGCCAATGTAAGAAAGCACTGCGCAAACATATCTTAATTATTATTTTCTCGAATCTGTGACAGGTTAAACGGTTAGTTCCATAGGACCTGGTGACGGGCGAGATGTGCATCCCACCGAATTCCATAAGAAGGTCTGGGCATGATATTCAGATCTGCCACGCCCTGTCGGGAAGGACATTTACAGTGGGTATTCATCTCTCCTACCCCCAACATAACTATAGATCAGTTGCCTAAAAATGCTTTTGTGAAAGGTAACCAGTGTCCTGTGACGTTTTATGTGGTCACGGAGCAAGATGTCTGGATTCTTATCCAGTTCTGAGGTCTTGCTAAGTAACATATATGTACACTGTTTTCAGTATTGATGTCTTAGAGCATCTGTTCTCAATGACAGCCATATCTAAAAAGCTAGGTAGACACCTGCCATTTGTCTCTAAAAACTAAAAAGCTGGCAGAAGCATAGAAGAAGGCCCGCATAAATAAAAGCGGAAACGACTAATTCAGCATACCAAGAATTACATAAGACGGTGACGTGGGAATCCTTCGGGAATCGTTCATCCCATCTTCATGTAAAACAGCACGCAACCTTATAGTTATAATCTCACTAGGTATGGTCTTTTCTTTCCAGCATTTTGGTTAAATATTAGAGTGGGCCCCTTTTTACTACTACTCTTCTACCACTTTATGCAGTGGTAACATTTTACCGTGACGGAGGCCCGCACGAGGCACTTGCCTCTCGCAAAGATTCAGCGACGACGGTCCACGCGAGGATAATACTCCTCAACAAAACTAGCACTATGAGTGGTGCCCGCATGAGGCACATGATTTTCCATCACTACAAAGATACTTTTCTTTCCTTTCAGTATGGAAGTATAATATCTTATATTAAGTTAATTAGTTATTTCTCGTGTAGGGAGCCCACTTTGCGGGGATACCTCTGCGGTCCTACGAGTCTGTGTAGTACCTCTGGGAGCCCCACGTTTAAAGGTGCATCAGGCTGTCTATATGTCTTTTATTTTCGTATGCTCATTATTTTTATCTAGCATACTTGACGGTCTGCTTAGGTAGAATTATTGTATAGACTTCGATTAATTAGGTCACCAGTCAAATCTTAGATCACGAAATTGCTATGGACAGGCATACTGGTGACACAAACACTTGGGATGAGACTGTAGTGTTTAATGTTCGCGACGATGGTCGCATGGCCTCACTGGAACGATTGAGTTCCACCAGCCTTAGGAGCTGGTCTTTGTTACCCGTAGGGCAGTATCGAACATGATTGGTCACCCCGAGACCAGAAGCTAACCACCGGCATCAGTCCTCATGCACTTGCGGTGCGGTGAGTCGACATCAGACACCGGAATGTCCCAACACTACCCCGTGAGCTACATCATTGAATCAAATAACAGTCCGGTCACCAGGTTGTGCATCCACATATAACATGACCAGACGAGTTTCACAGTTCACCCAAGCAATTTTAAATACTGACATGTTAATCCGGTGGGTGTGGAAGACAGATATCCATCGCAAGCATCCTTCCTGTGAGGGCGTGATGAGCTTCATCCAGACATCGCAAATAATTGGACGGTGATCCGCATCTCGTCCGTCACTGCGTGCTATGGAGCTAACATTTGACCTGCCGTTAGGGTTATTTTCCATGATGCCCAGCAATTCACTGCAGGCCAGTATCACAACATAAATTCATATTAGTATTATTGTGCAGTGCTTCCTCCTTTGGCAGGGGAATCTACCTAATAAGTAACGAAGACACAAGGGGCGTGTATGTAAATCAGCAATTTAACTATCACCGCTGGGAAACCACCGATCGTTTCCCAGGGTCGGATCCGGTCAACGTGTCGATTGCGAATCCAAACATTTAATAAGCCCTAAGTCTGGTGGATACGCGGAAAGAGACAATAACTTACTATATATAAGAGGCCCTATAGGTCACTTGGCCAATGGTGCGTGGTGCTACATTAACACAACAACTGGACAAGAGGCGTACACTATGCGTCTCTAACGAAGAAATTGTCCCTAGCTGGTTTAAACCTATCCAATCGAGCTGAATAGCAAGGTTTACTCAGTAACATGTCAGGCTTAAACAATTAGAGCATGGTCAGCGACCTCAGTGTTAAAATTGATGCAGGTGGGAATAGTCATGCGGATATAATGCTGCTGTATAGTATTTCCTAGCATACTGCATCCTAGTGTTTTTATAAATAAACAAAACATATGAACTTGCCATGTGTACTAATAACCAATAGACAAACTAACGGATACAGATAATGAATATGATGATTATAAAGTATCACAGGTCATTAGAACTTACGGTGCAGCTAGTTGATAGCACCACAGTAAACAAGGATAATATTAACAGTTTGAAACAGAAATTATAAGAATGCGGTCATAGGACTGGTATGGTACTTATTAGTGATCAATACCTTTATACGGATATAATTAATCGTTTTATAACCAAATGTACAGTATTATAGGTACTTGAGTACCTATTGGTCATAGGTATGGAACAAGTTCACTGGTTACTGAAATTGAGGCGCTATTGCACACATAGGGCGAGATGATGCATTCTCAGGGCTGGACAGATTTCCGCAGGAGGACATCCGCAGGCAGGTGGTCTCCGCAGGCAGGTCTCTGCAAGCTGACTTCTCCAGGCAGGTAGAATATGGTACATTCTCGGGACAGGTAATGGAACAGTTCAGGAATGTCCACTAGATAGTCTTATAGTTGATACATAATCACATAATTTGTAAAGTTTTCCGTCCGGTGATGGAGATATGAAAGTTAAGCATAACCCATTAACAGGGAGGGTTACATATATAATAACATTGCATGTACATTCACTGGCCCACGGTGCGGGGTGCGTCAACTGGCTCTTCCGGCGCACTGGGCAAAGTTCACCCAGACTGGTCGAAAGTTAATTTATCACACACCACATGCAGTGCGGAAGTTGAAGTCCACTTTTCAGCATGATTGGCAGATCCGGCAAGTCATCCATGAACAACCACCATTGGCTCTACATTCCGTAGGATTACATCCCACGCCCGCATGGCCTGTCCGTAGGAAGACTCCCTTAGGAAGGTTCGGATGTGGGAGTTATAACTTTAAATTTAGTTTGTTACCAACGAATGGCCGTCCGGGGGTACAAAAAATTGTGGAAGCCGAGGACTCCTTACCACCGTGGATGAGCTGAAATCCGAAAAGCACCAGATGAAGAAGGAATCACCCTAGGTTTGCAGTTACACACGTCTATCCCGATGGTCCAGTCATCCTGTGCGCGCCAGCTTCCCTGCCGGTGATGCTACTGATCCTCGATTTTTCTCCCCTTTTATACTCCTCGAGAAGTCAGAGCTGGGTGCCTCAGCCAATCAGCGGCAGAGCACTAGCCAATCAGCGTGCTGCAGAGGTGGTGACGTAGTTATCACGTGTACAGAGCACTTTCTATTCCGTTTAATATATATATATATATATATATATATATATATATATATATATATATATATATATATATATATATATATATATATATATGCGATTACGATTTCAAGCCAATATTTCAAGTATAATTTCGCGTCAACGATAACTCGGCCATTTCTGGACCAATTTTAAAATGGTAAAAAGTACTGTGATCCGCATCTCATTCCGTTCCTGATAAATAACTGGAACGACAAGAACGGTGCAGTTTAAAGAAATTTCGGGTAATTACTCCGAATCTCGACACATGTTGTCAGGGAAGCTCTGACACGCGTGCATGCGCACTACGTGGTATAACGGACTTAGCCATTTTTAATGAAAACCTCTCCTATAGGGCTTATATATACATACTATCCTACCAAGGGGGTGCGCTTAGACCGAATCCGAGACGGCCGTTCCGTACCCAGCTTAGCTATGATGGCCAGTACTCATCCGGTCGACCTGTGCTGCACAACCCCCTCCTAGTTTGACATCCGTGGCAAACGATCACGCATCGCGGATCAAATGCATGGACGCACTCTATGCCGGAATTATAGACTTCCCCGGTAGGCACATAGAGGAGAGGAGTAGTGATGCGCGAGACACATATTTATCAGAGAAGGGCACATAGAGGTGCTAATGAGTTTGGGGAGGGAGGCATAGTTTTACTTTTATTTTTGACATGGAATTATTTTTCCAGGTCTTGTGTTTGTTTTTTGTTTTTTGTTTTAATAGTTCGGTGCGTGCTAACTTGTATTATACAGTTCACAGATCAACTAATACAATAGCTCACATTGGTGTTCCCGTGGATGCGGATAATTATTTTCCAAGCTCCAACGTACCATAATTACAACAGGATATATATATATATATATATATATATATATATATATATATATATATATATATATATATATATATATATATATATATATTTAAATGTGACTATCTTACCAAAGTTTAAACAATGTAAATTACATGGGGATGCACGATGATATATGTATATATATGTATATATATACTGAACGAAAAAAGTTTAGCAACACTGAGAATATTACTGTATAAATGTTATTTTACAAAAACAATAAATTGATTCAAATATATTATTTAATTGATAGGTCATTTTCCAATTTGAACAACAGTCTCTTGTTACTGTAATGCTAGCATGGCGCCTTTAACATGGCATCATTCAACGAAAGGATCCAATTTAAATAATGACACTGAGCTGTCAACACCGGTTGTGACCTCCACGTGCATTAACCACCACCGTACATCGCTTTCTCATGCTTCGAATTAAGCACCTGATGTCACGAAGAGGAATCGCATCCCATTCCTGGAGCAGTGCAGCTTCAAGCTCCCGCACGTTGTGAAGATGTGGATGGTTCTCACGCACCATACGGCCAAGAATGTCCCACATGTGTTCGATAGGAGACAGGTCCGGTGATCGCGCTGGCCAGTTCAACACCGGGACGTTGTTAGGCTCAACGGGCGTTGTCTTGCTGGAACATAAAGTCTGCATGATGCTGCATAAAAGGGATGACAACAGGGGCGACAACTTCTTCACAGTAACGTTGAGCCGTTAAATTTCTGCGAATCACAATAAGACCTGTTTTGCCATTTTCAGGATTTCAGCCCACACCATGACACTGCCGCCACCGAATCTGTCATGATGAATGATGTTGGCTGCATCATACCGTTCTCATACACCTCGCCAAACCCGTTGCCTACCATCTGCCACATCCACACAAAACCTCGACTCATCACTGAACAACACGTGGCTCCAGTGTTGAGCACGCCATCGCTGATGAGTTCTTGCCCATGCAAACCGATTCTCGATGTGACGCTCTGTAAGCGGAACAGCAACAAGTGGACGACGGGCATGCAGTCCAGCATCATGGAGTCTGTTTCGCACAGTTTATGCATGCCCTGTAGTGCCGGTAGCGGTGTTCAAATTACAGGACAGCCGCGGCGCAGACTGGAAATGGTTGAGGCGTGAACATTAAAATGTCGAGCAACAGTGCGAACGCTCTGCCCAGCAGCGAGTCTTCCCATTGTTTCATGGCGCTGATTTTCCAGTAGCCTTGGGCGGCGGCCCATGTTCGGTAGGGGCAACTGTTAAGCGTTTTCTGTTAATGTTCGTTATCTGCTTTTGCAATATGGTGAATTTTGCCTTCGCTACCCGCCAATGTGTACCAGTGCATGAACAGTGCATGTTCACATGCATTAAGCGTGTGCGGCCGAGAAATGCAAGAAATGATTTGCATTTCTTCATGATCAGCGGGACATTACATTGACGAAACATGCCTGCACATTTGGTTATAAATGGACGCATAGTCTTAATACAACAAATCAAACTTCACTGTTGCTAAACCTTTTTGGCTCAGTATATATATTATATGCGGCCCATTATTGCGGATATGCATGGGTAGCTCTCGCTAACCCACAATCAGTCCCGTGTTCTGACATTGGAAGAAAATTAATAAGAACAATAGTAACAATAATAAATGAAAAAGACTAGTTTATCAGGCAGCCCGAGCGTAGCTGAGACTGCATGACAGTAATAAGACATATTCGCTACGGTGCGTTGTGTACTTACGCCGCACACGATGTGTTTACAACGAATGGATCTGCCGCAATTATTTGTGTGAGACACAGCTACGCAAGAATGTGAGTAGGAGGCCCGTAGTCAGCCTAGGGACGAGAGTTTCAATTTTAAAAACATATATAATAATAAGAAAAGTATTTAAAAAATAAACATAATAAAACATTCCACATTCCGCACACCAATTTATACATCCTGCTTATTGGCTATAGTGTCCTTAAACTTCCGCTGTAAAGTTCCTCCAGCGAGTCTAGGTACCCCGACTCGTACGGGATGGACGCGGTGGGTGGTCTTCCACTGCCGATATTTCATAACTTATACTGCCCAGGTCAGCGATACCAAAGCGGGAGGATGGTGCAGACGTGTCTTTTGAAGCACTGGCAGTGAGAGAAATGATGGGGGGTGAAGGGTGAACTGATGGTAGTGTTGAGACTTGTGACATGACTGTAGTCATAGATGTGGTGGTGGTGGTCCTGGCTGCAGGCGGTCCTAAAGTGGTGAAGGTAATGATCGGATTGTGCGTGGTTGCTGCTGATGATGCGGTGGTGGCAGACAGTTTGCGGATTTCTGGATGTGCGATTCACTTCTTCCCGGCATAAGGATGGTCTGGCGTAGTTACTGTCCAGCTACCTAGGTTTGATGGAGTGCTGCTGCGTGTGTAGGCTGTTGTGCTGCTTTGCGATGTGGCGGTGATGGCTGCGGCTTCCGTACGATGGATCTCCTCGTCGATGATAAGGCTACACGGAGATATGGAATGATCTGAAATGTTCTGTAACCCAGGTTCGGATATTGTTACTGGTGTAGATATTAACACTGATATGGGCCAGCCGATGCTGGCTGTTGCTGTTGTGGTGACGTCTGATGCGGATGGTGGCGTTTTTGCAGTTGCTGCCAGAGTGGAAGCCACAGGCGATATCGGTACCATTTATGCACGTGCTGCCAGTGCGGTTAATGCTGAGGATGCCATTGTGATGGTAACTGATGCGGTGTGGTGCCTGGATGCTATCTGTGTCATGGAGCCTGTTGCCGTTGGTATTACGAAGTGTGAAAAGTTATGTTGCCTCCATTTGGTATGCTTTCTCTTGGCCATGCTTCCCATGGGAAGCACATTAAGTGGAAGGCTAGTTTCAAATCTACTAGCTAGGACTTCCGTATCTTCACTTTGTTCACCAAGTCATAATGTCACTACTAACACACGATGCTTCTCTGTTAATGTGTCTGTCACACCATAACGAGTAGCTGTAAATACATATTTGCAGTCCGTACAGAATATACATTGAAAAAGATTATCACGATTGACATGAAGTGTCAAGTCTTACGCGAGAACGCACGCTTACACGGCTGTCCATTTTGGTGTAAAGCTGTACACGGATTTTCTTCCTGGGATTGGCTGGTGCTGATTCCTCCGAGGTGTCGGCCAAGGCGAGGTCTTTCGCAAGTGACATCTTATTTGCCATGATGGTGATTGCGCGGATCCACTTAACCTACTCTATTTACCGTAACTCTTCATACTTTCCTGGCCAAATATAGTAATGAACTGATAATAATACGAAGAAAAACAGCAAAATTTGGTTTATGAAACGAAAGTAGCCTCATGCTTGTTCCTCCCTTGTTTCGAGTTTGATGGGAAGACGAAGTTGCAGTGCACGGTCTCCTCTTTTTATACATTTTGGTGAAGTCACAGGAGGGCGGATGACCACGCCCGAAGGTTTTAGGGTGAGCCGGTCACACCGCATAGGGACAGTTTTAGTTTTAATGTTTCTGGAGTCTGCTGAAATACTCCTTCCATGGGAACGTACTAAATAGGAATATAGAAAGAAAGGAAAGTCGCTTTCGTCCTCACTTGGCGGGAAAACAAGTCTCTGATCAACATGAACATCCGGAACTACTTATTCCCATGGAAGCTCACCTTTTAATTAGCGTGAAGTGGGTTTTTTTCAGATTTGATGCTTATAAACTCGCCAGTTCAGATTTCAGGTTGGAACGCCTGATGGGGTGTGGGAGAGCGAGATGACGTCAGTGGCCTGGGGCTCAACCCACCACCTCTCGCGTCTTCCATCATGCTGTGCTTTATAGCATTTTGGGCGGTTCTTTTATTTAAAGCCGTTTGATCCAATTTACTGGAAATAGAAGTGCAGATAACGTGGTTTCTTGTTGTGAAAACACGTGGTTGATCGGAAACTTAGGCACACTTTATGTAATGGTGGAGTATTGATGCTGCTAATTATTTGTAGCGCATTTGAAAAACGGAAATATATGTTTTCAAATCTGTTCCTTGGAACAATGTCCCTGTAGTGTGCATGATGTTATACATGTGTCACTTGTTGTCTGTAATAGGTATTTCCAGGCCCGTGTTGATTTCCGCCTGGAATGAATGTAAGAGCATATTTGAAATTCTCCCTGATTCATACTGTCGAAGTTGTGATGCTGCTTCACCAGCCCGCGGGATAATGATGTGTATATGTGGTAGAACAGTCGTGGTTGTGATAAAAATTAGGACAGTAAAACGGTATGTAATTTATTGTGTTGTTTAAACAGCTCCATGTCATGTGGAAAATCAAGGCTACTGATTCCTCCAAGCTGGACTGTGTTTTCTGGGTGGGTGGACTGCCAATCATCCTCTTCTATTGGTAGGACTAGTCTCATCCCTACCTAGACCACACGCATTGGTAATTACACTACAGCTCGGAAAATGCGTGCACACAGCTTACAATTACAATACCGTCGTATGGATATTGTGAATACAGTCAACCTGAGTGTCTATATTTGTGTCGTGTTGGTGAATTTCATTTATCCGCGTGGCTGCTTATCTGTGGATGAGTCTTGCGCTGTTGTGAAGTGTGCCGTTTTTATTACAGCTGAGGAGCAGGGTAGGTTGCTGGGGTGCGGTGTCACTTTACCGGACATGATGTATTTCACTCTGTAATGGCCGAGCCTGGGGTGCGGGGGTGGCTGGGGTGGGTGGGGAGGGGGGGGGGGGGTGTGTGGCGGGACAGAGTTACTTTAGAACATGGATGACCAAGAAGGGTGCTGTCGTAACTTGAATCAATCCATTATAAAACTTCTTTTTGGTAGCAAAATCCTACTCAGACGGACGACAGACTGCGGGCATCTTGCTCTCTTAATAATATTGACTGTTATTACGTGTGAATGATGTGTAATATTTTAGATGTTTCTGTACGACGATTCCGGGCGGGGGTGAGGGAGTGGGAGATCCCCCATAGCGCCTACTGTAGATGGCTGCGGTGTTGTTCCTCCTTTCCGTATGATCAGTTTCCGTAAACCGGACAAGAAGGTGATTGCAGAAAATGTTGATGGGTGTTGATGTGTGATGCTGGTGTGTTGCAGATTTGGCATATCCAGGTTTCCACGCTGGAGTCTGTTGCAGTTGCGGGAGAGTCAGGTTTACGGAAAGTGATGAGCTTCCCGTATTTATGCAGGAGGGATTTTGGCGTAAATAATGTCTCTAACTTTTTCAATTAAAGATGAATGCTACACTATATTTTGCTGATTGTTTACGTCTCCGTTATCCTTGGTAACAGAGTCTGTGTGGGATGTTCGCGCAACGTATCCAGCCTTGCGTGCAAGTGTGATCTGGATGCTTCTGGATTTCTGTGTCCGGTGTGATGTTCTGACTGCTCATGGGGTGAGGGACGGGGGCGGGGTGGGTGTGGGGTGAGGGTATGCGGGGGTATGCGGGGGTGGGTGGGGTGGGGTGGGGTGGCTTGGTCTGGCAGTTGTGGTCGGATTTACCCTTGGGATGGAGAGTGGTCATCTCCCGTGTCATGCCGGTTGGTTCTTTGTCATAGTTATAAAGTATCGGGAAAATTCAAGCTGAGAGTCTGCCGAACAGGCTGCTTCCCCACCCACTCCTTGCGTGGGTGAGGGTGGGGTGGGGTGAGGGTGTTTGGTTGTTGCAGTGCGGGATGCCACCTCCTCTGTAACAGCAGACTCTCTTATATATGAAGAGTGACAGCCAAAAGACGACGAGTGGAGTGTGAAATGGACAGGACGATTGATGACCGAACTTTTTTCATAGGTGAGGGATGCAAGTTGGCGCCTGGAGGGGTGGTCTGACCACGGATGGAATTGTCGCTTGGGAAGCAATTTGACTTGCAGTGTTGGGAATTGGAGAGGTACACCGAGTTGTGCGGTTTTGCTGTTCTGGGCAAGTTAAGGCCTCATCCAGCCTATTCACTTCCATGCTATTCACTACATGTTCCACTCCACAAGAAGCATGGCACCGGGCAGCCTCAGCTTCGGCTTGTGGTAACTCTATAATGGGGATAATAGCATGAAGTGGCTGGGAATGGGAAGAGGTCGGCGGAGCAACTTTTCCGTCCTTCCCCTTGGACAACACAAACGAGAAAGTCTTCAGATACGACTTCCCAGATCGAGTCGACCCGCACTGAGGAGGGAGAGGGCGAGTACGTATGTCGTCATCGTCCTCAGTATTAGTTAATTGCTCACCAGTCTCCTGGTTTGGAAGGAGAGGGGGCGAACTGGCACTACGGTGCTCTGGACTAACGTTGGGAATACTTGTTTCCGTAGAGACTTATGTCTGGGTACCAGTGTCACATGGAACGTCCAGTCCGAGCTCTGGCAATTGGCCGTCACTGGCACAGGGTTTAATTCGATCGAAGTGGCTGACTGAGGTCAGGCCATCCAAAGTACGGATATGGTAGGTCACGTCCGACTTCTTACCTACTACCAAATAGGGGCCTTTCCACTGGTAACTCAGTTTACTCAGCACGTTTGCAGAACGTCGCGAATCGTGAACCCAAACCATTTTCCCCGCTTCATACATATCTCCATGCACCCACCGGTCATGCCATGTTTTCTGCCAATGGTGTGCAGTGGATAAAGTAGCTCTCACCAGCTCATGGGTCTGTTCTATCCACTGCCACATGAGCTCTACGTAAAGAGATGGTGAATTTTTCTCTCCCGGAATCCTAGGCATGGCCAGATACAGGGGCAAGACTAATTCACAGCCTAACATTAACCGTGCAGAGGTATAACCCGTGCTGGAATGTACTGATGTGCGGTAATGCTATGAGCACATATGGGAGTCGTAGATCCCAATCTCGACAATCAAGGGTATGTTTCCTTAGTAAGCATTTCTGCTAATGTGCAGTTAACCCTCTCCACCATCCCGTCGCTGCTCGGGCGATACAGAGTCGTGCATGTTTTGACAATATGAAACAATTTGTGGAGCTCCCTGATCAGCCACCTCTCAAAATGACTTACTTGACCGGAGTGCAGCTCATAGGGCATTCCAAAACGGCACAACACGTTGCTTGCCAAGACCTCCATCCTGGTGGATGCCTCTTTGTCCGGCAAAGCAAACGCTTCTACCCACTTTGACAAATAATCTTCCAATACGAGATGTACTTGTTTCCTTCACCCATAGTAGTCAAGGGTCTGAGCACAGCAATAGCCACTCGCTGCCATGGTGCACCAACGATCTTAATCTGAAGTGGTGCGGAATGGTGCTGGCCAATAGTGTGTCTTTGACATGGGACACATTTTGCGACCAATGCCTTCACACTATCACGGATCTCGATCCAGTGGAATCTCTGATTTATCCTAGTTACTGTCCGCTCAACAGCTAAATGCCCCACGTTATCATGTAGTTGCTGCAGGATATCGTTCCGATAACACTCGGGAATCACTATCCAGTTTTTGATGTAGAGAACCCCGTCGTGAACATGGCATTCCCCGAACCGCTGGTAGTAGTATTTTGCTGTTGTGGATAATGGTGTAACAGATTCCTTGGGAGGACGCACCTCCTCCTGGATCCATGCGTATATTTTCCGTATTTGCGGATCTGTTGGTTGTTCGTGAGCAACTGTCTCCACATTCCACTCTGTGCACCACAATTCGGGGAACTCCGGAGATGGCTGTGTAGTATGTGTCATGGTTGTGGCCACTTTTCATTCATCCTCGAGACGGTTCTGCTCAGGGCATCGACATTTCTATGCCGTTTGCCGGGTCTATAAATGACATTGAAGTTGAAGGCCTGCAGGGATTCCTGCCACCTCGCTATATGGCCTTCCTGATATTTAAGGTTTCTGAGCTAGTGTAGTGAGGCATGGTCTGTACGGAGTGTATATGGGCGCCCGTACATAAAGTGTTTATAATACTTGATGAAATAGACTGCCACAAGTAATTCTCGTTTAGTGGTCGCGTAACGTTTCTCTGTGTTATTACGAGTATGCAAGCCATAACCCTGTACCTGCTCCATTCCATCTTCCGTGACCTGAGATAGAATTGCGCCAATGGCATAAGCCGACGCATCAGTGTCAAAGATGAAATCGAGTTTAGGGTTTGGATGAGTAAGAATAGTGGTGGTCGTCAAGAGTTAGGAAAGTGTACACTCACTCGTCCACTCGAATGGTCTATCTTTTTCAGTGATCTGAAATAGGGGTGATGCAATCTCACTGAAATAACGGATAAAGCGGCGGTAGTATTGGCATAGTCTGAGAAAACTCTGGATGTCTGTAACAGATGTCGGGGTCTTCCACTCCACCACTGCTTTTTTTACGGTTAAGTATGGCGTGTCCCAGAAACCCAATGCTCTGTCTGAAGAGATGACATTTCTTGTGTTTGAGCTTTAAGTTAGCCGTGCGGAATCTTGAAGGCATGGTGTCTAAAGTGTATAGGGTTTGCTCAAACGAGGGACCAAAGACGATTGCGTCGTCAATGTAGCACAAACAGATTCCAAGAGCATTGCATAAGCCATAGGGCATCTTGCAGAACTGGACAAGACTGTCTCTGCAGACGAATGCAGTCTTCTCCATGCCAGCCTCATCCATGGCTACCTGGCAGTCTCCACTAGCTAAATCAATGGTACAAAACTACTTGGCTCCGGACAAAGGCCTGATCTATTTGTGGTAACGGATATGCATCTTTGATGCCTGGATCATTAAGGCGGTGGTAGTCCATACAAAACAGCAATGATCGGTCCTTTCTTCCTGCTAGTAATATGGGACAGGCTCAGCGGGATACTGATGACTCTATTATGCCCGTCAACAACATGTCATTCACCTGTTGGTGTGCTTCCGCTTCCTTATATATGGGAAGATGTCATACCGGCTGTCGAGCAGGTCTGTTGTTACCAGTGTCGATGGAGTGCTGAACAAGGTGAGTTTCTCCCAAATTCATGTCTCCAGCTGTGAAACTATCGCTGTATTTGTAGAGTAATTTCCGTATTTGATGGTCTTGTGATTGCATCAAGCCAACTGTGGCATGCAAATACAGATCATGAAAGTGTTCCAGTAAATCATCAGAAGATGTAGCTGGTGTAGATGCGTTAGATCGTGTTTCACGTGATATCACATCCACCAAATGGCCACAACAGACTCCCGGTTTAAGAGTTATTTGGTCCGCTGTGCCATTGAATACCCGACAGGGTATATGATCCTTGGTGTGGTGTCCAAGATCATGCGGGGACTGGCACATTGTAAGGCGAGCATGTATTCTGGGTCGGGTTTCAGCATGGCTGTGTGAGTGTTGTTTCCTAACTGTGGTGCGGTGGCCCACACGATTTTCTTCTTTCCTGGCTCAACTGTGGTGGTTGTTGCCAAAATCACCGCACATGTATTGTCCAGTGATGATTCCGATCCAAGAGGTATCCGTCGGCCGTGTATGTCCAATTCCTGTTGTCTGCAATCTATGACAGCTTCGCTGGCACTGAGGAAATCAGAGCCGATCAGGGCATTGTTTTGGATAGCAGTGATGACAACTCGCTGAATGAATTGCACCTCCTCTATCTTTATGACGAGGTTAACTGTACCAGCCATGGGCACATCGGCTCCCGTAGCTTTTTGCAAAAATATGTTTGTAGGTTTAAGGGGTGGCGTTTTTTTAGGTGGGATGCTCTCATACAAGCGCTTGTTAAAAACAGTGATAGGAGCTCCAGTGTCAACAGTGGCACTGATGAAAATACTGCTACACAGACAGGCACACCTATAGATAACTGTGTCGTGTACCTGTGGAAGAGTCTCTAATGATACCGTCCGAGAAATGGGTTTGGGTGCGGCATCGCACTGTATATAGTCAGCTTGTTTCCAGACAGCTTCCTTGAGTGTTGTTGATGGCTGTGTGTGGAAAGGGCCAGCCCGCCATCGACGCTGCAGTGATTGCTTATGTGAAGACGGAGTTGGGGTAGTAGTGGTGATGGCGGCGATGCTGTCTCTTTGTATGCTGAATTGGTGTAGACAGCAGTGCGGACGGGATTGTCACGATCACGGATAAGTGCAACTTGTGCAAGCCACTTATTGCAGTGCATCATAGGGTGTTTAGTGGACGCACAAAGGAAACAGTGACATAACTGGATTCGTTCGTACTTGCGGTGGCGCTTCCTTTTTCAGATCCATGATGCAGAATGTAAGCTGCCCTCCGAATCACTGCCGCTGCTGGTACATGCAGAGGATCATGATGTATGGGACAGTGTGTTGCATACCACCAAGGGGCACCGAGTGGTTGGTGATTTGGGGGCGGGATGTGGTGCTTGATGAAACGATGTTTCAGTGGAGGTGCTACAACCTACCACTGCCGTTTTACATAGGAAAGAGGGTTTGTTATATGCGGAAACCGCTGGATCACAATTTCTGCTAGAATGAGATGTCGATGCTGCAGATGCGAAATGCATCATTGGTACCGGCGCATTGGAAGCCGGGTGTTTGTGGGTGTGTGATAGTACTGGAGGTTAAGCATTAGTGTACGCCACCTGACATTGTTGTATGGAGGCCGCAGTTGAGCCGGGTTGTGAGGACGGCACCGAAGTGACTCTCTAATCAGTGCCCTTGCATGGATTTTCCGGCTGCAAGATTCGTCAGTCAGCAGTTGGAGTTGTCGACGGAGGTCGCTTAGGACACTATTCCCTCCAGTGGCCCGGCTGACCACATCCGAAACACGTATTGGCTGGTGGTGCAAAAGTTGTGGTGGTGGTTGCTGGTCTGGTGCTAGATGTCATGATTGTTGTACTGAGGGTGGTGACTATATTGGTGGGTGCAGAGATCTGTTTAGTGATCTCGTCTATCTTATCGTCCATGTTTTGACGAGTGTTGTTGTGCTGGTTCCCGTGTCCTGGGGCATTGCTGTGGCCTCCCCGTTGGGACTTCCCACGGCCCCTTCCTCTAGGCACATGATTATGACTGGTTGTGTGTTCTTGTTGCACGTGTTGATCCGTTGCTGATGATTGTGTAGATGCAGGGGTGGTGTCGGCAGTTGTGGCGAGATTGATGCCATTCCTTTCGTTAATTGGATGAAGTTGACGGCGATTGTTTTTCTCCTGCTCCAAGAAGTTTTTGATTCGAACCGCAGTTGCCGTTAGTTGTTGCAGGCTGCCGTGATCCGCGAGAAATGGGTTTTCTTTCAAGGCAGGTTCTCCGCTCAACGCATCAATGAATGTATCTAGGTGTAGATGTGTGACGCCCTCAAGATTGGTGCTAGTGTACGCACGGGTCACTAAATGACAAATGCGGATAGCTAATTCCGGAAGTGTTTCTCCCGTATGTTGACATAAGTTTTTCAATTGATGCTGACTAGTTTCACTGAGAGCTGTGTCGCCGAATCTTTCCGACAACACGCTTTCCAGTTCCGTGTATGTTGGTGTGTAGTCTGTTCCAATGTCTGCCAGGACTTGGAGTGCTTTTCCGGATAGGTTCGTGCAAGATATTCTCCAATTTGTTCGTTATTCCACCTGTGTGCACGGCTAATGATTTCGAACTGAACTTTATAATTGGCCGAGTCGGTCTCCCTGCTAAATTCGGGAGGGAGAATGACTCCGCCAATTACAATTGTTGAAGTGATAGGTGGTGCTCGGGAGACTGATGAAAATGCGGATGCTGGTCTGCGTGTTGGTGGTGGTGGTGGTGTTGGTGGTGTTTCCCGTCTGTGTCCCTGACGATGCTGCTGGTGCCGGGTTTGTGAAGGTGATTCCCGTCGAGGAGGTCGTGCATGGTGTGTTGGTGCCGCCGAATACTGCTCTGATGCGGGTCCATCGACAGGTGTAGGTCTATAGACTGGTGGTGGCGTGTTGTGTAGATGGCGTGAACGTTCTGCGGGTTGCTGCGACGGATGTTTCTCATACGGTGACGGTGTAGATGTCTGACGGGGATGATGCGCATGATGTGTTGGTCTTCTGGTGTATTGTTGGAAGGTGTCACCGCATCCTCTGGTTCGTAATGTGGTGCTGTGTGGAAACGAGGTGATAACGGATGAAGTGGAGGAGATGTTGGATATGGTACATGAGCGCGCGGCCACTGGTCACTATTGATGACACGGGCAAACAACATGAATGTAAAGGATAGTAATATTGCCCCCCTGGGGTCTTTGTCATGACCATCCACGATCCGGCGTTGGTGGTGTTTGCCTATCGCGGATATCAGATAAGGTTAGACATTGAGTTCCCGCCTGCGAGGCATCACAGAATGTCCCATCGGTTATCGGCGAAAATTCGTGCAAAGGCAGTGCTGTTCGTCCCACACCAGGGACATTATTGACATTATCAGTGAGTATGCGAGCAGTTCGTCCGTCATATGATGCTACTTCCATATCTAAGGAGAGCTGGCTGGCTGATGAACGAGACTGAAAAACGAGGGTGTTGAGAGTTGGCATGGGTTCGCTTCTCATTCAAGCTCCAGATTGGGTACCACTTGTAGCTTGAACGATTTCTCAAGAATTCCCAGGTCACCGTCTTATGTAGTACCAAAGTTGCTGCATTGGTAGTTGCCGCATTATTTATTCTGGCCTTCTGCTACATCCTAACCTACCATTTAGCTGTTAGTAACGAAAACAAGCCTTGGCCTCGAGTGGCCGCAACTGACAGGGATTACTACCTAGCTTTTAGATACTTTTATCCATTTGGCGTAGATGCTCAGCTTCCCATAGGTCGCCCCGTATAGCATCTACCTCCAAGGGTAGCATGCATACATGTCACGGAAAAAATCTCCAAGTCAAATAACAATCCGGTCACCAGGTTCCGCAACCACATATAGCATCACCAGACGAGTTTCACAGTTCACAGAAGCAATTTTAAATACTGACACGCCATTATGGTTGGGTGGAGAGAAGGGTATCCATCGCGAGCGTCCTTCCCAAGAGAGCGGGATGAGCTCCAATGATCCATCCAGACACTTCAACAAATTGGATCTAGATCCACATTTCGTCAATCACCGCATGCTACAGAGCTAACATTTGACCTGCCGTTAGGGTTATTTTCCATAATGCCCAGATAGGCACTGCAGGCCGTTATCACAACATATTAATTAATATTATTATTATTTCGCAGTGGTTCCTACTTTGGCTGGGGAATCTACCTAATAAGTATCTGAAGACACATTTACATGCAAATCGGCACATGAACTATCACCGCTCAGAACCTCCGATAGTTGCCCAGGGTCAGATCTGGTCAACGTGTCGATTGGGAATCCAAACAATTAATAAGCACTAATGCTGGTGAATGCGTGGAAAGAGACAACAACGTACTGTATATAAGAGGCCCTATGGGTCACTTGGCCAATTTTACACAACCTTGCTGGTGCGTGGGGATACATTACCACAACAACCTTAAAAGAGGTGTACCTATGCGTCTCTAATGAAGAAATTGCCCCTAACCACTTTAAGCCTATCCTATCGAGCTGAATAGTCAGGTGCAGTCGGTAACATGCCGGGCTTAAACACTTACAGCATGATCAGCGACCTCAGTGTACAATTGATGCTGGCGGGAATAGTGACGTGGATATAATGTTGCTGTATAGTATTTCCTAGCGTACCGTGTTCTAGGGTTTTTATAAATAAACAAAACATATGAACTTGATGGCTACTTGACATATGCACAACTAAACAATACACAAACTAACGGTTACGAAGATAATGAATATGATAATTATAAGGTATCACAGGTCAATATACCTTACAATATGGCTAGTTGATAGCACCACAGTAAACAAGGATAATATTCATAGTATGAAACAGAAATTATAAGAATGCAGTCCTAGGACCGGTACGGTAACTATTAGTCATCAGTACCTTTATACGGAAATAATTAAATATTTTATAACTAAATGTATAATAGTATAGCTACTTGGGTACCTATTGGTCATCGGTACAAAACAAGTTCACTGGTTATTGAAATTGAGGCGCTATTACACACATAGAATGAGATGACGCGTTCTCAGTGGTGGACAGATTTCTGCAGGATGACATCCGCAGGCATGTATCTGCAAGCAGGTCTCTGCAGGCAGGTCTCCGCAGGCTGACTTCTCCGGGCAGGTAGGATAGGGTACCTTCTCAGGACAGGTAACGGAACAGTTCAGGAATGTACACTAGATAGTCTTATAGCTGATACATAATCACACCAGAATGTGTACAGTTTTCCGTCCGGCGACGCAGATATGAAAGTTAAGAGTAACCCATTAGTGTGTGTGTGTTGTAATATTTGAGGCGTTTATATGCTAGTTCCCAATGCTAGGGTCTAGACTCACGCCTGGCCTTTATGGTTTCTGTTGAATTCTTGTGAATTCTTGTGACGTCGGTTTGTGCATTAGCTTGTGTCTCTCTCTGTGTGTGTGTGTGGGTGTGTGTGTGTTGATCGTTGTCTCTCGATTTTGTCTCATGTTGCTGTTCTTTTCCATGGCTTTTTTTGTTGCTCCTCATGCTTGGGCGTGTGTAATGGGGATGGCCTAACCTGGACCTAACAGGGGTGGGTAAGGGATGGGGTCGGTGTTGGGTCGGGGGAGGTGCGTACGGTCTTATGACCTGATGCACCCAAGGGGGGGGGGAGCTTTAGGTCAGAGACCTCCCGGCCCCTTTGGGGGGAGTGGGGAGGTTGGGGTGTGGGGTCTTTCGGGTCCAGGGACGCATTTGGTCTTCTGGCCATCATCCGAGCAGGCACCAGCGCGCACTTGTTTGATTTTGATTGGTTAGGTAGCCCGTATGGTGACTGTGTCCGTCCGAGGACGAACTCGATCAGTCATCCGGGTTACATCCCTCCATAGTCCCCTCGAAAATTCCGAAAGATTCTAATTCTAGCAATTTGGTTTTGGTTTTGTAATCCGTATGTTGCGTGGTTCCATCCGAGGAGGGATCCATTCAGCATCCGGTTTACTTTGACTATGCCGAAATTTCTTGCCTACCTAACCCTAGCTCACGTTCACACAGTGATGGGCACTGTATGACGGGACCTCAGTTTAAAGTCCCATCCGAGAAGACTGATGTAACCCATTACCATAGAGGGTTACTTATATAATAACATCGCATGTACATACACTGGCACACGGTGCGGGGTGCATAGCTCTTGCAGCGCACCGGGCAAAGTTCACACAGACTGGTCGAAAGTTAAATTATCACATGACATGCAGTGCGGAAGTTGAAGTCCACTTTTCAGCATGTTTGGCAGTCCTCCACCAAGAAGCACCATGCGGGAGTTATAACTTTAAATTTAGTTTGTTACCCTCGGGTGTACAAACAATTGTGGAAGCCTTACCACTGTGGATGAGCTGAAATCCGAAAGGCACCGGATGAAGTAGGAATCACCGTAGGTTTGCAGTTACACATGTCTATCCCGATGGCCCAGTCGTCCTGTGCGGGCTGGCTTCCACGCCAGTGATGCGCCTGATTCTCGATTGTTCAGCCCTTTTATACTCCTCGGGACGTCAGAGCTGAGTACCTCAGCCAATCAGCGGCCGAGTACTAGCCAATCAGCGTGCTGCAGAGGTGGTTACGTGGTTATCACGTGTACAGAGCGCTCTATATTACGTTAAGGCAATATTTCAATTATAAGTTAGCGAGGAGCTTCGATGATAACTTGGCCATTTCTGGACCGATTTTAAAACGGTAAAAAGTACTGTGATCCGCGTCATTCCGGGCCTGATAGCTCTCTGGAACAACGAGACCGGTGCAGTTTAAAGAAATTACTGGTACCGTCTCGGTACATTTTAAGTATATACTCGCTCCCAATCCCGACACATGTTGTCAGGGAAGCTCTGACGCATGCACATGTGCACTACGCGTGTTACTGGACTTTTAACGAAAAGCTCTCCTATAGGGGTTATACACGCGTACTCTCCTACCCAGGGGTGTGGGGGGGGGGGGGGTGTGTGCGCTTAAAGCGAATCCGAAACGGCCATCCTATACCCGGCTTAGCTGGGACGGCCAGTAGGTCGATCCGTGCCACCCACCCCCCACCCCCGCACCCCCTGCTAGTTTGACATCCGTGGCAAATGATCACGCATCGCGGATCAAATGCATGGAAGCATGCTAGGCGGGAATTATAGACGTCCCGGGTAGGCGCATAGCATACCCATCCGTACACCATCCAAGGGCCCAGAAGCACACCTAATCAATATCGGCACATGTGCAATTACTGACAACCAAGTACAGACTGACCTAATCGATTGTGATGCCACACGCCTCCAGGAAACTCTTCTCTCTGACCAAGACCGTGGTCCATGGAAAGAAAATTCCCAAGTTGAACACATTTCATCACACTTTCATGTACAAGAAATGAAGAGTAAAACGTTGCTAGAGCCATTTCAGAAAAGCACACACGCCACACTTGATAATAGTGTCACGGATTGTATGTAGCGGTGGCGGGCAAGCTGGTGCATTCCATGGCATTGCTGAACATGAATGCGATGCGGTCCCGCTTCGCTCTTCACAAACGACATTCGGATGACATAAAGTTAAGCTTTGTTATACACTATTGAGACTGGGTCATCTGTGCTGTATGGAGTATCCGAAGGAGACTGCAAAACAGTTGTTGGTACAGATACTGTGCATATAATTGGTACAATCATGACACAATCGCAAACAGGCAAAACACGCACAGTTTCTAACAACCTTCCCATGTGAAACAACAATTCTTTATTTCTGTAGTTACTGATATGAATAGATTAGTTTGAAGAAAAGTTGAGTCAACAACCGCGTCTTGAAAGTCATGGAAGATTGTTCTGCTCCAGTTCCAAATGGTGTCTACAATATTGTGTACTGAGTATATTGCTGTTGTACTTGGTGGATTCAGTTATGAAACTGAAACAGCTAATGACACTAGCATCAACGCTTAATCAAGCCCATGCCTAATGACTACACATGGAGCGGCGGATCAGCATGTAATTCTTCATACACTGCAAGGGAAGAATATGTATGTGGAGTAGAATTTAATACGTAGCAATGATGCGGATGTTATATGCATGTTAACCGACTGTCGACACATCATCCAGAAACTTACAAAAGATGTACTGTTAAATATTTTGCATATACTTGGATCGGAAGACATTGGTAATTTTGCTATCCAAGGCAGCAGTCCTTTCCAATCTGGCGCGGAGAGCAGGACAACAATCTTGCAATTCATGACATAGCAAACACTCCCCCGGCCTTAATTCATTTCCACATAGCGTCGCTACACAGATTATACACCTACTTTTCCATATCAAATTTGTAAAGATGGATTTATTGCACACAGCAGTGGAAAAAAAATCTGCAAACCACAGCATTGTGTATGCAGACTCGCGGGAGAAGCAAATATGGAAATACATACTTAATAAAGTAATTAGTCTACTAAAGGCAGTGTGCGGGGCTAGCGGTGGCCAATATATTAGCATACCATAGTGAAGAGGTCATGCATTTCCAAGTTCAAATATGCACACATGAACATGCCCAACCAACTCGATCCGCATTTGAGTAGCGCTTGAGACACACTCATGCCACATTTGTTGATAACTGTGCCCACATATCACAACTAGGTCTACTATCGTTTTCTGGCTATGGCTGGCAACTTCAAAACGACAAAACTCTTCCTGTTACGACAACATCGGCTGCATAGTTAGCAAAGACGGTAATTACTTTCGCGTGTATGTCTGGCAAAAGCTGTAAAATAAACTGTTCTAGTAAATAAACCCTGGCATTCCCTGCAATGTTGAATACACGTACACAAGATGCATTGTGAAATGAAGCTGTGCCCGAATAACGGAAACACTTGTTTTATGACTCTGACTGCAGTGATCCGATTTTCTTTGCTTCAACTTTCACTTCGAGGATTTAGATAGGGTCTGAGTTTTGAAGCCATAGCAAATATTAGCAATGGGACAGTTGATAAACCTTTGTTTTAGTGTCGTTCATTTATATTAATTGGTTGTGTTTCCAATAGTCAATATAAAATATGTGACATGCCTGGATATATCGTGTGCAAGTGAACACGTCAAGTAGGAAACCTAGCAATGCCAAGATAATTAATACATTTTGTTATTAGTCCGATTAGTGATGGTATCATTTCTGTTTCAGCTTTCCGTGATAGCCTGTACAAGAGCTGTGTTGTACCATTACAAAATGGAAGGATTGAATCAGTTGAAAATACTTTTACTTTGTGTAAATAATTCGCGAAAAAATAAATATATTGTGTGGAAGTATGAAATTTATGTTGAATACAATTAGTTCTTAGTACAGGCATTATAAATTCTGCATAGTTAATGTAATTAGCACTTTGACTCCTGAAATTCCGGAATTTAATTTCAGTTTAACCATACAGGAACAGCATTGAATAGTTGTAACTAATTTGACGGGAAGCTGTTAATGATTTTGCGTTAGCCGAAATGTCAAACCCACACGTGCTTCAAAATATTCAACATAGCAGCCCATATTTTGCAAATAATACGCAGAATCTGGCTTAAGGGCTTAAAGGGTTAATCTGAGTATTGGCCTATTAAGTCTAAGTCACCATAGAACATATTGTTATTCAATAGGAATGATATACCTAACATGGCACATCTCTCAAGGAATGTAGAAGCGAAATACAGGGATTTGTTTACAACCGTAACCGTAGCCAGAATGTCACGGTCAGTGTGACCTTTAACATCCAGATCCGCAAAGATATCTAGTAGGATGATATTCCCAATGTTGCAGGACTTATTTTGGTATATGACAGCAGACCGGTCCCGAAAACCCCTACTCGCTCCCCATGTATATAGGCCGTGTTTTCATACAGCCACTATGTTACAATTAATATTCTGGCGGTAGATATAAATTATATATTTCATATTGTTAGCGTTGTAACATTAATATGTAACAGAGCATCAATATTTCTCATAAATCCTATGAACAGTTTGTTATCACATTAGCATCGTTTAAGTTTAATTAAAATGGTCATATACGCGGACAATTTAAATAGAGCAGGCATAATTGTATGCGAGTTTAAAATCACGAGTTACAGCGTTTTCTTCGCATGGATAAGGTATTTACAGAGGTTTATTAGCACATGCCTGTTGCGCATTGAAAGGAGCCATTTTCTTTTGTCTATTGTGTTATTGGCGGTGTAGCACTCAGGGATATATTGTGTCTTTCTGTGTTATATGTGTGACAGACAAAAAGAAAGTGCAGTTCATCCTCTACACAGTTACATAAATCAGAAAGACGTTCACTCTTTTCCGTTCCCGTCCATCGCCCGGTCGCAATAGCTAATGTGTGGTTTAGCGTTCTAAAATGGCATCACGTTATAACGTTAACCAGCTATATCGTTTAGCGTTCTCATTAGCAATGGACTAGTTCTCGTACAGGAATAAATACGTCATCTAATTCGAAATGTAATCCCACAAAATCGGCAGTGTCGAAATGTAATCCCACACAATCGGCTGTGTATGTTCAGATATATCGCTATCGTTTCTCTATGTATATATTCCCTCACAATTTGCCAGGTAGCGTTACCGTCAACGTTTTCTCTCACGGTCTGGCAGGTAGCGCACTACGACCAGCGTTTTATCTCGCTCTCCACAAGGTATGTAGCGCCATCTTCTAGCAGTGTGAATGCAAACCGATATATCGGCTAATTATTAACCGACATAGTGCGCGAAATAGTTAAACAGGATTAGGCAATGAGAAAATGAGGTCTTAGGCAGTGCTCTTACTAGGGACGTAATCGGTGTACCGCACGCAATACTGAGGTATAGTATGGCATTATTCCCAATTCATACTCAAGTGAGAACACGACCTAAGGCCATGTTCTCATACAGCCTCTATTTCGGCAAATAGCAGGTATATCGGCTCGCTTATGCTTCCCTATGTGAACGCAGCCCATTTCGTCAAAATCTCCCAGGTAGTGTTAACGTCAGCATTTTCTCGCATTGTCTGCCAGGTAGCGCTACGGTCATCACGTTATCTCGCTGTCCACCAGGTAGCACAACCGTCCAGTCCGGGACTATCTCCCAGCAGTGTGAATGCAAACCGATATATCGGCTCTATATTAACCTACATAGTATCTATATATTTTCTTTCAGAGAACTGTGAATGGGGAGACTGGGTGGTCGAGACTGTTATCATTATCGGCCCGGACTTTTGTTTCGCCGAATTCGTACGCGTGGTGGCTACGCCTGCTGATGCATATGGTGACCCATGTATTGGCGACGCAACCAAAACTGGTCTAACCACAGTTGCCGAGTGTAGTAAGTAGTTTTAAACCGTGTTATCCCTAGAGAGTTAATTGGGAATAACGCCATACTTCAGCATGACGGTATTTCGGATTACGTCTCAAGTGAGAACACTAGAGGCGTAATCATGAATAACGCCATACTCATGTATGGCGTTATTCTCGATCAATTTTCTAAGGAGAACGAGGCCTTAGTTGCATCAAATAACGTATTTTCACCATGTGTTCCATTGCTTTTTTACTTTCTCCGTATTCTTTTCAATATGGCGGTGTCATTTGCTGAACAAACTATTAGAAGTCGATAGTTATACTGACGGTGCTAGAGTTCAAATACATTTTTTGTTTTTCTCGTCAAATGTTATAATATATCAATGCTATGATATATTTCTGCTCCAACAACCCCTGATAACCCAGCTTGCTGGCCCGATGCTGAGCCGATATCGGGCCGATACTGAAAATATAGGCACGGTATCGGCCCAGTATCGGCCCGGTAAGCTGCATTATCTGGGACTCGTTCGCTCATGTGGCACGGCTATAACGTTAGCATAAATGCCATTTTATCGACCGTCACTGTTTTGCATGCTATTTTGCTTTCAGCCGGCGGATGTCTAGCCTGGGGTACATGGGAACTCTGGACACCGATTCCAGACTCAAACCCCTGCATGGAGAATCGGATGCGATCCAGGGGTGGGTCATGTGCTGGCGTGGACATGGACACCCCACAACCCTGTGGTTAGTAGTCATTCACCGACAGATCCAAACATCCATTCTCGAGTTAACAGGTCAATGGCAGATTCCAGTTTATCCACTAATCATATGAAGTCATACTCAACCATGCGACGTGTAGGTTGACGTTATAATCAATTACGTCATGTCATGACTTAGTTCGTCTTAAACGCGTAACAACATTGACTGCCCTGTTAATTATTTTCGGAACAATTTGATTGCAAATTGTTGCGCAACGATTTTCAGCCAAATTGTTATCAAATCATTACCTAGTGTATTAGCAGCTGATTATTTTGACAACAACTTGACGGAAAGCTGTTGCTGCTATAGACAGCAGCAGTTTTCAGTAAGCTGGTTATAAATATATTGGTTGCCGCTTGCATCATAGCAAACATATAACTGATATTGAACGATGCTAGGAACATACTACGCGCCCACCTTGGAAGCTAGCGTAAGAATGACTAGCATTAGCGTTACGAGAATGAGTGTATACCAACAACTGCGCACCGGCGAAGACAAACAGAGTCTGAAATAATGCCGCCAGCGAATATCTATCTAAAATGGCGTCAGCAGCTCTCGTTAGTTAAGATATCAATAATGTAACAAATATTACCGGAATTTAGCTAGGATATGTTTCTGTTATGAATATATGAGAACTGTAAACAGCTGCAATAGCTCCACTGCATTGCGCAAGCATGCACGAAACATGCGCACCTTCGGTCCAAGCCGAAACGCAGAGACAGCAATTCTTTGATATACTGGCCGAAACGCAAAGAATTACATTGAAACCCCTATTTAGGTCTAGATCCGTTTACATCCATCATTCAACTTTCTTACGGGAACAAAGTCAGCGCTTCCGACTCTCTAGTCAGGCAGTGCAGTGAAGGATGTTCTTAAGGTTGGGCCTGAGTAGGGACAGAGGGGTGGGGTGGGGTGGGATGGGGCGTGGTGGTGTGGGGTGGGGGAGCTGCCCCCAGCAACACCCCGCCCCGTTCGGCTATGCCACTCATAAATAACTTAACCTCTTTCCAAAAACAAAACAATTTTGAACACGATGCCAGAAATTAGGCAGAAATGTCTTTCAATACAATTGTGTTCAAAGTATTCAATAGCACGTTGTTATATTGTATTGGAACCATATTACGTTGTTTCTGAGCTGTACTGAAAGGCGGCGTTCAACATAGCGGTGCCGTATTCATTACAAGGCCCGTATTAAGCGCAATAATTAACCCCTCTTGTGGTAACAGCGCCTCAAAGGTTTCAAAATTATATTTATATCAATTAACCATTTAATGGTCAAGATTTTTAAAGAAAAAAAATAATTTTTACAATAAAATTTACAAAAATAACTTCAAGTCTGTTGTCGTACAGCTAGCCCTTGCTCAAGACCGCTACAGGTGTTTTTTTTGTCCGGCTTGACCGTGAAAATGGTCAAGAAAATCCAGTTATTTCTTAGTTAGTGTCTATTTGCCTGCTGAGAGAAGACTATTTTTTTTAATTGGCCACAGTGGTGAATTTTCAAAAATCATATTCTCTTGGATGAAAAAATGGACATGCCTCAAGACCACTACATAGTCCGTTTTTCGCGGTCCTGGCCATACATAACAGTGTTAAGTTAACACAAGAGCGGTTAAAGGGATGCTAATTTCATCTGAAATGTTGTTTTGCACAGATAGATTATCGTTCGTAGATTCCATATCATTCATATCCTGTCACGTTCCCTTGTCCGTCTAACACGTTATATGCTGTGCAATATCGCATTAATGTTGAACAGTGAACGCCACCATTGTGTCTCCGCAAACGATAGTGGGGAATGTCATGTAAGTGCCAATGCATTACATGTTTTATTATGTAATAATCATCGTGTTGAATAATTTGAAACTAATTTGATTGGAAGTTTAAAAATATCCCACAACTTAACTGTATGCTTGCTTTTATACCACAATGCCCCACTTTAGATTGCACCACTATGACTGAGAGTATATACTGGGGCAGATACGCTAGTATTTTCTGATTGGTTGAGAAGCAAATCATGGCAGCCGTCGTAAACTGTAGAAATATATCAACACTTAGTTATTAAAGCCTGGATGTATTTTTAATGACAAGGCAAAACGCGTAAAATGGTATGCATAGTTTGTGACTGGCATGTTATATCACGTGAATAGCTGTTATTAATTAGAGTTAGTTCTCCTTTAACAGTTCAACACTTGCTGACAAAAATGTCAAATTCATCCTGATGGTAGGAATATTATATGTAACATTTTGAATCTAATTTGACTGTATACTAACATCCTATGGCAGAAACATGTGGTAATGTCAAATTAGTTTCAATATACTCAACCCGCATGGCTATCTTGTGATCGCCATACCGCAATTCCAAGCACTGAAGGGCTAATGCGTTCTAGAGATATGACTGGTGAACCACTAGTACAATCCTCCACTGTGGCATACAGGATAGGCCTACACATTCTATGTCGGTTTTCTTGTTCTTCAACTTTCAACCTATTTTTATCTGACAAAATATAATTTCTTTGCTCTAATTTCTATGCAGAATGTCAGTTTTATTTATTTGCTAAATTCAGGTTGCTCTTTGGGCCCATGGAGTGAGTGGCTTGTAACCGCGGTTGGGCCACCGTGTGTACAGCAGCGGTTGAGAAGTAGGCAGGCTCCTTGCCCGTTCAGCATTGTTACGGAAGACCGCGGCTGTATCCTTGGTAAATGAACGCAAGCATGACATAATAGATATAGTGTGCGTGTGAGCGCGCGCGCGCGCGTGTGTGTGTGTGAGCGTGTGCTAGCTCGCGTGCGTGCGTGCGTGCGGGTGCGTGCGTGCGTGCGTGCGTGCGTGCGTGCGCGCGTGCGTGCGTGGGTGCGTGTTGTTGGCATGTACATTTCTCACTATGACCCGTTCCCCAGTAATGGAGATCTTAGGTATAGGATCGCAAACGAGATCCCATTTAATATCACTATTATAAACCGCGTTGAAAATTATCAATTTTCGCGAGGCTTAGCGAGTTCAAAGTGGGCAATTTTGACGAGGTTGATACTAGTGATATGAAATGGGACGGAGTTTGAAATTATCTGTATCATTTAAACTGAAATGTGTACATATTTCCAAAAGGTCGATCCCTGAAAGCCCAGTTTAGATCGTCCATGAGCATACGATAGACGAGGGCAGTTAATCACACCCTGACAACTAGGGCATTTGACGTCTTACGCCGAAAAAGTGTAGTCTTGTAATTTGAGCCATGCGAAAAATGTGCACTGATCAAAGTATATTTAATTACATAACCAACAAAATACACCTACAATATGGGGCATTGCACGCGATATTGTTACGTCATCGCTTCTCGTGTCGAGCGTCAATTCACCTTTCCAGAGCATCCATCTATCAAGCTGACGTCATATGATGTCATAATCAGCTAAGTGATGTGTAGTGTAGGGTGATGTCATAATCATTACGTTATAAATGATTCTATATGGATCGTCTTTAACTCTTAATAGTCCGGCATGCTGTAAGAAGTGTATGTCTGTACTATTTAATAAACATGTTGTTGAATATTTTGAAACTATTTTGACTGGACGCCGTTGCTGCCATAGGCAACAACAGCGCCCAGTCAAATTCGTTCCGAAATATGCAATAGGTTACCTGTAAAGTTTTCTGAAAATGTGGTAGTCAGAGAGTTCAGAGTTCGATCGATCGCAACACGAGCGAGGTCTGGGTGGAGCTTATATATAGATGGGCGGGGCATAGCTAACACTGGAAAAGGATTCTTGGAATTCAGGATTCCAATACATATATAACGGTGGCCGGAGCTTAGGTAGAAAGGCGTAGTACATAGCTAGAAATGACTCGCTATGTTGGTCATTAATTTTATTGACATTGTGGCCAAGAAGTACGTAGCCATACATCACTCACACGATTCTTACAATTACGTGCCAACTAATGGCAATAGCTTATTGAATAATTTCGGTGTGATCGAATCATCGAAGCGGGAGTTGTTTAGATTGCATTTATGAATACACTGTCTCAGCCTCTCTGTCTGTTAGCGCAATAGGGTTGTGCCGTAGTGCTAAACGCTTACTCTGCACATGACCTATTCCCAACCCATGGATAGACTACTACAATTCATTCGCTCGCACATGCGTTAACAGCAGCATGTGAAGGGAATACGGCCTCTCATACCCCATTATCTAAGCCAAACACATACTAGTGCTACATCATGAGAATTCACTTAGGGTGAGTTAACGCCCCTATTACTCAACTTACCATAGCAGTCCTTAAGCAGCTAGCAACCGTACTCTAGTACCTACTCTGGGCCACCCACCTATGAGCAAGGGTAAGTTGAGTAAGTCACGTGTTTTGTATTTGTCATCGATATAATTTAAGCACTTACGCACGTGGGCATAACTGATGACAAGCTCATCTACCATAGAGTAGGTTCGAAAGATTTTGCCTGAACTCACGCTTAGCGATACGCATTAGTTATTCAAACTTATTATTTTACGGGGGCCTATATATGTGCTGAAAACTTGTAAACGGGCGAGGGTAATTTATATTCACATTGAAATGGGCAGTCTGTGAATGCAGGGTTAATAGCGTTAAACTCGTTTCCTCCGCGTGGACAACATCGACAGCTCATAGTTAGAAATGGGCGGGGCATAGCTAGAACTACATTCATCTCTTGACTCTTTGAACACTCAGTTCCCAGACTGCCAAGTGTACGGCAATCATACATGTCAGCTGTTAGGTATTTGACACTAATTTGACCGGAACGCCTTGATGCCATAGAGAGGAACAGCGTCCAGTCAAATTAGTTATTTAAATGCTCGACATAATAGTTATTGAATTGTAAAGAATTTGGGGTGGGTTTCGGTTGGGGTGGGGGCTGGGGTGGGGTAGGTGGGGTAGGTGGGGTGGGGTAGGTGGGGCGGGGGTGGGGTGTATTTCGGGCTCAAAGCGGTAAATGCCTACCTATACTTATAGTATGTGCCGAAACAAGATATACAAATTAGTGGTGTGTTATATTTGTGGGCGCATGCGATGTCGGCGCATGCGGCGCATGCGATTGCGGTTTCATTACTTTAGCATAGAGATGACATAACCATAAAATTTCTTTTTTCAGCTTGCTTACCAGGCGTGCCCGAAGGACCAGTCCCACTTGAGAACGGATTAAGAGTTTCCGAAGCCCGTGTTGCTGGGTAAGATGATATTCACACTGCTGCTGCTGCTGCTGCTGCTGATGATGATGATGATGATGATAAGATATTATTGAGTTATTCACTCCTTCGTTCATTCATTCGTTTGTTCCTTCATTCGGTCATTGATTCCTTCTTTCACTCGTTTGTTCTTGCATCGGTGTGCGCATTCTGGCATGTGTTATTGCGTACGTGCATTCGTGTCTACCTGCATGCATGCCTGCCTGCATACCTGCCTACGTGCATGCATGCTTGTACACTTGCCTGCTTGCCTGTTGCATACAAGCTTGCCTGCCTTGCTCGCGTCCTTGCTAACCTGCCTGTGTGTATGTGGGCAGGCACCCGCTTACCCGCAGACACGGCTGCGTACACGCCAGCCTGCCTACCTGCCAGTATGCCTGCCGACATTCCAGCCTGCCTGCCTGCTTGCATGTCTGTCAGTATGCCTGTCTGTCTATCCGTCTGGCTGTCCTCCCCACAGCCACACCCTCGCCTGCCTCGATGCCTGCCTGCCTGCATGTCCATCCGTCCGTATGTCGGTCCATCTGTCTGTCTGTCCTTACGCGAGATATAATATGATCTTATTCTTGAGTACAGACAGCTATTGTAGGGAGGCCGTATTGAACACTTGGGGAGCTCTATAAAATATGTCTGGCAGTCACCACGTGCGCATTTTAAAGTAGCGTGTGGCGTGAGGTGCAGGCGAACCATTCGCAGCTCTGAGTCCGTAAACTTCAAGTCCTTCTCATGACCACAGTTTCATCTACGCCTGCCTTCCACGTGGACAATTATTTCGCCATCAGTGTGTCCGAAAATTAATAGGTAATAACTAGGTTTTCCAGCTGATCTTCGGGTGGGACACATATTCTTGCCCACTTTGGTTATTCAAAGAACTTCTTTACAAGACGTCCACGCCAGATGGCCAGTTGGTGCCTGATGGACTTACTATTTACAACTCGTTTTATCAGTGGATCAAATTGACAAAACAGACTCTAGTCGGGCTGAAAGGAGTAATTATTAGCATTGCCAGTTCTTGAGGGAGCCCTCTGCCGCCAGAGGAAGCTATACCATTCACTGCCATTCCGCTAAAAGACTTTGCCAGGATGGACTTATTATATATGGAAGACCTTACATCACATGCTAGCTGAAGCGTTATGAATATTCATGACGTCGTAAGCTCTTTAGCGATTGGTCAGTCAGATTCAACAGTACAGCGAGTCCAATTCATCATCTGATAAACGGATTCGATGTGTGAACATCAAAAAACATTTATTTTCTAAGTTCTAACATTATTAGACATTGAGTAAAACTGTTTGTAAAATAAGTAACAGTTTTCTAATAAAATAAGGTATTGATTACACCTTTGCATAATCTCATTCTATATATGGCACAGCGCATACAACGCAGACCTTTTAGCGTTCGTGCAATTGCTATTACGGGGCAGACGTTGGATGAGGAGTCGGGTATTAGCGTAGAAACATGCGCGCGGCTTACGACGTCATGCATATTCATAACAGGTCACATGTGATTTAAGATTTTCCCTTATACATGTCGCCGCATCAGTACAGTTCTTGCTGTATCGCCAGCACAGATAGTTTAGTCCACGACATAACATCTTCATTCGCGCCTGAGTTTGTGTTGCAATCTCAAAAGCAGTGAAGAAATCACATTCTGGATCCAGACAATTCCAGAATCATGGTAAGAAGGACACCCTGCGTGCTTTGCCCTGTCCTCTGCGTTTATCGCGAGGGGGCCATCTCCAATGTCATTATAGAAGTGCCAGTTTCATTAGCACGGACTTAAATTGTCTCCGCATGCCTTTTAAAACACGGAAACCTGTCTCGTCATCTGCTTCGGAAGACGAGTAGCGCTTTGTGAATTCCACCCGCCTCTGCCATAACATTTCAATTTATATATAATGGCAAGTTCACCAGAGCCACCAAACGCAACTATCATAAAGCCAGTAGAGCCATGTCTGCTCTACTCACAGGAGCTAAAAGCCTTCATCTGTCTATTGATATACAGCTAGGACTCTTTCACACCAGGATCGTTCTTATTCTTCTCTATGGATGTGAAACTTGGGTTTTTTGACAATATTAACCATGTCGAAAGACTTCATAAGCGCTTTTATACAATTCTCTTGAGTGTAAAAATACTACCCATACAGCGATGGTCTATGGTGAACTAACCCAGTATCCTCGACCCATAGCGATAGACAAAAGAATGGTACTTTTTTGGGCAACATTAATAACAGGCAGGGAATCCAAAATTGCATATAGACTGTATAGATTTCTACATAACCATTCATCAAATAACACATATCAGTGGCCATGGATGCTGCATATTAAAAAAGGTATTAGATAATATTGTCCTGTCGAGGATATGGACACATCAAGGCCCGTGTCATACAGACCGGCTAACATCAGTATTAAATCAACAGCTCTCTGATCAGTATATGCATGAGTGGCGCGGGGAAATCTTCAATAGTAGAGTATGCATCACATATAGGAGTTATAAAGAAGATTTAAAACTCGAAAAATAGTTAGTCTCTCTCCCAGATAAAAAACTATCAAAAGACACTCTGTACATTTTGAACCAGCAACCACGGACTACAGATAGAAGGGGGGGGGGGGGGGGTATGCAGGCATCGTTCCCAGACAGGCACGTGTTTTGCAATATATGTTACCTAAATGTACTAGGCGCCGAATTCCACTATGTATTTGAATGTCCAGAAATAAATGCGGAGAGAAGAATGTATCTTCCTAAATATTATACACTTCGCCCAAATACACATAACATGTATCAACTTTTCAATACAAAAAACCGCAAAACAATAATAGGTTTCTGTAAATATATTGACACCATTATGAATAAGTTTATAAATAAGACATCACAGAGTATGTAATTACCGGCGCGTAAAGCTTGCCATACCTATTTTCCCCACAAACTTATACACGTCTCAACGAGTGGCAAGGCGGTGGCGGTGGTAGTAGTAGTAGTAGTAGTAGTAGTAGTTGTAGTAGTAGTAGTATTAGTAGTAGTAGTAGTAGTAGTAGTAGTAGTAGTAGTAGTAGTAGTAGTAGTAGTAGTAGTAGAAGTAGTAGTAGTAGTAGTAGTAGTAGTAGTAGTAGTGGTGGTAGTAGTAGTAGTAGTAGTAGTAGTAGTAGTAGTAGTAGTAGTAGTAGTAGTAGTAGTAGTAGTAGTAGTAGTAGTAGTAGTAGTAGTAGTAGTAGTAACTATACAGTATTCATACTACCCGCCCGCCATCATCATCATCACCATCATCATCACCATCTCCATCATCAGTTTATGACCACTGCTATCATAACTTTTATTTATATCATTGAAAAACATAAATACCGATACGATTTAATTATGTATATAACGTATGTAACCGCCATTATATGTATAGTTCATGCGTATATGTTTCGTACACTTCTGAAGAAGTTACTGAATAAGCTTGAAATTGAAATTTTAAACTGCCAATGGAGGCATTGTTATTCCGACAATTAATACGTTCCTGTGTTTACGTTCGCTGTATGGCCATGAGTAATATAGTGGGTCGCTGCCAGCTATTGTTCTGTCAAAAACGATTAATGTTTTTTTTAAATATGAGATTAACCCTTTTAACTCCGTATGATAATGCATGTTGTGGTGATTATGCAAATGTGGTCAGTGAGGTCGCGTGTTCTAGTGTTTAACCCATGTTGCGGTGGAGGGGGGGGGGGTGGCATTTTCTGACTTCTCTATACTGTATGCACAGGAGAATGTTCAGCAGTAAAAGCCAGTATGGTGCCCAATAGCTAATGTTCTTTTAAATAATTGGTTAATGATGCAAATGAGGTCACATGAGTCCGTATTTTAACCTGTGGGTGGTGGTACTGGTGGTGATGGTGATAGTGATGGTCGTGGCGACGTTAGTGATGATGGTGGTGGTGGTAGTTGTGGGTGGTGCGTGGTGGGTGGTGGTACTGTTGGTGGCGATTATGGTGGTAGTGTGTGTGGTGGTGGTGGTGGTGCTGGTGCTGGTGGTGGTGTTAGTGGTGGTGGTGCAGCTAGTAGGTAGTGGGTGGTATCATGCTTGAGCACTATTTCAAGAACCTTATATTTACTAGAACCAAACATTACTTACGGAAACAGTGTTATTATTTATTCACGGACACGGTCTTAATATATATCTGACAGGTCTATGATACAATATGATTATTATACCACCCAGACCGTAAGTTCTAAGTGAACCATACATTGTGGTTCTAGATTTAGCTACACCAAGGCTCTCTAGTGAGCATAGTCAGTTATATTATATTAGTTTCTCAAACCACTCCACCTCCGGCCATATTGCTTTAGGTGAGCCATATGAATTGTATTTTATACTTCTCGCTATTATAGTATGATCTCCGCAGCTGTCAATCATAAAGGTGTAAACTAAAAAAAACCCATCAAAACCTCCTAAACACCAAATAGCAGATAGGAGTTCCTTACCTCAGCCGAACATATAGGCCGATCTAACAAACGTACACTTGTTCTAATATATTCTCAGTTATGTTAGACATTTCCATGGACGTTTTTGAGACCACATTATTGTTGAATAGATTATTAGCTCACCTGGCCTGAAAGTCTGTCGTCTGTCAACTTTTCTTTTAAACGACTTCGCAAGAACCATTGGCCAATTTCAATTATATTTGATAGAAAGCGTCCTTATGACATATGGATCTAGGTTTCTTCAAACGAAGCAGATTGGCGAATTTGGTCGGCGGCTATCTTGGATTTTGGTCGATTTTTAGAAACGTCTTTAAAAATCTTCTTCACCGAAACTGCTTTGGGGGATCGATGCAAACCTTATGCAATATGATCTAGGGCAAGAGCTGAACCAAGTTTGCTCAAATGAACTTGATTGGCCAAGTGGTTCGTGAGCCATCTTTGATGCCCTAGTTTTAGTGAAAACGACTTCTTCTCCAGAACTGCTGAACGGATATGGCTGAAATTTGGCAGATATAATTTGAGACTAAGGGCCATTAACGTTTAATCAAGGGATGGGTATACATATAAAAACAGGGCTGTATGGGAAACCGATTCAAAACACTTGAACTATGATCTAGAGAAAGAGCTAAACCAAGCTTATTCAAGGGAACTTGATTGGACAAATAGTTCGGTGGCCATCTTGGACGACATAGTTTTCGCGAAAACGAGTACTTCTCCAGGACCACTGAAGGGATCGGGCCAACATTTAGGAGATATGATTAGGGACTAAGGGCTATTAAAGAATCTCCGAGGGAGTTTGATCAGTCAAAAAACATGGTCACCATGACCAATCAAAATGTAGCGTGTTTGGCGACCATATTTTATATTTTTCTTTGATTGATTTTGAAGCCGATATTGTTTTCATATAGGTTTTCTGATTTGAAGTGTCCCATTTACGAAACTGTCGGATAAACGGTTTGCCGAGCATTTTTGATATTTTTCCCCCACCAAAAACTCCCACACTAAAGCAATGTGAAATTTAAGATGTCTTCCTCTTGAGAACTGCTGGGCTGATTAAAATTATATTTGCCAGAAATCATCCTTAGGCCATAGGTATCCACATTTGTTCAAAGTGAGCCAATCGGGCAATTTGACCGGCAGCCATCTTGCATTTTGGCCGATTTTTTAGAAACGTCTTTAAAAATCTTCACCGAAACTGCTGTGGGGATCGATTTAAAACTCTTGAAATATGATCTAGAGCAAGAGCTAAAACAAATTTATTTAAGGGAACTTGATTGCACACATGGTTCGGTGACCATCTTGGGTGACCTAGTTCTGAACGGATCGGGCCGAAATTTGGCAAATATGATTAGGGACTGGTGGTCACTAAAGTTTGTTCAAGCGAGGTTGATACATATAAAAAATTAGGGCCGCCTTGGGCCAATCACGATGCAGCAATTTTTATCTTTTATATTCTGCAAATCTGAGAAAATCATACAAAGACTTATTATTAACCACTGGGCCTATTCTAACAAAACTTGGCTAAAACTTGATCATAGAAATTAGATTGTTAAATTATGTCCAGTGGTCATCTCGGTTTGTTCGGTTGTGCCAGTGGCCAATACTTCCAGGTGAGCGATACAGGCCCCTTGAGCCTCTTGCTAAACAATTGCCCTCCTCTTCGCTCTGCTAGTCTCCAGATTATGCATCTACTGTCCACATTGAACTTAGGACTTTCACGCAGTAGCTGTTTTCCTCTTTAGGAGCAGCTCGGGCTAAGGCATAATTTACTTCACCCATTGTGCACACATAGCCTGCATGCTACTTGGCACTTTTGGTATCACACATCCATTTTTAGGAATTAGGTGTTGACATAATAATATACTTAAGTATGTGTCCTCTTCCACTAGGCAGAGATAGCTTAGTATAAAATCGAACATGGATATTGGCTAACCTCTAGTATACTGATACATCCCTAGGCAACGTGAGTACACCTAGTACGAGCAAGGCGTATATTGCGACATTCAAATTTGGTATTGCGCAACAGTTGTGGTTTCCACACCGCCGCTAATTGACAGCTGGACGTTTTCTGCTTACCCATGGCTCCACTATAAAACACACTGTTATTGCGTTTCAAACTGCGTCTTGTTGTCCTGTCTATTTCTTGGAGTTCCGAGTTGTATGTTCCATCGCCACTCTAAATGTCGGGGTTTTCAGTGGAGTTCTCACCCAGATTTGCCGCAGTCTACTGCTAGCATTGTTTAACTTGTGAACTCATGGACATTCTCAGGGGACGACAAATATGCCAACACGCACACAACTGTACGCAGGCTTCCAGATGGATTTGTCTACAGGCATCCACGGTTAGTCTGTAAGGGTTTACGAAATTTGATTATGTTTGCTGACGTCTGCACTTGATCTTTGATTTAGACATATTTTATTGTAGCCTTTTTACAAAGGGATTGGGTACGAGTTCTTGCAACTTAGTTAGACCCTTTCCCAAGTATAATATTAATGGCAGCTAATAAATAAATGCAATTAACTAGCAATGATCTGTTTACACACTTTTCCAATAATAGCATATCAAGTGAGAGAGAAAGGGAGAGCGAGAGAGAGAGAGAGAGAGAGAGAGAGAGAGAGAGAGAGAGAGAGAGCAGAGGGGGATGGAGGGAGGGAGGGTGAGGGAAAGGGAGAGAGAGAGAGAGGGAGTGAGAGAGAGAGAGAGAGAGAGAGAGAGAGATTGTTTAGACAAGTGTGTACTCCTCTTAGTAGATTGCACGTTATTATTAAAGGAACGTTAAAGGTCTGAACTTGCATTATATCCAACGTCTGTTGGAGACGATCTTGATCTACTAACATTCGTTAATCGGTAGGTAGGAGTTCGACTCATTGTGTGCATACACATCTGTCTCTTAAGGTGTAACTTTAAGCCTAAATAGTTATTCTAAACATTAGACTTAAATAGATATGTCTAAGACTACTCAACACAGGTAACGTAAAATCAAACCAAAACAAACAAACAATAAATAAATAAACACATTTTTTGTTCAAACATCCTCTTTGCAAGAGGATTAAACACCAGGTTATATACCTCTGACTAACAGTATTATTATTATTATTATTATTATTATTATTATTATTATTTCTTCTACGGCACTTTGTCAAAGGATTCTCTCAGAATTTCGGGGCGTCAGTGAACCCACCAGTGAAGACCAAGTGTGGTTGGAGGTGGAGGCCACCTGCAAACCCATCAATATTTATTTTGAGGAGCCGATGAGTATACCGGTGAAGACCACGTTGCAGTTTAAGTCACATGTGGCCCACAATAACACTGCAGGTTGAGTTTATCCTCCTTTGTTCCAGTAACTGTATATGTGTCGAGAGGAGTGCACCTAACCTCCGGGTCACCAAACCTCTGTGAACCAAATCTTTCACTTCATAAGTTGCCGACCATTCAATTAGATAGTCAGTATGGAAATGAACTCCTCTCCGACTTCTCGGACTCTGACGGTAGCTACTCTTTATATCCTATTTTTTTACCCACCCACTCTCGTGTTATGTAGAGTGGACAAGCGTCGGGAGTATGACGTCGGATGCTACAGCAGTGTCGAATGTGTGTGGAGCGATTTCGCGCCTGGACCCACAGGAACAAATTCATTCCGTTGACCCGTTATGCTGCCAACAAATATGTGTTGCTGGCCCCATCGACGGTCACGGATCCCTTCCCGCGAGACCAGTGCCTGATCTGGACCTATCCTCCTAGGGCGTAGAGTGTGTAGGGACGCCTAGTAACTGAAGCTTGCCCGCTACATATAGCAGATGAATAAGAGCATATTCGTGTAAATGTTGTATGCAGAACTGCATGCTCAGGGAAGAGGAATCCGTGCTTTGGGCCTTTCATTCAGAAGCTGGCGAATACGAGACTCTACTGTGGTCTTGGGGAATGTGTATTTACAAACCAGGCGAATACCATTTTTCTTACAATGTGACCACTGTAATGACTGACGCGATAGCCGAACCAGCAATTCCCGTAGTAAAATTTCAACAATGCTATTCCTTTGGTCTAGAAATGGGCATTCAATAAGCACATATGTTGATTCTGTTAACCATAATTCGTCACCAAATAGTTAAAGGATAACTAATCCCATCTCTTGATAGCTATGCAGGTGATCTAACACGCCGGTCATAAACTATCCAGGTAATTTTAAGCTTTTTATCACGCCGCTAAGGAAAGATATTCAGGAATGAGTAGTTAGATGTTGAAAGAGTTCTACACCCTACGATGGCTGTCATGATTTACTTTTCAACCAATCAGAAAAATCCTAGTGTGTCTGCCTCGGTATATACGCTCAGGCATAGAGGCCCCAGCTGTAGTTTGGCAATGTGGTATAAAAGCAACCCTACAGGAAAGCTGTTGAATATTTTGAAACCAATTTGAGTGGAAGATGGTGCTGCCATAGGCAGCAACAACCTCCAGTCAAATTAGTTTCAACATATTCAATGAGATATGCATTGTGTAATGAAGAATGTGATGCTTTGGAGCTGACATGACAGCACGCACAACAGCTTGAGGAGACAAAATGGTGTCGATCACTGTTCAACATTTACTCGATATTACAAAACAAATAATTGCGATACAGATCAGGGAATGTGACAGGATATGAATGATATGGAATCTATAAACCATATTCTATCGGTGCAATACAACATTTGAGATGAGATTAGCATCGCTTTAACATTTGCAGAGCAGAAATGACACATTCTTTATGAGATAAGCACCATGATGTTGGATATTTGGAAGGTATTTTGACTGGGGCCTGTTGCTTCTTATGGCAGCATCTGTCGCTAGTCGCATTAGGATCAACATAATCAACACATTTCATCTATCTTGGACTACCTTAAAACCGAAACATACAACTTCAAGAGGCAAATTGTTAAACCACATTTCTATAATTGATTTACAGATCGAGCAGACGTAAACGTGATGTTCCGTGGTGCAGAGAGGAGGCGTGGATCATATTTGGACGATCGGACGGTTGCCTCGCCGTGAGAAATTTCACTTATTACAAGTGCATTGGGTAAGTCAACATCAAACACATCAGCTGATGGCAAGATTAATAAGGTGCCCCTCGGTGGCAGCAATACAGCCCAGTCAAATTAGTTTCAAAATATTCGCCAGGATATTTATTAAATAGCAAACAATACACTTCGTTTTAGCCCGTCATTAATTATGCGTTAGTGACTAACGTTGAATATGGCGTCATCCTACACGCCACGTACTTGGTTATGACGATATATGACGTCAGATGATGGATGTATGAACTGGAAAGGTCCATTGTTAAGAACAACTGGTTATAAATATAATGTTACTATAAGTAGCGCCTATGTAGTGTCATATGCCGGTTAAATTAGCGACGAGGTCAAAATAAATCAAATTAACAACGCTTGCATAAGCAAGATGTGGACTGTTTTGAAACTTATTAGATTGGTAGCTCTCGCTGCCTTACTTCACAAAAAACTCGATCTGTCCCTGCCTCTTTCTTGTGCTAACTTAACCCCTCTTCAGTCAACTTAATCCTTTATTGGTCAAACTGACAAAAACAACTTTGCAGTGGTCTTCAGACATGGCTATTTGAAACGCCTAGAGAAAAGTACTTTTTAAATATTTACCACTAGAATGACTCAAGCCAGTCATGCTATTGGTAGATTTTCAAAAATACGCTTCTCTCGGCCTGCAGATAAACACTGGCTAAGTAAAAACTGTAATTTTCTTTACCATTACCCGTTAATGGTCAAGCCGGCAAAACAAATTCAGTGGTAAATTTACAAAAACTGTCTTAAATTTAAAATATCTTGAAAAATATAGACCACCAAAATGCTCAATTAATATATCAAGTAGTATTTTGAGCGCTTTGATGCGCTCTTGGCACAAGGGGCGTTAAGCATGACATACAGTTTTGCCATATCTTCAAGTGGACTAACGGATGACACTCAACTGACTAGCAGTGAGTTGTAATCTGAACACTCCAAACTGTAGAACTGTCTACACCACCATCACTATTACCTCAGCACGAGGAAATGGACCTTTCTATTTTAACTATGCTCCGCCCATATCTAGCTAAGCTCCACCCACACCTTGCTCGTGTCGGGATCGATCGATCTGTGAACACTCTGACTAGCATTTTCCAAAAAAATCTACAGAGCTAACTTGTTGAATATTTTGAAAATAATTTGATTGGGCACTGTTGCTGCCCATGGCAACAACAGCGCCCAGTCAAACTAGTTTCAAAATATCCAACAGCATGTTTATTACATAACAAAGAATTACAAAGACACACAGTTCATACAACGTGTCTGACTGTTTGAGATTTGATGATGGTCTATGTGGAACCCTTTGTGACGTTATGATTGTGACGTCATCATGCACGCCATATGAGGTCAGAAGATGGGTGGACACTCTGGAAAGGTCTAGCTCCTAGAAACGAAACATGTCTGCATGTGCAGAGATCATGAGTACCTCCTGATGTCCTCAAGAAACTAATGCAAGTCATGATGCCATCTAAGTCTCTTTGACAAGCTGTCATACTGCACGAGCGATAAGATGAAACATCTAACCATTAGATCTGTAAGGCTACCCGTATTGAGATCAGTAGTAGATAATATAGGTATTGGAACAAGCGTGAAATGTGATCGAAGCTTAGCTAAAATAGGCCGGTATAGCTAGCAATGGATCAAGTTAATATATCCTGAATTCAGACGATTCCGGCACCATAGTGGATCTCACATGAATTAGTCACGCAATGTGTGCAACATACATCCATTGTGTAGTATTGCGACAGACGCATGCACACTGGGTGCGTCCTAGTTCTCACTTGTACTGACTGCAAAATGAAGAACACATTGAAATGAAACTGGATACCGTTTTCGTAGGCAGTAGATTTGTTCTGACAAAAGAGCTTCAGTTCCTTACTCCGGAGGGAGAGCGGAGTAAGCCTATTTGGGAGCCAGGACTAATTAGGTGTTGGGTGGGGTCCCTATTTGTGTCAATAATAAACTAACGGTTGCACTCCGTAGGCGGGGTTAGCACAGAAATTGAAGTCATCGCTTTGCCAGTGCGTTAGAAATCTAAACAGAACTACTACTGCCAGTGTCGCGATGGAGACCAGGTGAGGGCACAGCATAGATGGGTGCATCCAAAAGATAGTCTCATATCAATTCGCCAGTGTATCAGTCATGTGAGAGCTGGTCCGCCAAATCAAGATTTATGTCTTGGCGCGGTGGTCCAGTGGAACGATGTCTGGTTGCTGATGCTATGCGGAGTTGTAGGATTGCGGTTCGATCCCCGACCGGGGAAATGATGACCAACAAAGTAAACTAACGGGTGCACTCCGTAGGCCACGTTAGCACAGAAATTGACGTCATCGCCTTGGCGCTGCGTTAAAAACTACTACTACTGCTGCTGCTGCTGCTGCGGCACTGCTGCTACTGCTGCTGCTGCTGATGCTGCCACTACTATTACTTGATACTACTATTAATACTACTACTACTACTACTACTGCTGCTGCAGCTGCTGCTGCTGCTGCTACTACTACTACCACTACCTCTACTACTACTACTACTACTACTACTACTACTACTACTACTACTACTACTACTACTACTACTACTACTACTACTACTACTACTACTACTACTACTACTACTATTTCTACCATATCATGCAATCACTGTTCACCTTTAAAGATGTATTGCGCCATGTATGCATTTCACGTCTGGTCATGTCTATCTGTATGCAGATTCTAATAAATATCCTGCTCCTGATTGTTTTACTGCACATCAGTCTCGTCTACAAATGTGATCGGTTCATTCGTTCTGGAACTCAAGTATCTGTCGTGAGACTCAATTACGGTACTAGTTACCTGACCGGGGGGGGGGGGGGGGGGGGGGGGGGTTGTCATAAAGACGTGTTCATAGCTCCGTTTTAAGTTTTATGTTTAAATGAAATTACAATTTATTCAACAGTCTGTCTAATTTGAGCGGAGCTGTTGCTGCCAAAGCCAACTAATACGATAAACCACACTAGGCAGCAACAGCACCCTTACCAGGCAAATTTGTTTCAAAATATTCCTTTCCTATATTTGGCTAATTACCTTGAAATTAGGATTCTGGAAATTCAGGGTTTAAAGTGTATAAATCGATGACAACGCATCTAAAAATCAAGCGAGCTTAGCTCAAAATGTGCGAACGTAGCTAGTAAATGGCTGGCAGAGCTAAACCTGTGCGTGCTTAGCTACAATATGCTTGCTTAGATAGAAATGGAGTCCTCCATTATAGGAGGCCGATTTCCATTCGATTCAAAAATATACAGGTAAGCTGTTGAATATTTTGAAACTAGTTTACCTATGGCAGCATATGCGGCCAGTCAAATTAGTTTTAAAATATTCAAGAGCATATTTGTTAAATAGAAAAGGCATACAATTCGTACATCAACGATTAGTCAGTCTTCAATTATGCCTTCTTGGCGTACATATCTACGTCGTTCATGATGTTATTGATTATTACGTCCTCGTAAGCGTCACGTAGTTGATTATAGTATGATGTTATGTGATGGATGGATACACTGGAACGGTCCATTTTCAAAGTCGGTAATTATTGGCCTGTCTAAAACGCTATGATTTGATGCCATTATGGTACTCAGTCGCACTTTTTTATGATTATTTTCCCAAGGTTATTGCATTCCAGGACCATTCTCTGGAACCGTTCTATATAACGGCGCTTCCTCTTCCTTTCCACCGTAACCGCTAAGCCCTAATTAGGCAACGGACTTGTAAGTTAATGATGCCTCGAATGATCGTGGATGTGTAAGTCACGCGGGGCACTTAGTAGGTGGCTATGTAAGGGACGAAACATAGAGTCCTCACAAAACATATAATGGGCCGTACTAACTTATCAAGTACATTCTCCAAAGCAATAAGTTAAATTTAAAAGGACGGTAGCTAATAGCTCAGTCCAAACGTCATATAACTTTTTCCAACACCAGTGGAAATGAAGAAGGAATAAAGATGCGCAGGGCGCTGTCGGATTAAGATATATACTGGTAAATTAGTACCTCAAGCGACATAGAAATCTACCACATAACAGGGTGACTATGTACGAACTAACGGCGTTTAAACACACAGGCAGGGGACACGTTTCTCCTGTAGGGGAATGTAATGTGCTTGGCCGAGTCATGATCTTGACAATGGATAACCGTCATCAGTTAACCAAACCGCATCTATTCACCTTTACGCAACTAGGTGGTAAATGCCCTTATCAAGTCAACAATTCTGTCTAACCATTGATACCTTGCATGGGTTGTTAAATAATAACACAGCGTTACAAATTATAAATTGTGCATGCATCGTAGTACAAAAGTAACATAAAAAATGAGATATTGCAGACCATCGCCTTGTCGGTTATTTCACATTCTAAAAAGCTTTTCGAACATTTTCGGATTTGCTGGATGTTTTATCATGCACAGAGTTGTTGTATTATAGGTTATGTTAAATTTGAAATAAAGCCGACCAGTAGTTTCGGAGGTAGGCATAGATCGATCCAAAATTTGATCCGACGCGGATCCGGGTTCTTTAACCCGAAGGCGACTAATGTCTGGAAATGCTCTTGCGCGGTAAGTTAAAATTTCAACCAAGTCGTGTCAACAGTCTTTTAGATAGCGCGCCGGACGTACACAGTGGGACGCGCCCAAAGAGACAAGGCGCGCAGGCAGCAACAACACCCGGTCAAATTAGTTTCAAAATATTCTACAGCTTACTTGTATAGTTTTCTGGAAAATTATAGTCAATGAGTTCCTTGATCGATCGATCGATCCCAGCACGGGCGAAGTATGGGTGGAGCTTAGCTAAAGATGGCCTGAAAATAGCTAAAACTAGATTTCTCCGTATAATATTTGATAGGATTTGATAGGTTAATCATTTAATGATGTTGTTTTTCTGACAGTGAGGTGTGCCAGAATTGTGCACCAGCACCAGACAGTGCATTGCTATGCATTCCAGATAAGTTGTAAGTTATTCCTCATCATCATCATCTTCATCGTCGACGTCGTCATCGTCGCGCTCGTCGTCGTCGTTGTCGTCGTCGCCAACGTCACATTTGTCTCTGTCGGCGTCACAGTTATTGCCGACCGCCGCCAAAACCAACACACGCACACACACTACTACTACTACTACTACCACTACTACTACTACTACTACTACTACTACTACTACTACTACTACTACTACTACTACTACTACTAATACTAATAATAATAATAATTATTGATATTTCCGAAAATACTCTCTCAGAAAGTGAATTCAAAGTGTACAGCAAGCCAGCGCGTCATTGTATTTTCCATTGTTCATATCGCCTTCTGGTTATATAAATACGGTATATTTTTGTCATAATACAACAGCAAACAAACAAACAACAACAACAACAACATCAACAACAACGGCGATGACGACGGCGACGAGGGCGCCAAATAACAACGACAATAACAACAGCAGCAGCAGCAGCAGCAAGAATACAACAACAACAACAACACCAACAACAACAACAACAACATCAACAACAATAACAGCAGCAGCAGCGACAATGACAACAACGACGACAACGGCGACGACGACAACGACAACAAAATCAACATCGACGACAACGACGACGACGACGACGACGACGACACACAACAACAACAGTAGTATAGGGGGTATCTGTTCGTTATTGTTCTTCCCAGCAGCGGTTCTTCGAGAACAAAGGGATTTTTTGGAGAACAATGACGAACAGCCGCCCTGGCTTAAAGAACAATGGCGAACAGCCGCCCAGGGTAAAAGAACAATGACGAACAGCGGCACCCGTGTGAGAGTTTTGATAACAATGGCGAACAGCCGCACACGTTTTTTTGATTTGCAATACTCTGGAATTTTCTATTATTTTGAATATGTTAACCCTTAAAAGTGTAAAAGTAGTGTATTTTACGTTTATATGTACTGGCGGCGTGCCCCCCCCCCTCCATGGTTATCTACAGTTGTAAAAATAATAAGATATGATGTATGATAATGTAAAATAATAGAGTTTAAGAGGTGGTCCGATAATGGAGGTCGTATGAGTATGAGGTTGAGAAGTATGAGGAATTACGGGATTGATGTTTGAAAATAATTTGAATGTTTCGTCGCTAACGTTATTAGTAAACTGTAGAATATTTAGAGACTGCCTGTAAGCTCTTACTGTCTTAGTAAGCAACCAGACAGATTAGCAACAAAATATTAAAAATAATCTTGTATTAATGGTATGTTCGGATGGAATGGTAACCAAGACATGGTAGTGATGGATTGGATAGTATCCTGGGTTAAACAAAGTTAACCCTTTCACCGATGAATATATATCTCATTTTCATCGATACCATACAGGAAAACTGTTGAATATTTCGAAAATAATTTGACTGCCTGTGTCAGTTGAGGCGGAATACTATAGTATTCCTCCTCAGTTGACATTGCTGGATGATTATGAGGGCGATGCTAGCGTACTTGTTTACAAAGTATGCACGATGTACGAATATTTTGATAATTTGTTGCTGAATATTTTGATAATTTGAGTGGTAGCTGAATATTTTGATAATTGTTTGCTGAATATTATGATAATCGGTTGATGAATATTTTGATTGGTTTCTGAATAAATTGATTGGTTGCTGAATATTTTGAAGACGTTTTGACTGTTTAAATACAGAAAATAGGCACATTGCCTACACCATTTGTGTCTGTGTCCACTTCACCATCCTCATCTTCTAAACCTGTTTGTTCAGCATCTAAGATCTGCTTAATATTTTGGAAAATGGTAAATAGTTCCTCATTGCCTATGTCTTCTTTTTCATCTTCACCTTCATCTTCACTCTCAGACTCCGCTGAGTCATCACTGTCTTCACTCTCCGACTCCGCTGGCTCATCATCTTCACTCTTCATCTCCGTCATTTCTTCATCTTCACTGTCTAGATTTTTGCTATCTTCATCGTTATGGAATCGGATCTTATGCCGCTTCAGGTCATCTGACCTATTAAAAGTTGACCCACATTCAAAACATTTATGTCTCGGCATATTGATTATAGGATAAATCTAGCAAGTATTCAAGTTACAAGGTTCTTCAAAGAAATCTGACTGCCTAACTACTCTGCAGTTACACGTTCAACCACTTTGCGATGTTTAAACTGGAATGAGAAAAGGGATTGAATTTGTACCATTTATAGGATTATATGTACTGCGCCCACAATACGCATCATGCGCCCGCAATCCGCAACATACGCCCGCAAATCCGCAAATGCGGCCGCACATGTATGCATGCATTTTGGCGTGTATACATGTTAAGGCATGTACATCCACTTGGTGCCATCCACAACACGCACCCGCAAATCCGCATCATGCGCCCGCAAATCCGCAACATACGCCCGCAAATCCGCATTATGCGCCCGCAATCTGCAACATATGCCCGCAATCCGCATCATGCGCCCACAATCCGCAACATACGCCCGCAAATCCGCAAATGCGGCCCGCATGCGGACACACATGTATGCATTCATTTTGGCATGTATGCGTGTTCAGGCATGTACATACACTTGGTGCCATCCGCAACACACACCCGCAAATCCGCATCATGCGCCCGCAATCCGCAACATACGCCCGCAAATTCACGACATGCGGACCACATGCGTTCACACATGTACGTATACATTGTCGCCAGCAGAACCAGTCATTCGGATGAAAATCTTTCAAAATTTTTCAAAAAGTCTTCTGGCGCACACATGCGCACACCATGGCATGCACGCACCTACGCACAAGGGCACAATGTATAACTAGCAGTATCGCGTATTAGCACATGTTCGTATGAGCGTGATCTATATTAAACCCTCATGACATACCCTCTTCAACCTATACACCATTGTTCAGACACTGCGCTCTCACACATTACGACCACAATGTCTAGACACATGGATAGCTGTCAGAGGCAGTCATTCCGATGATACATTTTCAAAGATAGTCTTCTCTAGGGCTGCAAGTATGAATATGAAGAAATTCGCTATGGGTTATCGGGTGGGTTGGTGTTGGTGGTGGGTTAATGCCTGGTGGTGGGTGTAGGTCGTAGTGTTGCACGCATGCACCTACGCACAACATATAACTAGCAGTATCGAGCGTATTAGCATGTGTGCATACGAGCGAGACCTTTATTAAATCCTCATTGACATACCCTCTCCAACCTATATGCCATTTTTTTCAAACACAGAGCTCTCACACATTCCGACCACAATGTCTAGATAAATGGATAGCTGTCAGAGTCAGTCATTCCGGCGATAAATTTACAAAAATAGTCTTATCTAAGGATGCAAGTATGAATATGAAGAAATTCTCTATGGGTTGGTGGGTGCGTGGGTGGTGGTGGTGGGGTTAATGCATGGTGTTGGGTGTAGGTCGTAGTGGTGGTGGTGGTGGGTGTTGGTAATGATGATGGTGGTTGGTGGGGGTGTTTGCCAGCGCAATGACTAGACAAATGGATAGCCTGCAGTGCCAGTCATTCCAATGATAAATTTTCAAAAATAGTCTTCTCTTGTACTATGATGAAGAAAATTGACATTTTCTTGAAGAAATTCGAGGGTTAAAAGGGTTAAGAAAGTCTCTAGCGTCCATGTAATGAATTATATAGTAAAAAACATGGTTATAAGTATCACTGCTCTGTAGTCAAAAGGATATATTTATATTTGTAGTAAATGGCCATCTATGATTATGCTACTACGCTTGTAATGTTGCTCTTAATTGTCGTATCTTTAAGCGTCGGTAAACAGCAATAGCCCGTGAGCGGGTGCAGGGTTTATTATCGATTTTTTACAAACTCTCGGCGAGGACGTTGAAATATCTTGTGCTTAGAACGAGACATGAGGTACTAACACGTTCTTTCATTTATTAACACATGGTATGTTTGTATCTCGATTCAAGATTGATCTCACGGCTATTCAAGATGCATGGAAAAATCATACGCACCAAATAATCTGTTTAGCATAAGTACGCTCAACATACAATTCTATAAACACACGGAACCCTCAGAGACATAATGACCACATTTTAACCGTCGTGCAACATCTAAAACGTCTGACGCTATTGAAATATCAAGTATTTAAAAACAAGTTGTGCGTAATGACGGTTAAAAGTCAATACGTCTTCAAAATATTCAATAAAAATAGTTTTACTAATAACGTTAGCAACGTCAAACTAATTTCAAAATATTCAACAGTTTTCCTGTATGGTATCGATGAAAATGAGATATATATTCATCAGTGAAAGGGTTAACTTCTTTTTAACCCATGATACAATCCATCACCACCAAGTCTTGGTTACCATTCCATCCGAACATACCATTAATACAAGATTATTTTTAATATTTTGTTACTAATCTGTCTGGTAGCTGTTGCTAAGACAGTAACAGCTTACAGACAGTCTGTAAATATTCTACAGTTTACTAATAACGTTAGCGACGAAACAGTCAAATTATTTTCAAAATATACGGCAATACCGTAATTCCTCATACATCCTCAACCTCCTCCTCCTACGACCTCCGTTATCAGACCACCTCTTAAAATCTATTTTGTTACTAATCTGTCTGGTAGCTGTTGCTAAGACAATAACAGCTTACAGGCAGTCCCTAAATAATTTACAGTTTACTAATGACGTTAGCGACGAAACAGTGAAATTATTTTCAAACATCAATACCGTAATTCCTCATACATCCTCATTCGACCTCCGTTATCGGACCACCTCTTAAACTCTATTATTTTACATTAATCTCTAATGTTATCATACATCATCTCTTATTATTTTTACAACGGTAGATAACCACGGAGGGGGGGGGGGGGCGCCGCCACTACATGTACACTACTTTTAAACATTTAAGGGTTAACATATTCAAAATAATAGAACATTCCACAGTGTTGCAAATCCAAAAAAACGTGTGCGGCTGTTCGCCATTGTTATCAAAACTCTCAAACGGGTGCCGCTGTTCGTCATTGTTCTTTTACCCTGGGCGGCTGTTCGCCATTGTTCTTTAAGCCAGGGCGGCTGTTCGTCATTGTTCTCCAAAAAATCCCTTTGTTCTCGAAGAACCGCTGCTGGGAAGAACAATAACGAACAGATACCCCTATACTACTAACAACAATAACGACAACGGCGATGACGACAACGTCGTCAAACAACAACAACAGCAAAAAACAACAGCAGCAGCAGCAACGACGACGACGACGACAACGACGACGACGACGAAGACGACGACGACAACGACATCATCAACAACATCAACAACGACGACGACGACGACAAAGAAGACGACGTTCCCGACAACAACGATGACACAAACAACAACAACAACATCGACGACGATGACGCCGCCGACGGCGACGCCAACCAACAACAACAAAAACAAAAACAACGGCGCCAAACAACAACAACAACAACAACAACAGCAGCAGCAGCAACAACAATAACAACAACGACGACGACGAAGAGGACGACGACAACACCAACAGCATCGACGAGGACGACGACGGTGACGACGACGACGACGACACTGCCAAACAACAACAACGTCATCAACAACAACAACAACAACAACAACAACACTATTAACACTTCAACAACAGCAGCAACAACAACAACAACAAAAACAACAACAACAACAACAGCAACATTAACATTAACAATTCATTTGTTTCTTCTGTAGCACGAGCTTTTCAATTGATTTGACATGTCCGCCTCCCTTACTAACTGACGTAATGGAAGGGGTGAGACCAATGGCTTGCGCGTGCCATGAGGTGATCAACACGTGTGACAAGTTTATGGGACCCTGCTTCGGTGGATAACCAAACTGGATTGGTCAAACATGATACTATCTGTCAGTGCTTATCTCTTTGATGTGTTAATCCGTCTTTTGTAAATGTAAACACTATAGTTGTAGATAAGTTCTTCACGAACGCTTAATTGATGACGGACACAGTGTTGTTGCACGAATTGTTTGTCTTTACTATTTAATAAATATGCTGTTGAATATTTTGAAACTAATTTGCTTGGGCCATGTTTTTGCCATAGGCAGCAACATCATGCAGTCAACTTAGTTTCAAAATATTCAACAGCTTAACTGTAAGGTCTTCTGAAAAGCATAGTCAGTGAGTGCCGGGATCGATTGATCCCAACACGGGCGAAGTGTTGGTGGATCTAGCTAGAGATGGGCGGAGCACAGCTAAATGTGGGTTCCTCTATTGATATATCTTGCACTAATCTTTAAGCTTACTAAGTTTACAATAATTCGCTGATAATTTACAAACAACACGTCGTGTACTTGTATTTTTAATTGTGCCTTCTTTATCAAAGCATCTTTCACCAATAGAGATTACTATGTAGCTAATGTACCCATGGTAGATGTGTTAGTCGCCTGTTAATGTATGCAAGCCACTATAGAATTGTAAAGTAAACTTACTTACATAGCTAATGTACCCATGGTAGATGTGTTTTGTCGCTTCTTAATGTTTACAAGCCAATATGAAATTGTAAAATACACGTATTCACATAGCTAATCTGGCCAAGATAAATGTGAAAATACGGACTCGTTTAAGCATTATCACTCTTATGACAATATTCTATGTTTTCACTGTATCAATGGCGCAGAAAACTTGCATGTTAATGTACGCAAGCCAGTGAAATTGTAAAATAAATAAATTAACGCATACGCGTTAATATTTTCAAAATGCCTTATTTTTATTAATCATTTCAATTCGAAGACAGCTCAGCTACGGGTTTGAGGATGAGTGTGAATGAGAGTGGAATATTTTTTTTAATTTGCTAGTGGAATGACAAGCTCGGCTTTCGTGGACATTCGAATATTTGGTAAGTGAATGTTCATGTGCAGGTCAATAGAAGATTGCTTTATAGGATTCTGTAGCCCTGCACATGGATATGGCTTGTGGCCGTTGTCACCAGGTTTGACAAATAGAGTCCAATCCAATTCAATGGTTAAGAAAATCCAGAACTTTGATAAATCCATGGCCAATGAGTAGAAGATGGCACTGTCATACCAGTCTCCTCTGAATGTATCAATTTAGTTGGGAAATTAACTTAGCAGTCAAGCTAATGTTGTCAAGATTTGTAAACTGACAACCGCATTCAGAGTCAACTCTGATTATGTCTAACCTTCATTTTCAGAGAACCTGTAATCGACATCCTCAGTTGTCGTAAACTCCTCATGAGTTCGCAATCGCAACAAGGAATGTATGTGGTCTGACATCAGCATCTAAGAGCCTCTTGGTAAGAAGTATACATTAGGATCAGACAGTAACCACCATAACATCGCCGCTGCATGCATCCAAGAAACAAATGAGTGCACTCATGCAGAGCAGCAACTTGAGACCGGTCACGTTCAGGTCCTTCTGCAGCAGAGACAAGCTACATGCGGCGGTCTGGAATGCGAAATCGGGCCGAAGCTCTTGTATCACATCCTAGGTGTGGGATACGTGAGCGACGTATGCATTGACCTGTTGATGCCACTGCGAAATGGCACCACCACCATATGCTATGGGCACATTTATACGCAATGAAGATGTTCTGAACTCGTTCACCCGTACTTGTGGCATCTTTACCAAAAACATTTCCTTCAAACACCCATAACTTCTGTATTATGGTAGAGCAGCATCTTTCAGCCCGGGCCGCTCTAAGCATTTTACAACAATCATTGCTGCGATGTTATTTGCAACAGCGTCTGCGTGTAAGGTGAAACGTTCTTTCAGCGGTACACTGCTATGGCTATGTATGGCATTGCGTTCTCGGTATAACCGTGTGCACTATTTGCTCTGACAATGCTGATAGATAAGCAGGCACAGTTGCCTTTTGTACACAACATTGCTGGCCCAACAGTAAATTCATCAACGACCCATTATACGCAATGTGCAATACCGTACGACTGCCAGTGAAGGTGGCACAACAAAGATGGTCTATGTTTGGCCATGTTCTGCGAATGCTATAAGACACACCTGCAAACACAGCGTTTGAATGTGTTGTAGGAGTTGCCATCATCTACGTCGCGTGTAGATGAGGTCAATGCGCAAACAAACTACGTGTGCTGCGCGTTGATCTAAAAGAAGCCGGGAGTCAGTTCAATGGCAACGAGGAAGAGCCTGATTGAGTTAAGGACTCTCACTGAGGGCATGAAATGTTGCCAAAGAAGGTGAAGTAGGATTGATTGCATCTATCAGGATGGTTTCAAACTACTGCAGCCGCAAGACACAGAACACATATACACAATGTCCGTGTGTAGGCCACGAGCGGAATGGACATTTACATTGTAATCGATGCCCTGCCCATCTATATCTAAGCTCCATCCACACCCCGCTTGTGTTTGGGATCGATCGATCTCTGAACTCCCTAACAACCAATTTCCGGAAAACTATACAGGTAAGCTATTGAATATTTTGAAACTAATTTGACTGGGTGCCGTTGCTGGCAGCAACGGCTTCCAGTCAAATTAGTTTTAAATTATTCCACAGTATGTTTACTAAATAGTAGAGACATGCAATTCATACAACGTGTCGGACTATTAAAAGTTAAAGACGGGCCATAAAAAATCATTTATAACGTAATAATTATGACGCCATCATAGACGCCGCTTAGCTGATATGACGGCATATGCCGCCATTACTCTTGAAAAGTCCATTGTTGTCCTCAGGACCACGCCCATAAACCACACAGAGAACGGCTTTACAACCATGTTAAATACTGACCTGAATGAGGCTGGACCATCGAGAACCAAGAAGAAGCTGCAGGAACTAATGGCCCTGCCTTGAGAGTTGCCTCAGACGAGCAACGGCATTTGCTCCTCCGGGCTGCTTAAAAACTAATGTCGTCACAGAACATGGTACATTATCATCATCGTCATTAATTAAATTTATATGGATCTCCCAGGAGAATGCTCGCCATTCCAATTGAAATCTTATTAATTTCGTCTGAGGAATTTAAAACTACATAGTACTAATTTTGAGATCCTAAGCATAAGATATTATTCCAAATGTACAAATCGATTTATTACAACTATATATATTGTTTCGTGATTGCAACCGTTTCCCTGTAAGAGGAACATGGTATACTTGCGATCGGGTCACTGTCCGTCCGCCCACCTGTCCGTTCCACCGCCCGCACAATAGACACGTGTGTCAGCGGGTAGTCTTGGACATACTGGAAATGATCGCACAAAGTTGAAAGTATAGAAATAGTATTTAAAGCCGCAGGGTTAACCTTAGAATTTTGGCTTAGCCAATCTATTGCTGATCATCGGATTGTATTTGGGTCAGTGAGTTCCCTAGGTCATGCAAGATTGTAGTCCGACCAAATTTGGCACATCCATGGATATTCGGGCTAACTATACACAATCTGAGTTTCAGGTCCAAAGGTCAATAATTTAGGTCATGGGTTACTAAGCGTATACTGCAGTACAGATGTCTGCCATAACTTGGGAATAGAATTTGGTAGAAATATGAAATTTCGCCAATACACTCATAATACGGTATACTAGACAGAGTTTAAGATTCACATCGAAGGCCATCTCTCTGGGTCACGAGGTCACTAAATGTATACCGGAATATTCAGTTCCTGCAATGACCATGGCATTCAAGAAAGAGGAATCGCAAAATTTAGCATATGCATTAATATTGGATCAACATTGGTGGGCTAAGAGCATACTCTTCCATGGCACACTATAACCGCGTGTGCAATGTGGTTCCGCTGTCAGTAAAAGTAGACCAGCAAAGATCGTCTATGTCTGGCTATGCTCTGCGAATGCCACTAGACATGGCTACACAACATGTTGACAATGCACCTTTCCAGTTTTAGCTATGTCCCGCCCATCTCTAGCAAAGCCCCACCCACGCCTCGCTCGTGTTGGAATCGATCGATCTCTGAACTCCCTGACAATCAATTTCCAGAAAACTATACAGGTAAGCTATTGAATATTTTGAAACTAATTTGACTGGGCGCGGTTGCTGCCGATAGTCCAGTTGAATCAGTTTCACAATATTCAACAGCATGTTTATTTTAATTAGTAGATACATACAATTCATACAACGTGACGGACTATTAAAAGTAAAGACGGGACATATAGAATCATTTATGACGTAATACTTATGACGTTGAATCATTTATGACGTAATGCTTATGACGTTGTCCTACACGTCGCTTAGCTGGTTATGACGTCATATGACCTCAAATTGATAGATGGATACTATGGAAATGTGAATTTTCATCGCGCCAGTCCTTCCAGTAGAAAAGCAAAACATCTTCTCTTGACCTAGAAGCGGGTGTTGTATATACGTGTACTGTGTACTGCGGTTATAGTAGTTTGAAATCAACATTCAGCTGCAATCATTCCTTCTTCAGCTTCATTGGCCACTCGTTCAGGCGCATTCACCAAGAGCACTCCAGAAGCCATTCTGGCCGGCTTGCCCAATAAAGGTAAAGTTGGCGCAGGAGCAGTTAGCTCCATGGTCAAGAAAATTGTAATTTTCTCATAGAAAATGCCCATTTGCAGACCAAGAGATTATTTTTGAAGATCTATCACTGGAATGGCGGGGTACGTTATCGAGCCAGTCTTTCCAGTGATAAATATTCAAAAACAGTCTTCTCTTGGTGTGCAAATTGGCATTTCCCAAGACTGCAGAGGCCACGTTTAGCCGCTACGACTGTGAAATGGATAAAGCAATATACATCATAGATTCCCGGAAAGCGAGACATTTCTCCCCCTAAATGAATCCTAACCTGATCTTAATGGGCCAATCTCCAAAAGGTGTAGCTTTTAATCGCATCTAACATCCATAAGCAGACGATGAGCACGCGTGTATATGTATTCACCATTTTCGTATCGTAGTTAGTGTAGGGGCGCATAAGCCCGTCAATGAATTTAATCAGATGTGTCTAACTGACAAAGGAATTAGCAAACGTCCATCGGGCGGGTTTTATTTACTCAAAACTGTCAGCGATTTTTACCAGACAATCCACTGCAAATCGCTTATGGTAGTGTGACGGGTCTATTGGTCAAAGCATAGCAATTATTCATTTGGATATTTAAAAAAATGAGTAGAGTTATAATTTATCGCAAAATCCGCCTATTCGACAGTATATCGTAAGTGCTCCCTGTCAGCACAGCGGAAACCATGTGCAGTCATGCGTGGGTGCGCCTGGCTTTACCCGCGGAGAACAATAGCCGCATTCACAATAAACACATAATTACCTTGTTGGAAATATCATGTTTTGGACATTTTTAATTCACATGTCATAATATTGCCTATACACAGTTCAGATCAGAAGTAAGACAAAATGTATACAAAAAACACGTAAACAGAAACTTGTTAGTAAGAAATGTTCTGTTGGGTATTTTGGGCGTAATTCTATTGAAAGACAATTGCTGCCTTGGGCAGCAAGGCTTTCCAACCCAGTGGGGTCAAACTATTCCGCAGTATGTTTTATTCTGTTTTGTCAACACATTAGATTATTTCTGTGCTTATACTGTAATCGAAATTGATTCTTAAGCCGGCTAAGCCCTTTGCATTCTGAAGTCCATTCTGAAGTGGAACAAACAGGTTCAATGGGATTATGCCGTGATGCCTGTGGGGTATTAAAAGAGTATTTGACTGCCAGTTGCTGCTGCCTATGGCATAGCAACTTCATTCCGGTTGTTTTCAAACTAATCATTATGTTTTCATTGTCTTTCAGTAACCATGTGATCACCATGTATAGAGCATGAAATCGGTTATAATGTGTAGTTAAGTGTAATGCCTGTAGCAAGTAATAGCAAGATTTTGGAATTATTCCCTAGAAATTGTTTTTGACACGCTCTGAATATTTAGAACTTGTTTTATGATAGTTTGCCTAGACACAGCTAGTTATAAAATAGGCATGACTGTGGAGAATGCCAGATAGAATGAGTGAGGGAAACCGATAGAGAGATCATTAGATAGATAGTCGACTGAGATTTACACCCAGAATAGTAAATAGTAGTGTGTAGAGTAATTTAGTACCAATTGCCGTTTGCGTATAGAGTTAAGTTTGAAAATAGTAAAAGTTGAAGCTATTTATTATATGAAGAACCGTCTTGTTGAATACTAATGAAGTGTTTTCGACCATTTCGACCGTCAACCAATCCTGGCTATTATCAAAGTGTAGCAGAGATTTTGCCACCCAGCTAATCCCCCTCGGCGCTTTAAGATAGGTGGAAATTAGCCTCGCTACAGCAGCTTACATAATGTGTCCTTGAATGAAATCACACACAATATTTCCAACAACTTCGGGCGGTTACCCAATATCGGGCAAAATCTAATAAAGATAATAAGCCATGGTTCAATGTGGAATGCTAACAGGCTAGGAACCACTATGCTAAATTCTGGAAAGAGTCCACACTTGATAGAAGTGATGCGGGCAGACAAACCATGATTGATGCGAGCAAAGCGTATACGCGAACAATAATACAAGTAAACAACCAGTTTAAACAGAATACTAGGATCAAACTTAGAGAAATGAGTATCAAGAACCCAAAGGCATATTGGAATGTAATTAACCAGAAAAGTAACAATATAGGTCCTATAGACATAAACGACATGTATGAATATTTTTAAAACGTAAGTTGAAACGAAGATGATAATGCCACCGAGAATCTTGTGGAACCTCCAACAACAAGTGGTGATAGCCCAGATCTGGATATCCCAATCAACAAAAACGAGATCTATACTGCTATTATAAACTTGAAAACCAACAACGCCACATGCATAGATGGTACTGCAAACGAATATATAAAGGCGACACAAATATAATGAACACCATCTATATTTACGTCTTCAATAAGGTCCAGCACAGTTGTGAAATACCAGATATCTGGACGGAAAGAAAAACGGTGCCAATATATAAGAAAAAGGGTGCCATCAACGAACCAAAAAACTACAGGCCTATCACATTACTAAGCTGTCTGGGGAAGCTCTTTGCTTCAATCATATCAAAGCGAATTGCTAAATTTCTAAAGGTAAACCAGTCTGTCTGAACATCAGACAGGTTACCGACAAGATTAATCTACAACCGATCATATCTTTACTTTATCCTCGCTAATAGACATATTCTAAAAGAGAAAGAACACTGCGATTTTATTGATTTCGAAAAGGCTTACGTCAAGGATTGGCGAAAAGGAATAACGGGAAGACTAATAAAACATAATATAGAAGAGAAGGTGTTTCGGTGTATACGCACAATGTATATGAACTTGATGGACTTGATGTCCTCGGTTAATGTACACGGTGAACTATCCGAAACATTTGTATGCAATTGCGGCGTCAGGCGAGGTGAAAACTTATCAACAATTGTATTCGCTATCTATCTAAATGATCTGGAGAGCTATCTCGAATGTAACACCATGGACACAATCAATCTCAACTGTACACAGCATGATCTAGACGTAGTGTTCACAATTGTGTTACTACAACATGCTGATAACACAATCCTTATGAGCATAGCTAAACTGAATATCGAAAAATGCTACATACCTTTGAAATGTATGCTGATAAATGGAAGCTTAAAGTAAATTTCGATAAAACCAAAATAATAATTTTTGGCTGTACTAAACGTTACTATGAAAGATTAAATCTTTATATTAATGAAAATGAAATAAAAATATGCGTCGAATATAAGCACCTTGGAATTATTATGTCTATCAATGGTAAGTTTAGAAAAGAGCGCAAGCATATATGTGAACAATCACGCAAAGCATTATATTCCCTGCTCAAAAATGCTCGCAGATTAGATTTACCCATTGATTGCCAACTAATATTGTTTCACAAATTAGTTGACTCCATCCTACTATGTGGTTCTGAAGTAGTTGGAATTGAATGCTGCGATCAACTTGGCCAGGTAAAACCTGATTTTATTAGACATATTTTAAAAGTTAAGCGTAATACACCAAAGTATATGTTGCTAGGTGAAACGGGCGAGCTACCCATATCTATAGAGGCAAAAACCTCCAAGCGGAAAGGAACAACAGCACTTTATAGATATTTGTTCGCAGATTACTCACAAAATGGAACTCAATATAGGTGGTTAATTATAGTCAAACATAATTTAGACGACACCGGCTATGGCTATCTCTGGACACATCAAACTGCACAAAATTTGAATATGATGACAAAAAACATCAAACAAGCTTTCAAGGACCAATATATCCAAGGATCGGAAGGACAGATGTAAAATTCGTGTAAAGGGAAAACATATCATGCATTCAAAACACAGCTCGAACTAGAATAGTATCTAATCCATTTAACCGATTACCAGAGAATTACTCTTACCTATTTCCGAACAACAAACTATCACTTACTTATCAAAACAGGGTGTTGGGACAGAAAAACAAGAGAACAAAGAATCTGTAAATAATGTCAACAGGGTAAAATCGGAGATAAATACCATTGCGTATTCGCCTGCGATTATTTAAAAAAGAAAGAGCAGACAGTGTGCCTAAATCAAGCTGCGCACATCCAAACTACTATAAGTTCCATAAGCTATTCTCTACGCAGAACATAAAATTGCTAGTAAAACTATCTATATTTATCAAGGTGATTACCCATCAATTCCCTGCTCATAGAAAGACAACGAATTAAAATGTACAATGGCGACGATGACAGACCACAACAGCAAACCTAAATCTTAGCGACTACGATGGCAAAGAGAATCACAACGGTAGTTTAGACTAGGAACAGCAATGATAGCGACAATAAAAACGAAGACGACGAGGATGGCGAATATGGCGACGATAGCAGCAACAATGGCAACACTAATGATACAAAGCATTGACCACGACGACTACGAAATGGATACCAACAACAACATCAACACCAACAAGAACGCCACAAAAAATAACACCAACAACATGAACATGATCAACAATAACAACATATATATAACAACAACAACAACAACTACTACTACTACTACTACTACTACTACTGCTGCTGCTGCTACTGCTGCTGCTGCTACTACTACTACGACGACGACGACGATGACTACTACTACTACTACTACTACTGCTGCTGCTGCTGCTGCTTTTGCTGCTGCTGATGCTGCTACTACTACAGCAACTACTACTGCAATAACAACAACTCCAACAAAAAACAACGGCAACGGCAATGATGGCAACACCGACACACAACAAGAACAAGAATAACAAGAACAAGAACAAGAGCAACAACAACAACAACAACAAAAACAACAACAGCAACAACAAAAACAACAACAAAAACAACAGCAGTACCAGCAGGAGCAGCAACAACAACGCCAACAACAACAATAATAATAACAAAACAACAACAACACCAGCATCAGCAACAACAACAACAACAGCAATATCGACACATATATATGTGTATATTGTATTCAACAAGTAAAATGGTCGATAGAATGTAAGTAGTAAAGGGAGACGCTGTCTGCTATTGTTATGCAAATGAGTGTGCAACCTATTTAAATACTGCGCTCTGATTGGATGATTTGAATGAGTGGGTGGAGTCTATCATTCTAAATGAGTGGGTGTACGCCGTACGCTATTGTTCTAAATGGGCTGGTGGCTGCTATTGTTCATGTAGGTGTCTGTTCTAAATGTTCGACTACAGGCTATTGTCTGTTATGTTATGTTAATGCATAGATTATTGTGTTTTAATTAGGTGACACGTGCATGTGCTGTGTTTAGCATATTGATTAGGTGGGTGGTGGTGACCCCCATTTTCTTCATGGTTAAAATATATTTTGAAACTCAGTCATTTAATTTTCAGAAAATCAGAGGGCAGTCATTTAATTATTAAATTTTCAAAATTGTTATGGAAATGAGTTGCTGCAATAAAGAACAATGCGCATTATCGTTGATAAATAATGATGTCCCGAGCACCATTGTAGCATTTAACATATTAATTAGCTGGGTGGTTCACCCCCCCCCCCCCTCATGGTTGAATTAAAAAGTAGAATGCTTTGAAACTAATAAGAATTGTGGCTTCCTATGCCAACTTATCGAACAACACTTTTTGAAGAATAGTGTTTATGCACATGATCGAAGGCACCTGCATGAACAATAGTTCACAGCGGTCACTTATGAACAATAGCGTACAGCACCCACTTATGAACAATATCATCCAGCTGTCACCCGCATGAACAAAATGTGTTCCCAGTCATTTCATTTTCAAAAAATCAGAGCATTGCATTACACAGATAAAACATAGGTAAACTAAGCAATGTTGTAAAATAGAATATAGATAATAAGCATGTATCTATCGTATTTAAGGAGATACTTCAAATTGGCAGTCATTTAATTATTAGATTTTCAAAAAAAGTGTGTGCAATACAGGCGGCTACATGTGTATGACCCCGGATACAGTCATTTTTCATAGCTTTATTTCCTTTTTGGGAAACCATGCTGCTGATCGCTGGTGAATGTTTTTTCATAAAATGCGGCTTTCATATCACAGACTATAAAATACATTAATTAAACCGCATGAGAGCACATTTGCCACCTGCATGAACAATAGCGCACCGCCAGTCATTTAGAACAATAGCGTCCAGCCCCCTCTTATGAACAATAGTGTCCAGCTGACATGTGTGAAGAGGGGAGTTGTGGGTAAAAAATGTATTACATCATTTAATTTTTTGAACAGATAAAGAGGTCTCATTCGAATGATTTGTTGCCTTGAAAAGGGCCATGTTTTGAGATAGGGCTCAGGCTTCGTAGATCCACACAGGCCTGGTTGCCAGTTTGGTAATGAACTGTGCCATGATTGCTTTTTGTATATCAGTCAGAGAATCACTGATTACAGGACACACGTGTGGATACTGTTTGATTGGTAATAGACAATAGCAGACCTTGCACGTGTACACCATCTCTATACGTGCAGTTTGCTTGATCATACACCTACAGACCATCTTATGTTTCGACTCTTAGCAAATGGTGTCACGGATGTCGATGGAACACCAGAGACATCACACATACCCAGTGTCTGATCCGTCAAAGTTTGTACTGCTAACCATTTTAGCTGAATGGACATGAACATTTACATGTATACTACAATGGTCTACTACAAAAAAATATAAGGAATGTCATGTGAGATGTTGAATGAACTATCAAAAATTGTTGTGTAGTGGCCTCCATATAATGACACATACATGCAGTAATCATATATGTTGCGTTCCACTAAGCTGAGTGCCCTATGCGTCACCAAGGCGATAATATTGCATATGTTCGCTTTCACAGGTTAGATGCAATGGATCAGATTGTTAAATGGTTAACGCGCATAAAATCTGCGCATGTTAAAAAGTATCCAGCGAAAATATGTTTACTCTGGCCACCTTGTTATTGCACATAATGCGCGTGCCTATGATTCGCTTTTAATCCTTCAATTTGTATGTAAACACGTTAACCTTCATCTAAAACCATCAAACATGAAACTAAGTGGCTTCCTATCTGACCAGTCATTTAATTTACAGCATTACACGGGTACCATATAGGCAAACTAAGCGATGTTGTATAATATTGTACATATAATAATGATGTATCTATCGTATTTAAGGAGATTCTTCAAAGTGACAGTCATTTAATTATTAAATTTTCAAAATTATTATGGAAATGAGTTGGTGCAGTAAAGAACAATGCGAACCATCATGCATGTCCATCATCGTTGACGAATAATGACGTCACAAGCACACGTGTAGTGGTTAACGTATTAATTAGGTAGAAGGTGCACCGCCCCCCCCCCCTCATGGTTGAATTAAAAAGTAGAATATTTTGAAACTATGCAGAATTGTGGCTTCCTATGCCAAATTGACACATTGAACAGTGCTTTTTGAAGAATAGCATTTATGCGCATGATCAATGGCACCTGCATGAACAATAGCGCTCAGTGGTCACTTATGAATTGTTCATGCAGGTGTTCACAAGTATCTGGTGAATATTTTGAAACTAGCACGAATTGTAGATTCCTATGTCAAATTAGTATCAACACTATTCGCTTAACCTACCATTGCACCATGGCTTAGGTTTGGAAAATCAGAAATAACAGAATATTTTGAACCTAGCATGAATTGGAGCTTCTTTAAAACTAGCACGAATTGTAGCTTCCTATGTCAAATTAGTATCATAAAATATTCACTTAATCTACCACCGTGCAACATCTTAGGTTTTGAAAAGTCAGAAAATAGCATTTTATGACTTTTGTAAGTTATATGGTATTAAATTGTAACATTTGCCCCTATCTCGATCAAACACGATTTAGAACAATAGCGTCCAGCGGCCACCTGCATGAACAATAGCACACAGATGGACATTTGGAACAGTATCCCACTTAGGAACAATAGTGCACAGTCAGTACTAGTTCAGATTTGTGCTGGTTGTGTATGACATCAGGGTTTAGGCGCGAAACCAATGTAATATGTGATACTCCTAGTTATGTTTTTAAAGATTCAAAGAGTGAAACATGTTTAATCTCAGTGAAATCCGGTATTCAACACCAATTCCTGAATATTGACTTATGTCTGATTAAGCAATATTTGTATGAATGCTCTTTCACGTGAGCAAATGTTTTTTTACATCAAAAAGTTATTATTCACTGTACATATGTGAAAACGCTGGTCATAATGCACATTACTGCATACTTTCATCTAAGTTGATTAATATGATGGATACAATTTGCCATTTGTAATTCACATTTCATTAATTTGCTCAAGAATATGTGCACCCCTGTGCGCGTGCATGTGTGCCACGTGTGTGTACATGTGTGCACTGTGTGCAACATCTATACGAACTATATTACATCCACCGCATATCATTATTCATATATCTAGTATGTATGTCATGTATTTAAGGCGATATCACATTTAAAAAGATAGCGGTAGTAAATATTTAGCATAAAATAGGTGATCCATATTCTACAGGTTTCTACTTTTTTTAATATACCAATGATTTAGTTTACTCATCTGGTAAACCTCACACATCTGATACAATGCAAACTATTTAGTGTAGCCAATAACCATTTGAAATATTAGTGATGCGGTACATGTTCTATCATTCCCTATTTTGAAACATTAGCACTGGAATGACTGGTGGAAGACTGGTGGGTATTGAGGTTAATGAAAGATTAATGTGAGTAAAGAGCTGCAGGCATTTACAAATTGTTAACACTTTTTACAGAGCGGGAGTAACAGAGTTCATTCACGAGCTACCTCATGTGTGCTGTGAGGTTAGCCATACATGTCTTCATTATTTAATAACTATGCTGAAGAATATTTTGAAACTGATTTGTCAGTGCGCACTTGTTGCCATATACGCATGTATGCATGTATGTGTGCATGTGTGTGTAATGTAAGGCTAGCTAGCCATGCATGCCATTTACCATTTAATAATCATACCGTTGAATATTTGAAAAAGATTTGTCATGATGCTGTTGTTGCCATATGTGTGCGTGCGTGCGTGCGTGCGTGCGTGCGTGCGTGCGTGCGTGCGTGCGTGCGTGCGTGCGTGCGTGCGTGCGTGCGTGCGTGCGTGCGTGCGTGCGTGCGTGCGTGCGTGCGTGCGTGCGTGCGTGCGTGCGTGCGTGCGTGCGTGCGTGCGTGCGTGCGTGCGTGCGTGTGTGCGTGCGTGCGTGCGTTGTGTTGTGATGTGTGTTGTGCGTGTGTGTGTGTGTGTGTACGTGCGTGCGTGCGTGCGTGCGTGCGTGTGTGTGTGTGTGTGTGTGTGTGTGTGTGTGTGTGTGATGTGAGGGTAACTAGCCAGGTATGTCTTTTTACTATTTAATAATCATACCATTGAATATTGTGTAACTAATTTGTCATGGTGTTGGCATGTGTGTGTGGGTGTGCTGTGAGGATAGCTGCCCACGCCATAGTAAAACGATGACCAGTGCATAGAAAGATATAACTTTTCATTAAAGATTTGGTGGCCCTTGAAAACGGACCTGCTGATGTTTTGTGATGTTTACTCAATGTGTGTGCATTGATATAACTCTCTGGCGTCATGACCACATTTGCATTCACAACACTCATCCCTCAACTGGTATTGCATATGAATTAATTTATTAAGATTACGTTCATTTGGTTCCTTAAGGTATTCGATGCTTCGGCTCTGAATTTCGGAAATAATAATAATATTTACTGGCTGCCGTATGGCTACATCATTATAATTTTCCGCAATTTATAAACTTTCTCCGTGCTCATAATGGTTCATGTCAATAAATGTTTTCGGAAATCAAATGGTCAAAATCAGCTTGCGCAATGCGCGTGATTAAAGTGTTGACGTCGGTAATGGGATTATTAGGCAACATATGTGTGCCTATGTTATGGCTCTGTCTATTTTAGCACTTGTGTCAAAGTTAAGTTTGCACAATCGGGTAAAAATCATCTGCCACTTATACACACACTCACACACACCAACACATGATGTCGGAGTGTCAGACAGATGGACACTTGGCAAAATGTTTAAAACACTTTAGATCAAAGCAATATTATTATTTCTAGTACAGAAAAATGGATTTGTTGCATGATTTTGCATATGTCTTAAGTTACCACTTAGAATTCCAGCATTGGTACGTGGCAGAAATCCTACATTTCATTCGCTATATTCTATAATAATAAATTATATTAATCATATTTTAAGATTGATTTAGAATCATGAACAACTGAACGTCGTAATCGTATACAATTTAATGTTGAAATGTATAAACTATATTTCAGCATGGTGGACGAACAACGACAACACATTATTTCGATTATAAGGGCATACCTATACCGAGGTACATACCTAGACCACCAGGGTATGTACCTGCATGGTGCTTGCCACTGATCCATTGGCGTAGTCATGGTTGATAATTGACAGTAGGTGACAGACATACAGACCACGTGACAGACTGACAGACATGGGCTACATTGATTACGAGTTCTGATCGCAAAATGAGACAACCGTGGCCTGGTAATATTCTCTCGTAGAATGGCTAAGTGTTTTCATGACATGACTTTGACCCTCACACTAAACAATCTTCTGACATAAATAATATATAAATAATTGTAGTCAGAATAGTGTATATGTAGATTATATAGAATTATACATGATACTGCATGTGGTCAGCATAAATATCCCACCTCCTAGCCACATATCCAATTTACACACCCTCACATTGCACATGACAAAATGTTTAAAACAATTTTATTATTATTTGGGGAATAGAAAAATGGATTTGTTGCAAGACTTTACATACGCCTTTATGTTACCACTCATATCAGAATGTGGCAGAAATCCCACACATCACTCACCATATTATATTTTTATTTTTGTTCTGTAAATCCCTGACAGGTAGACCTTACACAGAAGTTAGTTTTCCATTTTTTATTCACTACCATTACCACCTGCTTCAGTAGGATTATCATCTAGATGGGTATATATGTACTCATGTATCAGGTACGCGGGTAGTATGCTATATAAAACGCATTGGAAGTGATGTTGCTTGTATAGGACCATGTACCAAATTATCAAAAATGATCAGTATTTCGGTTCCAAAATGCAACGCATCTTCGATATGCATATGAGGATATTTTGTAATCCATATCGTCACTCACCGTGAACTCACACATAATGAATTATGTCTTATTGCCTACACATAAATGATTACATTAAGAAATGTATCGCGTGTAATGGCTACTGCATAATTTACTAGAAACTACTTCAGCAGGCGATGTGTATATGTGCACTTTTTCCTAAAATATATATTACACAGATTATGAGCGAGACATTTTCTAAAATATGTTATGTACTCTACACCCATCTACTTATATTTACCTTTGAGGGACACAGGATGTCAGGTACTATGCCACCTCAGAACCGAATCATATTACATTGTATCTTTATATGCATGCGGAATTTTCCTAGTTCGGTATATAAATAAACGATGGTGAAATTACAGATAGTAATAGCGTATTACTAAGCTATCGATCTAAGGTCATACACATGCCTCAATGTAGAATTCTTTCAGTTAATAGTAGTAAGATCATCAGACCCATCTTCAAAAATGAATTTTGAAACTGGACAATTTATCTTCTGTTCCATATGGTTACGCTAGTATAGCATACATATAAATATTCATGTTGTACTTTATCAGTCAGTTCGTAAACAATGTCAGGGTTATCCACAGATGGCGAAGCCGCACTCACTGCCCACTCTATGATAGCATATGTCACTAGTCGGTGTAACAATGATAAGGATAAGATGCATGTATTGATTATGAGGAGTATGCGATGTGTTTTAGGCAATGGTATAATTAACTACGGGAAGATTTTGATCATGACTCAAATTAGTTCGTTGTTATTAAAGGAATACGGCATAGACATTGGCCAATGGCTATGAGTATTCTTATTACAAAACCTCATTAAAAACTTCATTAGACACCTGATTAGTTGAAAATTTCTAATATTTGTGATATTATCTTCATAATGTACTACTGAACCGTGGTCACTATCGTCAACATGGACGCCATTCTCAGACACGTGAGAATGTTGGTACGTAACTGGCATGTTTGTGCAGGTTCATGCTATTGTTCATAAGTGTACGCTGGATGGTATTGTTCATGTAGATTGCGTCTGGACACTATTGTTCATGCAGGTAACTGCTATTGTTCATAAGTGTATACTGTGCGCTATTGCTCTAAATGTGCATCTCTACATTATTGTTCTAAATGGGCGGCTGGACACTATTGTGCATACAGGTGGCTGCTGGACGCTATTGTTTGCAATGCGATATAAATGGTGTTGTCTCGCATGTTGCATCTATCGCATTCAATCATTCATAATGTCGATTGATAAATGTATGAAGTATTTAAAGCAATCACCATATTGGTGCGATCTCAGAAATTTGCGCAAAGCGTGAATGATTCGATTTGATGGAATGTGGTGTATCGATCTGCGACAGCTTCATCCTGATGGTTATCCTACTAAAGGTGGTGTATATATAATCATAAAAGCATTTAGACAACAGGTGCATATCATTCCCAATCTTGAAGAGAAATTATGTCGTGCATGCAAAATGCAGGCTGAAGCACGCAATACTTAACAACATGCGCCATCAGCATTTTGATCTTTAACAAATAATGATTGGTGCATGTGCATTATTTATGGAGTAATGGTTCAAAGGTTAGTGAGCATTATGTGTGCATTTCAGTCATGTGTCATAAACACGATCATGCTTCATTACGTCATATTGCGTCATCGTGCTACTGTTAGGATTACCACTGATATATAATGAGTTTTTATTAATTCACATATGAAATGACTTCCTTCATAAAAATCTCCCCTGCTAATCTTCACCTAACCATAAATACTCTTAGAGATAAAAAAAAATAAGGATGAGTGAAAACATATTTTATATGTAGAAAAGGTTTTTTGAAAATTCATATATGAAATGACTGCCTTCATAATAATAGATTATATACTGAAAATAGCACTTGAATAGCGAATGAATATTTTTACTGACAAACAATTGTTTTATGTTGATGGTTTAAAATGCTTTAGATACCATTGAGGGAACTATTTTCGAGGATAGGAAAATTTATTTTTAAAAACCATTCAACTGGAATGACGGGGGATAATAATTTCTCTTGATTTGAAGATGAAAATCGTTTTTAGCCATTAAAGGATGTGTTCTTTACAAATTTGCAAGTGAAATGACTTCATTCAAAATAATCTTCCCTGATACTCTTCACCTAAGTATAAATGTTCTTGAGATAAATAATTTATATGTAGAAAATGTGTTTTTTTTAAATTTACATGTGTTTTTGAAAATTCGCATATAAAACAACTGCCTTCATAATAATAGTATGAGGATTATATCCTTAAAAAAAGCTCGTGAATAGCGTATTTATATTTTCACAGAAAAACATCATAATTATTTTATGTTGACGGTTTAAAATGGTTAGCATAACATTGAGGGTATTGTTTTCGATTATAGGAAAACTTATTTTTAAAAAACCCACTTTCAACTGGAATGACTGGGTCGATAATTTCTCTTGATATGACAATAAAAATAGTTTTAGTTATTAAAGGATGTTTTTTTGAAAATTCACATGTGAAATGACTTCCTTCATAATAGTCTTCACTGATATGCTTCACCTAAACATAAATGTTCTTAGAGATAAAATAGGTCGAATGAAAACATATTTTATATGTAGAATGGGTTTTTTTATTATAAATTCACATATGAGATGACTGCCTTCATGATAATAGTATAAGGATTATATACTGTAAAAAAGGTTCTTGAATATCGAATGTATATTTTTACTGAAAACGTCATAATTATTTTATGTTGACACTTTCAAATGGTTTGCATAACATTGAGGTAACTATTTTCGACCATAGGAAAGATTTTTTTTTTTGAAACCTTTCAACTGGAATGACTGGCTAAAACATATACCCATCAGGCACATGACATTGTTTCAACATTGAATCCACATTGAAATTCCATCATGAATGTCATGTGTCTGTTGTGATATTTCGTTTGCATAGCTACATCTCGTTACAAATCATTGATTGTAATATGTATTATCATAGCACACAGTTAGACACACGACATTCTGAATATTGGAATGGCTGACACAGAGTGCGTGTTTATGCTTTGCCATTCTCTGCAGTAAAATCCAGCTCATAAATAACCTTTTTCAAAGCTGAGTAAAAATGTGCTGCTACAAATTTGAATATAATTGGACATAAATGATATTATTATCTTCGGCAAATAATGACTGGTGAGTGTGGAAAGCATTATTGATGGAGTAACAGTTCAAATATTAGCGCATTCACACGCATTTCAGACAGTCATGTCTTGTAAACGTGAACATGAGTCATTACGTCATATCATGTCATCATGCTGCTGATAGGGTCGCCACCAATATATATATATATATATATATATATATATATATATATATATATATATATATATATATATATATATATATATATATATATATATATATATATATATATATATATATATATATATATATATATAAGTGTTAGTGCATATGCTAGGCCAGTTGAATGATTATGTTTGCGAGTGAATGTGATGGCGTCAATGCTTGACTGTAATACGATGTAACGTCGGTTCTTTACCATGATTGTCTGTGGTCCGATGCAGTGTGGTAAAACTGAAATGATAAAAGCATTAATACGATATCCATTGGCAATTACTCCCCCAACCGCACCCACCACCCCATCTCCTTCAAAGAGGATCGTGTACTGCCATGGTGTGTGGCAAGATGGATATAATGATGGATATAATGAGTTAGCGCAAGATGTAGTAATTAAAGAGGGGTAAATGTTGAATTGGACAGAATTTGTAGTGCGTACCAATGTTCTCACGTGCCTGAGAACGGCGTCCCTGTTGACGATAGTGACCATGGTTCAGTAGTGCATTATGAAGATGAAATCACAAATATAAGAAATTGTTGACTAAGAAGGTTTCTAATGACGTTTCTAATGAGGTTGTGAAATAATAATAATAATAAAAATAATAATAATAATAATAATACTCGAAGCCATTTTGCAATATCTATTCCATATTCCGTTAATAATGGAGTACTAATTTGAGTCATGATACTCCTTTGACTGGGAGTTATTGATGTCTATAGTTTTAAAATAGTCAACAGCTTACCTGTATAGTTTTCTCGAAATCGATAGTTAGGGAGGGTTCGATCGATCCTAACACCTGCGAAGCATAGCTGGAGCTTAGCTTACAGATGGGTGGAGCATAGCTAAAACGGGAATGGTCCATTGACATACAATAGACATATGCTCTTTTTTACTGTATTATCTAACTACTGATGGTATATGCATCTGAAATTTGGGTTTGAGAAAACTGATCTGACTCATCAGACCTGCCAAATAAAATTACAAAAATTCCTTTGCACATTAAAAAGAATACTCCAAATATTATGATATATACCGAACTAGGAAAATTCCCCCTACGCATAAAGATACAATGTGACATGATTCGGTTCTGGAGTGGCATAGTACATGAAATCATTTGTCTCTCGAAGGTAAATATAAGTAGATGGGCGCAGGGTACATAACATATTTTAGAAAATGTCTCACTCATAATCTGTGTAATATAATGTATATTTTAGGGAAAATGCACATATAAACGTCGCCTGATGCAGTAGTTTCTAGTAAAGTATGCACATAGGTGATAATACATAATTGAGTATGTGTGCCTTCACGGTGAGTGACGATATGGAATACAATTGTGCTCATATGCATATTGAAGATACGATGCATTTTGGAACCGAAATACTGATACATGGTCCTATAACTGCAACATCACTTCCAATGGGTTTTACATAGTATAGTACCCTAGTACCTGATACATGGGTACATAAGTATCCATCTAGATGATAATGATAATGAAACAGGTGTTCATGATAGTGAATAAAAATATGGAAAACTAACTTCTGTATAAGGTCTACCTGTCAGGGATTTACAGAACAATAATACAAATAAAATATAGCGAATGATGTGTGGGATTTCTGCCACGCTCTACTGATGGAATTATGAGTGGTAACATAAAGGCTTATGCAAAGTCACTCAACAAATCCATTTTTCCATACTACAAGTAATAATAACTACATAAAAAAGTGTGTTAAACATTTTGTCATGTGCAATGCGAGGGTGTGTAAATGGGATATGTGGCTTGGAGGTAGGATGTGTATGCGGACTACACACAGTATCGTGTATAATTCTATATACTCTATATATATATATACAATATTCTGACTACAATTATTTATATATTATTAATGTCCATACATAAAATAGGTATATTTTCAGTTTCATCTGTTCAAAAGAATGTTTAATGTGAGGGGCAAAGTCATGTTATGATAACACTTAGCCATTCTATGAGAGACGGTTACCAGGCCATGGTTGTCTCATTTCGAGATCGGAACCAGTTATAAATGTGGCTCATGTCTGTCAGTCTGTCATGCGGTCTGTATGTCTGTCACCTAATGTCAATTATCAACCATGACTGCGCCAATGGATCGGTGGCAAGCACCATACAGGTACATACTCCAGCAGGTATAAGGATAATGGGAGGCACTGGGCTTGGTATCCGAAATGCCTTATAATCAAAATAATGTGTTGTCGTTGTTCATCACCATGCTGAAATATAGGTTATACATATCAACGTTCCATTTGTATATGATTACGATGTTCAGTTGTTCATGATTCTAAATGAATCTTATAATGCGATTAGTATAATTTATTAAAATAGACTATAGCGAATGAAATGTAGGATTTCTGCCATGTAGCAATGCTGGAATTCTGAGTGGTAACATAAGACATATGCAAAGTCATGCAACAAATCAAATTTTTCTATACTACAAATAATAATATTGTTTTGATCAAAAGTGTATTAACATTTTGCCGCTTGTACATCTGTCTGACACTCTGACTTAGTGTGCGTGCGTGCGTGCGTGCGTGCGTGCGTGCGTGCGTGCGTGCGTGCGTGCGTGCGTGCGTGCGGGCGTGCGTACGTGCGTGCGTGCGTGCGCCTATGCGTGCGTGCGAGCGTGCGTGCGTGCGTGCGTGCGTGAGTTCCTGCGTGCATTCGTGCGTGCGTGCGCGCGTACGTGCGTGCTTACGTGCTTGCGTGCGTACGTGCGTGCGTGTGCATAAATGGCAGCTGATTTTTACCCGATTGAGCAAAATTAACTTTGACACAAGTGCTAAAGCAGACAGTGCCAAAACATAGGCACGTGTATGTTGCATAATAATCCCATTAGCAACTTCAACAATTCAATCATGCGCATTGCGCAAGCGGATTTTGAACATTTGATTTCAGAAAACATTTATTGACATGAACCGTTTTGAGCGCGAAGAAAATTATGACGATATAGCGGCATGACAGCCAGTAAATATTATTATTATTACCGAAATTCGGAACCGAAGGGTCGAATACCTTAAGGAACCGAATGAACGTAATCTTAATAAATTAATTCATACGCAATACCAGTTGAGAGATGAGTGTTGTGAATGCAAATGGTGTCGTGAAGCTAGATATTTATATCAACTACCCTCACATCACACATGCACACATGCACACATACACACACACGCGCACGCACGCACGCACGCACGCACGCACGCACGCACGCACGCACACACGCACGTACGCACGCACGCACGCACGCACATCTGGCAACATCAGCGCCCTGACAAATTAGTTTCAAATATTCAAAGGTATGAATAGTAAATAGTTAAAGACATGCATGGCTAACTATTCTTACATCAAACACACACACACGCACGCACGCACGCACGCACGCACGTATGGCAACAACAGCGCATTGACAAATTAGTTTCAAAATATTCTTGAGCATAGTTATTAAATAGTAAAGGCATGTATGACTATCCTCACAGTGCACACAGTATATCCCGTGCATGAACTCTGTTACACCCGCTCTGTAAAACGATTTAATGATTTTTTAAATGCTGGCAGTGCTTTACTTGCGTTAATCTTTTATTAACTTCGATACCCGCCAGTCATCTGCCAGTCATTCCAGTGCTAAAGTTTCAAAATAGGACTAGAGAATGATAGAACATGTACTCCATCACTAATATTTCAAATAGGTAGTGGCTATGTTAACTGGTTTGCATTGTACCAGACGAGAGGTTTACTAGATGAATAAACTAAAGTATGGGTGTATTTGTAAAAAAAATAGTAACCTGTAGAACATGGATCACCACCTTTATGCTAAATATGTACTACCACTATCTTTTAATATGCTATGTCTCCTTAAATACATGACATACATACTAGATATATGAATAATGATGTTCGGCGTATAGAATATAGTTTGTATAGATATTGCACATGGTGCACACATGTACACACACGTGGCACACACGCACGTGGACAGGAGTGCACATATTCATGACAAAATTAATGAAACGTGAATTACAAATAGTAAAATGGTATCCATCATATTAATCAACTTAGATGAAAGGCTACAGTAATTTGCAATATGCCTAGCGTGTTCACATCTGCCCAGTGAATAATAACTCTTTGATGTAAAAAACACCATATGCTCACGTGAAAGAGCATTCATACAAATATTGCTTAATCAGACATAAGTCAATATTCATGAATTGGCGTTGAATACCGTATTTCGCTGAGATTAAACATGTTTCACTCTTTGAATTTTTTTAAACATAACTAGCAGTATGACATATTGCATCGGTGTCGCGTCTAAGCCATGGCGTCATACACAACCGCCGTAAATCAGAACTAGTGCTGGCTGTGAGCTATTGTTCAAAAGTGGGACGCTGTGTGTGTGTGTGTGTGTTGTAATATTTAAGGCGTTTATATGCTAGTTCCCAATGCTAGGGTCTAGACTCACGCCTGGCCTTTATGGTTTCTGTTGAATTCTTGTGAATTCTTGTGACGTCGGTTTGTGCGTTAGCATGTGTCTCTGTGTGTGTGTGTGCTGATCATTGTCTCTCGATTTTGTCTCATGTTGCTGTTCTTGTCCATGGCTTTTCTGTTGCTCCTCATGCTTGGGCGTGGGTGATGGGGATGGCCTAACCTGGACCTAACAGGGGTGGGGAATGGATGGGGTAGGTGCTGGGTCGGGGGGGGGGGGGAGTAGGTGCGTACGGTCTTATGACCTGATGTACCCAAGGGGGGGGGGGGCTTTAGGTCAGAGACCTCCCGGCCCCTTTGGGGGGAGTGGGGAGGTTGGGGTGTGGGGTCTTTCGGGTCCTGGGACCCATTTGCCCTTCTGGCCATCATCCGAGCAGGCACCAGCGCGCACTTGTTTGATTTTGATTGATTAGGTAGCCCGTATGGTGACTGTGTCCGTCCGAGGACGAACTCGATCAGTCATCCGGGTTGCATCCCTCCATAGTCCCATCGAAAGTCCGAAAGATTCTAATTCTAGCAATTTTGTTTTGATTTTGTAATCCGTATGTTGCGTGGTTCCATCCGAGGACGAATCCATTCAGCATCCGGTTTACTTTGATTATGTCGAAATTTCTTGCCTACCTAACCCTAGCTCACGTTCACACAGTGATTGGCACTGTATGACGGGACCTCAATTTAAAGTCCCATCCGAGAAGACTGAGCAAGTGGGGCCAAGTACATTGCTTAAGCGTACTCCAGCAGCTTGCTATGCCCAGAGTTGTCCGTCAGTCTGTCCATTTGTTGAGTGGTTTGTCAGTCAGTGCGACAGACAAGCATACCTGCCTACGGGCCACGAATGAGATGGACACACGTCCATATCCCTCGCGGTCCGCCAGCAGGCAGGCCCATCTGTTGTTATGTTGTCCATTCCAGTCCTCCATCTGTCTTTCTGCCCGTCTGCCATTGTTGCTTTCGTTGCTGCATTTTAGCTCCAGCTCCAGCTCTGGCTCTGAAAGAAAAGGAGGGGAACAAAGCTGAAAGAAAAAGAAGGAGAAAACAGACAGTGTGGACAGGTGTTTTGGAGCATGTACTCACATACTCTGGGTCATCAATTCATGACAATATCACGATCCTTAAGTGGAAAAGTCAAGCCAGATAAAAAGTTTTCAAGAATTTAATAACAATTCATAGAATGACATCACAAATAACATACTATATAGGCCATGCACACAGCAAATCATTCGCTTACACGTATTTCCCCTCGGACCTGACACCTCATGCGCCTAGGGGAAAAAGTGTGATGCGATTTCCCTCGGACCTGACACCTCATGCGCCTAGGGGAAGTGATTTGCGTTTCACCTCGGACCAGACACCTCACGAGGGTGGTGAGGCAGTAAATGCTGCAGTGACCATAGGGGTCGGGGTGGGAAGGCAGTAAATGCCGCAGGAGAGGCCGGGGATTGGAAGGCAGTAAATGCCGCAGGACAGGCCTGGGTCGTAGAGGCCGCAGAAGAGTGCTTCTTGCGCCGTCTCACGTGTTTGCTTTTTTGACATCACAAATAACATACTGTATAGGCCATGCACACAGCAAATCATTCGCTTACACGTATTTCCCCTCGGACCTGACACCTCATGCGCCTAGGGGAAAAAGTGTGATGCGATTCCCCTCGGACCTGACACCTCAGGCGCCTAGGGGAAGTGATTTGCGTTTCTCCTCGGACCTGACACCTCACGAGGGTGGTGAGGCAGTAAATGCTGCAGTGACCATAGGGGTCGGTGGTGGGGTGGCAGTAAATGCCGCAATGGCCGTAGCGGTCGTAGAGGTCGATGGTGGGAAGGCAGTAAATGCCGCAGGAGAGGTCGGGGATTGGAAGGCAGTAAATGCCGGAGGACAGGCCTGGGTCGTAGAGGCCGCAGAAGAGTGCTTCTTGCGCCGTCTCGCGTGTTTGCGTTTTTGACATCACGAATAACATACTGTATAGGCCATGCACACAGCAAATCATTCGCTTACACGTATTTCCCCTCGGACCTGACACCTCATGCGCCTAGGGGAAAAAGTGTGATGCGATTCCCCTCGGACCTGACACCCCATGCGCTCAGGGGAAGTGATTTGCGTTTCTCCTCGGACCTGAGACCTCACGAGGGTTGTCTCAGTTGTTGTTTCGGTCGGTGTCTCGGGCTAATCAATATGTGATCTGATTATGTGATGTGTTTGTCCGATGCAAGCACGAACTTGATTAATTCGTGGTTGATCTGTCGGTCACGCATCACTATAATGCCTTCTATAGGGTCAAGATTGAAGTTTCCCTTTCTCAGCGTATTTATGAGTTCCTTTCTAATGTATGTATATTCAGTGCACCGTAGGAAGAAGTGGTCTAGAGTTTCAGTCTCCTTGCAGGCCTCACATTGGTCTGTGTCTGACAGGTTGAGTTTTTTTCGTATCTGGTTAATGCTGATCCGACCCATTCTGATGTGGCGTAATACAATGTCGCCTTGGCGTCCTGGGATGTGGTTTTGGTATTTGCGTTTGACTCCTGGGACGATTCTGAACAGGAATCTGCCGGTTGTGCCTTCGTCCCATTGTCTTTGCCATTTGCTGTTGATGTGCCTTTTGACCAGGGCGTTCGCTTCGGACTTTGAGAGTCCTATGCTGGTCATAGTTCCATCTTTGAGCGCTTGCTTGGCTGCCTCGTCCGCCTGTTCATTGCCTTTAATGTCAACATGGCTTGGGACCCAGTCGATGTCCACGGTGTTATTGTCAGTCACCACAGTTGCATACAGCTGCCGGATTTCCTTGATTAGGTTTCCCTGCTCTTGCTGCTGCTAGATTTGAAGCTCTTCACCGACCTTAGTGAGTCTGTGAGTATGACGTATTTGCCTGGATTTGCTGTTTTAATCCATTCTAGAGCCTTTTTAATTGCCACCAGTTCGGCTGTGAATATTGACAGGTGATTCGGAAGCTTGTACTTGAGGACTCATCCTGGTCGCCTATTACTACTCCTGCTCCGCATTCGCCGGAGTTGGGCATTTTGGAGGCGTCGGTATAGATGTTCCTGTGCTCCTTCCATCTGTTGTCGATGTTTTCCAGAGCGTAGCTCTTGATTAGCGCTGGCGGGTCTTTCTTGCTTATCTGTGAGGATAGGCTGTCATGCGCCTTGATCTGCGGAAGTAGCCATGGCAGGTCAGGAGCCGGCCATGAGCTTTCTATTTCGACGTTTACCAGTTCAGTGGCACTGGCGAGCTCTGTCATTAACAGGCCTGGTGGTTTGGTCTTTTTGGTCATTTTGGGCAGTACCTTGTGTCTTAGGTGCTCCTTGCATGGAAGACATACCTCCCTGGTAGGGTGGGTGAGTGCAGAGCTTTGTAGGTATGTCCAGAATTTGAGAAGCCATTCGCAGATCTAATGGGATTTCTCCACACTCTACGTTGATTGCGTCTCGAGGGCTACTCTGTGAGGCACCGCAGCAAATGTCTCCAGCTCCATGGCCATTATGTGCTTGTATTCGTTCCAGTTGGCCTTTTTCAGATTCCAATTGTTCCTGTGCAGTGGCGCCTCGTTCTTGCTCTGTAGGCTTCCTATCTGTAGTTTGATAGGGAGGTGGTCGCTGCCGAGGAGCTGGTCTTGGATGTCCCAGCTGGGGTTTGGTCGAAAGCCAGGTGTTATGAGGCAACGGTCCAAGACCGACCATTCCCCATCACTAGAGTTATATCTGGTGGGTCTATGGTCATTTAGTAGGCACAGGTTGTAGTTGTCAATAACCTGTTCTAGTATTCGGCCTTTGGAGTTCGTGGTTTTGCTCCCCCATCGGGCGTGGTGGGCGTTGAAGTCGCCCAGAAGTATTGTTTCACCTTCTAGGCCTTCAAGGAGCTTGTCATAGTCCGAGGAAGAGTGCAACCTGGGACTATAGACGTTTACAATGTTAATAGTTTCGTGATTGATTTCTATTTCTATCGTAAGGTGCTCTACGCTACTCTCACATTGTGGCAATCTTTGGTAGGAAAGATTACTTTGTATGAGGGTCGCTATGCCGCCGCCGCCTTCACCCCTAGAGGTGGTTGCAGATTCTGTGGTATGGTCTTGTATTTCGACATTGTAGTTGTACCTTTTGAAATCCTGGTTGGGTTTCAGACGGGTTTCCTGTAGACATATAATGTCTGGGTGGTCATTTTCGTTGTGGAATGTGTTCCACAATTCGTCAAGGTTGGTATTAGACCGGGTGCCTCGAACGTTCCATTGAAGAATTTTGACCCCCATGATTAGTTTGAAGAGGAGCACAGTTCTACAAATTTCGCAACGAGACCGTCGACATCAACCTTGTTCCTTGCTGCCTCGTTGCCAATGCAAACTGATGATATGATCGTCTCTATGATCAGTCTGAAATTTGTACATTTAAAACAATTTTATGCTCTCCAACAATCGGGGTGGGTCTTACCTCGCTCGTTGGTGTCCCTCTGGTGATATCGGCCGGCACGTCACTGCAGCTGCTAGTACTGCTAGTGGGGTTCACAGGTTTGATAGCCTGTTTTTCCACTAGAGTTACCTCCAATGTGCCGATTGGTTCAGCCCATTGGTTTCGGGCCCTGCTACTGCCTATGACTTTAGGCCCTTTGCAGGCGGTTTTTTTGGCATTTTTGTTTGCCTTTTGGCCTGTTTACAGGCTTTTCTGGCCAGACTCCTAAGCGGGAGGGTGGGCGTGGCCGTCTCTATTGTGGGTGGCTCAGAAGGAGCCTCCTCCCCTTTTTCTAGATGTCTCATCACTGAGCAGTCCCTCCCGGTGGTGGCCAGCTTCCTCCTTACGGATTCCGCCCTTTTCTGCCATGATGTTCTTTCAAGAGGTGTGGCTGGTCCAGGTACTGGTATTCCAGCTGGCTGTTCAGTCCCCCTGCTTGTTTGCTGGGTGACCCTCTTCTTGGCATCCCCATATGAGACCTGATCTGTTGTTTTAACCTTGACGATGTCCTTGGCTTTTTGCAAAGCCGGGCATCCGCGATATGCAGCACTGTGGATTCCCTTGCAGTTTCTACAGTGGCGGGTCTGCTGGCAGTCCTCACGTTTGTTGTTCCCTCCACAGTTGACGCATGCGCTGGCTTTGGTTCTACAGTGCTTTGCCACGTGACCCAGCAGGTGGCATCTGTAGCATCTGACGGGCTCTGGGATGTATGGTTTGACTTTGAAGGTCATCCATCCCAGTTTAACCTTACTTGGCAGTGCGTCCGAGTTGAACACCAGTTTCACTGCATAAGTTGGTCTGGCTGTTCCGCCAATCCGACCCACCCAGTCCACTTTGTGTTCCCCCTGGTTGTTCATTTCTTCCTTTATGTCGTCATTCGTGAAGTCCCTTGGGACTCCCGATATGACACCTACCGCTTTGCTTTGTCTGGTGTTTTTGGTGGTGTATTTTTCAATAGACACCACGTGGCTGCCTATCGTTGTGATTTTCAGCAGCTTTTGGAACTGCCCTTCACTGGTGGATGTTACCAAAACCTCCCCGTCCCTTTTGTCTAGTCCTGCCAGCAGGGACGCTGCGCACTATCATTCTGAATGTCCTTCTGTGTGCTATTGTTCATGCAGGTGGCTGCTGGATGATGTTGTTCCAATTCCTGTTTGATCGAAATAGGGTCACATGTTACAATTTAATACCATTTAACTTACAAAGGTCATAAAATGTTATTTTCTGATTTTTCAAAACCTAAATTGTGGTGCGTTGGTAGTTTAAGCCAATAGTTTATGATACTAATTTGACATAGGAAGCTACAATTCGTGCTAGTTTCACAACATTCTACAATTTTCTGATTTTTCAAACCTAATTTGTGGTGCAATGGTAGTTCAAGCGAATATTTGTTGATATTAATCTGACATAGGAAGATACAATTAGTGCTAGTTTCACAACATGCTGTTATTTTCTGATTTTTCAAACCTAAATCATGGTGCAACGGTAATTTAAGCTGATATTTTTTATACTAATTTATCATAGGAATCTACAATTTGCGCTAGTTTCAAAATATTCACCAGATACTGGTGACCGGCTGCATGACCAATTCATATGTGACCGCTGAGTGCTATTGTTCATGCAGCTGCCAACGCTGATGCGCATAAACACTATTCTTCAAAAAGCGCTGTTGAATGCATCATTTTGGCATAGGAAGCCACAATTCTGCTTAGTTTCAAAATATTCTACTTTTTAATTCAACCACGAGAGGGTGCACCTTCTACCTAATTAATACGTTAAATGCTACAAGGGTGCCCGTGACATCAGTATTCGTCAACGACGATGGACATTCACGATGGTGGACATTGTTCTTTACTGCACAAAATCATTTCCATAACAATTTCGAAAATTGTAATAATTAAATGGCTGCCACTTTAAAGAATCTCATTAAATACGATAGATACATGATTATTAGCTATATAATATCATACAACCTCGCTTAGCTTACCTATATATATTACCTGTGTAGCGCTGTACTTCGCTCTGATCTTTTCAAGATTAAATGACTGGTGACACAGGAAGCCACTTAGTTTCATGTTTGTGATGAAGGTTAATGCATTTGCATACACATTGAAGGATTAAAAGTGAATTACAGGCACGCTCATTACGCGCAATAACAAGGTGGCCAGAGAAAACATATTTTTGCTGGATACTTTTTTAACTTGTGCAGATTTTATGCACGTTGACCATTTAACAAACTGATTCATTGCATCTAACCCATGAAAGCAAACATATCCAATATGTTCACCTCGGTGACATGTAGTGCACTCAGCTTCATGCAAAGCAGCATCTATGATTAATGCATGTATATAGCATTATATGGAGGCTAGTACGCATCAGTTTTTGATAGGTCGATAGTCACCTCACGCAATATTCTTTATATTTGTATAGTAGAGCATTGTAGTATAAATGTAAATGCTCATGTACATTCAGCTAAAATGGCTAGCAGTACACTCTTTGATGGATCAGACACTGGGTATGTGCGGTGTCATTGGTGTTCCATCGACATCCACGACATCCACACCTGTCACCAAATATTTGGAGTGGACACCTGCATGAACAATAGCAGCCACCCACTCATTTAGAACAATAATGGACACCAGCTCATTTAGAACAATAGCGTACAACGTACACACACTCATTTGAAATGCAGTAGTTAAATAGGTCAACATCTCATTTGCATAACAATAGCAGACAGCGTCACCCTTTACTACTAATGTATACTAGCTACTGCTCCATGTAACTACTATATAACTACCCCCATATACCATGGAACGTGTTCTGGGGTGTAAATAAAGCATTTCATTACACTAAACAATAGCAATCAGTGACTTGAACGTAAGTGCGCACACCATTCAACCAATTTTCCCATTAACGTTCCTAAAATCATAAACTATGCCATCACACCGGGCATTAGTAATACCACAATGGTGACCGAGTTAAAGTGGAAATGAGTCAATTCCAGATAGGTTGATTACAAATTCGCCTGCCGCTTCTCGGGAACAGTGCCACAATACTAGCTGACCATCTCGGGTTAGAATACATAGCGATGACTTTTATTTATTAATACAATCCTTCTTATGTGTATACGAAATCTTTTACACCAAATCTCACACATATGCATACGCTTGCTTATTCTCATACCACTAATATCTGCCTGCTAACAATACGCCAGGAATTGCACCTTGCGTGGTCACTAGCTGAGCGCCATATGCTGCTCAAGCCTCATCTCTATCTATAACCTAATTGTCTTTTCCCGTTTATTCATCCATCATATAATTTCATGATGAACTGCATGACTTGTAGGGTGACGTCATAATCATTAATTCAAGAATGACTTGATTTAGACCGTCTTGAAAACTCTTAATAGTCCGGTAGGTTGTATGAAGTGTATGTCTTTATTATTTAATACACATGCTGTTGAATATTCTGAAAGTAATTTAAGTGGGCGCCGTTGTGGCCATTGGCAGCAAAGGCACCAAGTCAAATTAATTTCAAAATATTCAGTAGCTTACTTGTGTAGTTTTCTGGAAATTGATAGTCAGCGGGTTCAGAGATCGTTCAATCCCAATCAGAGCCAGGTGCGGGTGGAGCTTAGCTAGACATAGACGGGACATAGCTAAAACTACTAAGGCGATATAACCCTGTTCAGTACGTCCATACTTCCCTCCCTTTAGCCGTAGACGTACACTGTATCATATAGAAAGAACAACAATATCCAAGGATGTATCATTAGTCCATGACTAAATAGATATCTCCCTCAAGTTAATCGCAACCGACTATGTTGGTGCAATGAATTTCTCTGCGGTTCCCATATCAATAAACCAAATTTCACAAAAACTAATCTGGTGGAACTCTGCTTAATATTGTATAAATCAAAATTTGCCGGCATCTATACGCAATGTGTCATATGTCTGTTCTCGGCTAATATATAGGCGTTGCCTAAACTCCCAGAATGGATGTATGCGGACCTGGAATAACCCGATATACAGGTCTATTTGATTGTAAGATAATGCATACATCCTAGAGACACTTACATGCATCCAAAATGCTGTCAGAAATTTATTTATACAAATCTATGAGAATGCTCATAGCTGTAACCCTTTAACACGCATATCAGCCAAACGGCTTCTGCAGTGGTCTTGAGAAATGTCAATTTGCAGACCGAGAGAAGACTATTTTTGAAGACTTACCACTGGAATAACTGGCTCGAAAACAGGGCCACCCAATCTATTGGTAAGTTAAAAAATAGTCTTCTCTTGGTCTGCAAATTGACATTTTCTATGAGAACTCCTTTTTTAAATTGGCATGCCTCAAGAGCCCTACAGAGGCCTGATTTGCTCGACTTTACGATTACAATTGACACAAGAGGAGTCAAAACAGTGGGTTGTTATGCAATTTCCTTGCAATTATGAACTGTGTACATATCATGCCGCTCTGTTTGGATCAGTATCGTGTCATTTGAAGGACGATAAAGGAGCTTTAAAACCAGATGGCATGTGCAGGTTGACAGTCAATGAGCAGCGACACCCTCGTGAAGAACTGCATTCTACTGTTGACGGGGCAGCCCTTCAACATCGCCTTCCTTGGTCCAGAGGAGCTTATAGGTTGATAGACTGAAGACATCAAATTAGATTCGCATGGGGCCGTCCAATATTGGAGAGAGAAAGTACGCCTTTGTAGTATGAGTGTAATTACGTTATTTGTCTTGTGATGCTATGTTAGTTATATAGATACTTTGTATATGATTTAAGTGCGTAGCAGTTGGAATAAAACAGTGGACTAAATATCACATTATGTCAGGTAACTAAAAATAACTTTAGAATAGGCCTCGCTGGATTCATTTCAAGCTATGCTGCACCCATTCCTCGCTAACCCCCCCCCCCCCCCCTCACTCAACCAAACCACCATCCCCACCCCCACCCCCATTATAAATTACGCGAATCTCAATTTTACAAAGGCACCTATATAGGTAAGTTGTTGAATAATTTGGAACACAATTTACTGGGTCTTTTCAACTGAATGTGTATTACGTTGTAAATTCGTTGTAAAGTCATACAAGACACACAATTCTGACTGACTGTTCACGACCGAGATTGTAACTATGACGTCATTATGATTGTCACTTCGGCACACACATCAGTCGTGTTTTGATCAATCGATCCCTGAACTCTCTGAATATCGATTTCCAGAAAACTATACAGATAAACTATTTAATAATTTGAAACAAATTTGACTGGGTGCTATGGTTGACTATTGCAGCAAAGGTGCCCATTCAAATAGTTCTAAAACAGCCAACAGAATGTTTATTGAATACTAAAACATACAATTCGTACAACAACGCTTAGCCCGTCGTCAATTAAGCGGTCGTGACTTACTTATCTACGTCATTCTGTGGCAGCATTTATTATGACGTCATCTTGCATGTCAACTAGTTAATTATGACGCCATATGATGGATGGATAAACTGGAAAGGCCCATTGAGTATCGCATCAGATACTTGAGCGACAGATCGGCTACCTGTATTCGGATGCTGGTATAGTAGTACCTCTCTTACCCGTGTCTGATGATATAGCATATGCTTAACAGAGCCGGGTCTCCTGCTAGAGATACATTTAAGTCGGCAATAGAGGGATTCAGTACTAGATAAGCCACGCACATTCCAAGCTAAGCTCTGCCCCCGATGTACGCGATTTGAAATTGTCAAGCATGAACGATCAGAATATAAATATCTGAAGCTTACCCAACTTCCCCCTCCCTCCCTTTTTCATAGTACCGTCCTCCTTGGATGGTTGGTTCTCCAATTTTATTATGGCCTCTATATTGGGTGTCTTTATGGGTGTCTTTATTTGCCGCCACGTTCCTCAATGTATCACCTCTCTAATACGATTACCGTGTAATACAAACTATGGCAATATTAGTCAACATCCTATTTTATAATCTGTTACAATAAAGGAAGCCAGTATCATTCCTCAACTCGCTATAAGTCCAGTTATAGTCTTCATATTTCTACCAGAACATAATACTTTAATATGCTAACTATTCAATTACGCTACATAATATCTTGTCGGGACAATGACCTACACTTTTAAATTATGTTTGATTATTATTTTCCAAAACATAAAAGAAATTCTAAAAAATACACACAGCCTGATATGCGAGCTCTCATGACTAACTCACACTCTGCAAGACGGGGAAACGTTTCTGACAAGACCAGTGCCAATAATTCGCGAAGCTAAGTAGAGTCATTGCACTGACAGCACACAAATAGATCCCAATTCAGAATCCCAGTTCATCCCCTAAACAGATGACGTCATAATCAACTTCATGACATGTATGATGAAGTTATAATGATTTACATCATGAATGACGTGGCTAACTTTCTTCAATCAGTACCAGACGTTCGCTTGATTTAAAATTAGTATAGCCAAGAAAGCGTTGTTCTTCACATATTGCTTTTTTACTGTAGTGTTAGAGATCCGATAGCTTCCGCCACCTTTGCCACCTCATAATGCTTCAACAGCATATCCATCTCATTGGAATATGAAGCAATTCACATAGTTAATGTATAAGAAACTCTCCTGTTTGCACCTTAATGCTGATAACGGCCTCAAGATGTTTTCATAAATTAAAAAATCAACTTTGATAAGACATAGGCATGCCAATTCTTAAAGAGTGCATAGCACGACCGTTACAACTTTGCAAAAATAGATCACACATGTGTCAATATTTAAAAAAATACATTCGAATCGCTTGACGCTTCGTGAGATGACCTTTGTATGATGAAGCCATAATCATTTATGTTATTAATAACGTAGCTAATTCGTCACGAACGCCCAATTGATATTCAATCATGTAATCACGTTAATGTATTTGCTCAAACGGTTATGGTATTGCGATAGTAATCTCCCTTTCACTGAAAATGAGCAACATTTTCGCGATTTTTTAAAAGACAACCAATTTAGAGGAAATTAGTCTGTTTAATAACATAAATTAACGTGTACGAGCGTATTCAGCGTGAACAACAGTACTAGAACCGATTATAAACATAATAAAGAAGTAATAATACTTTTCAAGATGGTTACTCCACTTCCTTCACCCCCACCCCTCCCCCCCCCCTTTTATGTAAAATGATCTGTCATAAGTTATGTCTCCACACATAATTTGTTTAAATGTAAACGTGATTCATACATGTATTGTACCGTACTGTATGGCATTTTTAATATAAAATATACATGCACATGTATATAAATCTTATATGTATAAACATAATATTATAAATGTATGTTATATGTAAAGGGTCCGCCGCATCATATGCCTTGCCTTTGGTGGATGCCTGTATTGAATTTGGTACATTATTTACCTATATGGAAATAAATAATCTTGAATCTTGAATCTTACTAGTAATTCCAATTCAGCGCCGTAACTGGAGTGACGGAGATACAGTTGGCTTATCGATTGCCGGAATTGAAAAAATGGAAATCAGAATTCCCGCTTTCGATTTTTCAAATGTGCTTATTTCTTACAGAATTCTCTCACGATTTATATTAGGGAGGCGGATTTTGCTTGTAATTCAACTATATAATACAGATTAGCTATTGAAATTGTGTTTGCATATAGACTTTCTTAACAATAATCCGTATACAGCTAACATGAATTTGCATTTGTTCTCAAAGTATCCAAGGTTAACATTATCATAGAGAAATTAGAGCTAGCAACATTCTCAGGCTCCACACACACGCGCACACACTTCACCCCCACGCCCCACTAGCAACCCCCACTCCGCGTTCATCAACTTTCTTTTATTTTATTTCCCGGCTTTTATCAGATTGCCACCTTTTAATCTATATCAATGCTGTATTTGGTAACAGCCTTTCAAGTAACCTTTCCAGAGTATCAATCTATCATCTGACGTCATATGACGTCATTATCAGCTAATCGGCATGTATGATTATGTCATAATCATTACGCCATAAATGATTCTATTTGGCCCGTCTTTAACTCTTAATAGTCCGACACGTTACGCGATTTGTATGTTTTTAATATGTAATAAACATGCTGTTGAATATGTTTAAACTAACAACAGCACCCAGTCAAATTAGTTCTAAAATATGCAATAGCTTACCTGTGTAGTCTGGGAGTTCAGAGACCGATCGATCTCAACATGTGCGATGTGTGGGTGGAACTTAGCTAGAGATGGGCGGGGCATAGCTAAAGATGTAAAGGTACATTGCTACAATATTCGGTAACTCTAGTCACTATAGGTATCGATATATGAAGAGATCTGGATACTGATCCGATTGCCCGGTATTCTTTATAAATCGGGATCACAGCCACAGCGCAGGAGTTTGGGTTAGACAGCTGAGGATAAGACCCTTAAGCCTCGTGTTGCAATCTCTGAGAAATTATTTTACCAGCCAATACCCAATCAACATACCGTCTTTTATAGTCGAATTTATGTTAGTTTGACTTGCGACTCAGTCCCATTGTTTTAAATGACAATAAAATATGTTTAAATCCAAACCAAAGTCTGAATATCATGATATGAAGCATACTTTGTTAAATTTCTGTAAAACTACAGGGATTAGGATCGCCAATCGCAGAGTGGGTATGGGTCGAGGTATAAGGGAAAGTACATGCTTTACTGCACGTGGTAGTAGCTTAGTAGATTACTGGCTTTGATCTGCAAATAAATTGAGACTATTAACCAATTTTGAAATTGAAGACCCAAATAAGTTGACTGATCGTACAGTGCTAAGATGTGGCGTATTAGCGAATACATGAACAGAGGTGAGGACAACTCACGCAGTTGCCATTGCACAGAAGTGTATCTAGGATGCAAAATTGATAAATGAGTACAGGACTAAGTTGTTAAAACCTGCTTCTTTAGAATTACTAAACACAATCGATTTTTTGTTACGGGAAGGGAGGGAACCAGATGCGATGGCGTAAATAAAATGGTGACTGTATTCAATACTGCATTTGAGAGAGCAGCAGAACAGTTATTTGGAAAACGAGAAAACCATACACTTTTCAAAACAATAAACCAAGGAATAATGCAGCATTACTCCCAGGCGTGTGCAACAAAACGAAAACAATGTTTAATGCATTGAACTGGTACAGGGAAGACAAAATCGAAACGTCGCGTTTAAATATGATTCATTAATTGTGAATTGAGTTTAAAGGTAGTGCGCAGAAGCATCGAAAAGAACCGTGCATTGGTACAACAAAGCAATTATTAGAGGCTCAGTATTCGGATCCTAAGTTATACTGGAAATTTTTTCAAACAGCAGATACAAAACGACCTATAAACATCGCACTGGATGAATTCAAAGATGTTTTAAGGATATAAATAACCCGGATAAGGGCTTATATCAGGCTAACGCAGATATTGTCGATCGTGTGCGTGAGCACCAAACAAGTGAAGTACAAGTAGTATTCGACGAGTTAAATACAACAATTTCAGAAATAGGGATACAAAAGGTCACACAGCAGCTCAATAACGGTAAAAACCATGGGCAGATTTGATGATAAATGAATTTTATAAAAATGGAATTGAAATACTTTTACCATATATTGCAATACTTTTTAATTGCATTTCTTAAAAGCGCCGTATTTCCCAAAATTTGGTCATATGGAATTCTAATACACTTCACGAAAAGGCAATGTAAACGATGTACAAGATTATTGTAGACGCATCGAAGAGAATAGTGCATTAGTACAACAAAGCAACGATTAGAGGCTCAATATTCGAATCCTAAATTAATGTCGAGTCAGCAAGTGTCTCAATGATCGTCTCAATGACAGGGCAGATAAAAACGTGGTATATGTAGAAGCACAGGCTGGTTTTAGGGCCGATCTCAGCGCAATCGACACTATAATCGTTAGGCATGGTTGATATCACATATTTTTAATGGGGGGGGGGGGAATTATATTACACTTGTGTGGGTTTTCCAAAAGCTTTTGATTATGTAGTTCGAGGCCGTTTGTGGGGCAAATTAATAAAGTTAAATGTAAAACGAACTATCATTAATATTATAATGGCAATGTATCAGGACATAAAAACACGTGTTCGGGTAAATTCTTTGATCTTAGACAGTTTTGAATGCAGTACTGGAGACCATCAAGGGGAAGTCTGTCGCCGAGAATTTAATGATAAGTGGGGAGGGTATTCATCCGATATTTATTAAATTATTGGTAATTCTATATGATGATGACATAAACAGTCTGTCTGAAAGTAGTAATGGGGTATATAGGGTTCTGGATATTTTATTCGATTGCTGCAATAGGTGGCGATTAACGGTTCATGTGGAGAACACTAAAATTATGGTGTTTAGGGGGGGGGGGGAGGATGTCTTCGTCAGGGAGACAAGTGGTGGTATGGCAATAGGGAAGTTGACATAGTTCATAGGTTTAAATATGTAGGTATCACATTTACAACTACTGGCTCATTTTTCGAGGCTCGGCGATGTTTATCAGCACAGGTACAACACGATGTGTTTACCTTACATAAATACATACCTACGTAGTAAATTCATAGTTCTAACACCAACCCAAGAAGTGGTCGGTTTGGTTAGCGTCTATCGAGTCCCTGATTCCAGGTCCCATTCATTTTACTTCAGTTACTTATTGTTAACTTCACCTGTACCCATGTATACACCTGGGTGGAGAGAGGCAACGAGGAGTGAAGGAGATTGCCTATGTTTCCAGCACTCGTCAGTTGGCCGAATGGACACGCGCTCCCGGTGTCGCCGGTTTCACAGCTCTGCTCGTTACCACTTGAGCTACCGCCTCCTCTTAACACCAGCCCATGTGTGTCAACTATTTGATAAACCGATTTACCTATACTATGGTATGATAGTTAAATCTGGGGATTTCATTCGGCGTATGATGTTGAAAAATGCCACCTCCGCTTTTATAAGCTATTACTTCGTATTAAACAGACAACACCTAATTGTATGGCTTATGGGGAACTGGGAAGGATGCCACTAAGAATAGCGAGGGAAATTAGAATTTTAAAATGTTGTTTTAAAATTAGAGATATGCCTCCAAATAGACTAGTAAAACACATATACACTGTGCTACACAACGATTGGTCTAAGCATAATGATTGTAAACACTGGGTTACGGCTTGCTATGCTCGACAGGTTTTAATAATATCTTGGAAGGGCAGGTATTAAATGGTAATAAATATCAGTTTGTTTTAGAATATAAGCAGTGAGCTTAAGATATGTATGCTCAGGAATGGATCGGATATTTGGAGCAGGGCAACAGAACATGCTTTTACAGATATCTTTCAGACGATTTAGGTCATAAGACATATTTCGATAAAGTAAGGATTGCAAAACATCGATATGCTCTTAGCAAATTACGTAGCGCGCATACATTCTTCATTGAAACAGGGAGGTGGCACAGACCTTTTGCAATACCACTAGAAGAACGAAAATGTCAGACATGTGGTGATATAGAGGACGAATATCAATTCTTAAATATATGCCAAATGTACAATGAATTGTGAACGAATTATATAAAACCATATGATTGGAAAAGACCAAATGATTATAAATGTGCCGAACTGTTAAAAAGTAATAGCAGCTCAACAGTCCAAAAGCTAGCAGCTTTTGTTTATAACACTGTTCTTCTACGTGACCAGAATGGGTAAACTAAATGTATTTTCTCCATCTCCTTTCTTTTCTTTTCCTTCAGTTTTCTTTCTGTTTCTTTCTTCCTTTTCTACTACCTTCTTTCTGCTCCCTCACAGACTCATACTTATAATTGTATCGTTACGGATTTTGTGGGTGGGGCATTGGAGAGGGCTAATAGATAGTGTCTGCTAAGACTGTAACGGATAAATTCAATCATGAAAATCAAATTATTTGCTTATTGAGTGTTCGTGTGCACGCCCGCCGAAGACTATTATTGAGGCTTTACCACTGGAAGGATTGACTTGGTTATCGAGCTACTCATTCCAGTGGTAAAATGTTAGTCATGTATTGCCCTGCAAATGTGTACTACTCAAGACAACTACAGAGGCTGGTGATGGCCGTCTTTGGTACGAAAGGGTTAAGAGATCCATGTCCGCGTCATGTTATGTTGCAGAAACAATGATAATATTAGAAAACTATATTGAGTGTGGTATATAGGTAAATGAATACTGGTAAACAAATAGTAATCTTTAATTAGTATGATAATTTAATAGTGTATCATGCTAGTGTTCCGCCAAAAGATGCGTATGTACTGTACACTCATGGGCCATCGGCCTCTTGTGGAAAATAAGTCTGTCTGTCTGTCTGTCTGTCTGTCTGTCTGTCTGTCTGTCTGTCTGTCTGTCTGTCTGTCTGTCTGTCTGTCTGTCTGTCTGTCTGTATGTATGTCTGTCTGTCTGTCTGTATGTATGTCTGTCTGCCCGCCTGCCTGCCTGCCTGCCTGCCTGCCTGCCTGCCTGCCTGCCTGCCTGCCTGCCTGCCTGCCTGCCTGCCTGCCTGCCTGCATGCCTGCCTGCCTTCCTACATGCATGCATGCCTGCCTTCCTACATGCCTGCCTGCCTGCCTGGCTGGCTGGCTGGCTGGCTGGCTGGCTGGCTGGCTGGCTGGCTGGCTGGCTGGCTGGCTGCCTGCCTGCCTGCCTGCCTGGCTGCATGGCTGCCTGCCTGCCTGCCTGCCTGCCTGCCTGCCTGCCTGCCTGCCTGCCTGCCTGCCTGCCTGCCTGCCTGCCTGCCTGCCTGCCTGCCTGCCTGCCTGCCTGCCTGCCTGCCTGCCTGCATGCTTGCTTGCTTGTCTGTCTGTATGTATGTCTGTCTGTCTGTATGTATGTATGTATGTCTGTATGTATGCCTGCCTGCCTGCCTGCCTGCCTGCCTGCCTGCCTGCCTGCCTGCCTGCCTGCCTACCTGCCTGCCTGCCTGCCTGCCTACCTGCATGCATGCATGCATGCCTGCCTGCCTGCCTGCCTGCCTGCCTGCCTGCCTGCCTGCCTGCCTGCCTGCCTGCCTGCCTACCTGCCTGCCTGCCTGCCTGCCTGCCTGCCTGCCTGCCTGCCTGCCTGCCTGCCTGCCTGCCTGCCTGCCTGCCTGCCTGCCTGCCTGCCTGTCTGTCTGTCTGTCTGTCTGTCTGTCTGTCTGTCTGTATGTATGTATGCCTATCCATATATCTATCTATCTTTGAGGTGACTATATTTCTTGTACTAAACTGTGAGCCAAGTCGGATTTCTAAGTTTTATTTTAGAAACGCCTTCTGTCAGACAGACGCGTATGCAGACGGCCATGGAGACAGGCCAGCATATAATTGCGAGGCGAGAGTAGCTAGAGATATTCGGTGAAAGCTGTCACATGCGAAGCCAGTAGCTAAACAAGCAATCACCACTATTGCCTTACAAGGGTGCCACATAGTTCCATACGTAATTGCAAATGTTCACGAGTATTGAGATAAATACTTGTGTTGGGTTAATTCCCTTGAGAATTCCTCATTTACGCCGATGTTCTATCCCCTGTGTTCAGGATACACCTCGACATATTTAGAACTAAATGATTGGCATTGAATATGCATCTCGCATAAAGGTGCTAAAAATTTAATTTTAAATTCATTAGAACTTATGACCGAATGTTAATCTCCAGGGTCAACATCCAGTTCGTTATCTAGCCATGTCTGAGACCTTGTCGTCGGTTAACTATGCCAGGTTCTAACATGGATACTCACTTGTAATATATGCCTCGTAAGGCCTGGGCGAATAACAAGTTAACTTGAACTTGCAACAAAACGTGCCTTCAACAGTTGATTTTCAGGCCGTGTCTGGCTGACTATAGGTCTCAAACAGACAAATTAACCATTTAATGGCTACTTTTCATTCCCAAAATCAAAATATGTACTCAATGAATGCCCATGTGCAGGCCAAGAGAAGACTATTTTTGACAATTTACCACTAGAAAGATTGGCTCGGTTACCGATCCGTTCATTCCAGTGGTAAGTTTTCTTACTGAATGCCATTCTCTTAGCTGTCTCCCCGATGGAATCCACCAGCCAATAATTTCAATGAAAAATAACTCTGAACCTGTTGAATATTTTGAAAACAATTTGACTGAAAATTGTTGGTGCCTTATGCATCAGCAACTTTCAGTCAAATTGTTTTAAACATATTATGCAGGTCTCACGATATAACCCTTGGAATAGGTCGTCTGCAAAAACTCAGCAGTCAGCCAGTTAATCCGCAAAGGGGTATTGCTCAAGACCACTGCAGAGGCCACTTCGTCATGAACATGTAAAAGTATGAGACACGAGAAGGAAGAATAAAAAAGATCTTGAGACAAAATACATGTTTGCTGCGCAAAGACTATAGCTCGTGATGGATAGACCTACTGACGATAATAAAACATAAATGCGTGGTTTATTAAAGCGTCATTCTGCTTCTGGAAAAACATCAATTAATGTAATAAGATACAGCCGAATGGCTGACTTAAAATAAAATACGATTTCTCAATAAGATGTTGTAGCTGTCTCATTTAAAACATAGTTTAATAATTAAAATAATAATACTAATAATTATAATTCCCGAACCGCTAGCCATCTTTAGTTCTTTACATGATAGCTGCGCGACATGTTCATATTTACAATTCCGTGACAAATTACCACATCCCGTTGTACTAATGAACTGAAGGCACGCTATATGACGACATAGAGGGATAATTAAAAAGTGCCCATTCGCATCTAAATATTGTGTGCATAGATGTAATAAATAACGATATAAATGTTACCATATTATGATTTTATTCGGTATAAATTAATGTAAGGGAGTGTTCTCGCTGGAGCGTTAATCGGGAATAACGTCACGGCTCAGTATTGCAATACGCTGGTTAAGGCCGTGTTCTCACTGGTTACACCGGCGAAGTCTCCAGTGAGAACACGGCCTTAGTCTCTAGTGAGAACACGGCCTTGGGTGGTGTTCTCACTGGACAGTTAGTCGGGAATAACGCCATACCTCAGTATTGCGCTACGCCGGTTACGTCTCCAGTGAGAACACGGCCTGCCGTGTTCTCAATAGTGAGTTACTCAAGAATAACGCAATACGTCAATATGGCTTTATTCCTGATTATGTCTCTAGTGAGAACACGGACTTAGTCTCTAGTGAGAACACGGTCGTAGAGTTTATCTTGAAGCTGAATTAATGCCTTATCCCTCTAATTTAATTTCACAACTTAAAAATGTATAATAATTTATACGTAATTAAAGCTTAATAAATTTTGTTAAGATGTATTTCATTTCCTTACATCTAAGCATACAGCCACTAGTTCGGTAAACACCAGGTATATCGGCTAGCTTTCTCATTGGACTGGCTCTTGCAATGGAATATATACGTCATCTATTTCGAAATGTAATCAAACAAAATCGGCGGTTTATCTTCCGATATATCAATATTGCTTCCCTATATGAACGCAAGCTATTCTCTCAAGATGTGCCAGGTGGCGTTACCGTCAGCTGTGTCTCTCACTGTCTGATAGGTAGCGCTACGACCAGCATTTTATCTCGCTCTCCACCAGGTAGCGCCACCGTCCAGTCCAGGATTGTCTTCTAGCAGGGCGAACGCAACCCGATATATCGGCTAATTATTAACCTACATAGTACACGAAATGGTTAAATAGGATTAAATCCGTGTTCTCACTAGTGCCGTCGTAGCCAACACCGAGGTACTGAGGTAGTCCCGATTCACTCTCCAGTGAGAACACGGCTTAAGACTCTAAAAGTATACAATTTTAGCAACATTTTTTTTTTCCGAGCAATTTGGAGTGAATATACACATTTAAGCCCGTGTCCGCCAGCAACGTCACTGGTATCACTCATGAGATAATAGACTCGCAATGTCGTACCGGCTTAGCTATAATTTCCAAGACAAATGTGCGGGAAGCTGGTGACTCTTTTGAAACCAAACACTCGGCAGCTGGTGTGGTCATAAACAGCAACAGCACCCACTCGAATTAGTTTCAACGTGTTCAAATATCCAACATCATGTGTCTTACATTATAAAGAATTCGCAATTTCTGGTGTGCCAAAATAGAAACTATTTTAAAAATCAAACGGTCTTTTGTCAACACCGCCTCAAAGCGCTCAAAATACTACTTGATATATCACTTAAACATTTTGATGGTCAATATTTTTCAAGATATTTTAATTGTAGAAGACTATATTTGTAAATGTACCACTTGATTTGTTTTCGCCAGCTTCACCATTAAGGGGGTAACGGTACAGACATTGTTTTACTTAGCCAGTGCCTATCTGCAGCCGGTAGAAGAGTATTTTTTGAAAATTGACTACTAGAATGACTGGCTCGGTTACCGTCATTCTAGTGGTAAATATTAAAAAATACTCTTCTCGAGGCCGTTCAAATAGCCGTGTCTGAAGCGCATTGCAAAGTCGGTTTTGGCCAGGTTTTTTTGCCAGTTTGACAATTAAAAATGTTACGGCGACAGAAGCGGGGCTAATGAGCCATCAGTGAGCGTGATAAGACAATGTGAAGGGCACTTACCCCTGCGCAATTCTCCCGCTTACCTTTGCGAGGAGAAGATGGTGTTTCTAATAAGGCGAGTGGTCATACGACCACAATGGATCAATTAATTAAGATTGATTATCAGAGTAGTTGCAATGTGTACGTAATGTGTTGCATCAGTGGCATAGATACTACTGATTGTCGTACTCCATAGGCAACAACGTCACCAACTCAAAGTAGTTTCAAAATATTTAACAGATTCGGTGAGTTCAGGGATCGATCAATCCCACCAGGGCAAGGAGTTGGTAGCGCGTAGCATGAGTTGGGTGGGGCATACTTAAAACGTGATTCATTCATTTTCAGAAACTTGGTTTTAAGCGGGTGTGGATGCATTACTTACTACATTACGAACTCGTTCAAGCTATAGCCAGAGCAGCAGGTTTATCGTGATAGCATGGCATGACTTCACTCTACCGTGACACTAACTGAAGCGAAGTATTTTTGGGCAAATTACAATTTGTTTACGCACGAGCCAGAATAGCTGGAAGCAATTTCTTTTTCATTATCCCTCATAATAGTGTGTATATTGCCGGCGTTGAGGCAGGGAGTGGATGAATCAAATGTGTTATTTAATTAGATCTCGGCCAAACACCACGTAAACTTTGATCGTGAGTTATTGAGATTCAGTTCACTAAACATTTGTGTCTTGGGCTTATTTTATGAGAAGTTAACGAGCGCAATATTCAGAGGCACGACCATCGAATAATACACAATGATATCAACCAGCTCAATGTTCTGCGGCTTTTGTTATTGAATCGGGCATCGCAATAAGAATATTGTATACATTCATCAGTGGAGCTTTCCAGTTTTAGCTATGTCCCGCCCACCTCCAGCTATGCTCCACCAACACCCCGTTCGTGTTGGTATCGATTAATCACTGAACTCCGTGACTATAAATTTTCTGAAACCTATGCAGGTAAGCTGTTGAATATTTTGAAACCAATTTGACTGGGTGGCGTTGCTGTTTAAAATGTACAACGTGCCAGATTATTAAGCGTTATAGACGGACTAAATTGAGTGATTCATGACGTAATGATTATGACGCCATTCTACACGTCACGTAGCTCATCATGACGTTATATGGCGTCATATCATGGATTGATGAATTTGAATTGTCCATTCTCTATTACAGCTCGTGTCCCGCTCACGCCGCTCACACACACACCATCACCACCCGTCCGCCCCAATAGAACTCTAATATATAGTGTATTTTCTGGATACTAGGGCAGATAAAGGTCATACAAGGTTAGAGTATATTGAATGTAATTCGATGATCCGAACTGTTCTAATCTAATAACCAAATATGGGAAAGCGTGTGTTGCTGGCATTGAAACGAACAGTTCCAAATAAAAGCCAGTTCAGCATATTGAAGATAAAATGTCTTTGGCTTTGACCTGGGACTGTTTACTATGTAATGGATTGCACTCCGTATTTACAAACAGGTTACTTAATTATCTAAGGCCGTGTTCTCACTAGCGACTTAACCGGCGTACCGCCACAGTGAGGTATGGCGTTTTTGCCGATTAACTGTCCAGTGAGAACACGGCTTAATTCACCCCCAACGAGGTCTCGCTTCTAGTAGTGCATATAACGACACCCTGTACACTACCCCCACAATATTCCCGCCAATATTATTTACGATCTGTTTATTGTTATATTGCGTGCGTGCGTACGTGCGTGCGTGCGGGCGTGCTTGCGTGCGTGTGTATGAGGATTGGGGTGTGGGTGGGTGGGGGGGGGGGCGATGTTTAATCGGGTTAGTGCGTGTCTAAGAAGTTAGCTATAATTAGGACTGGGTTTTCCAGACCAACGTTCCTAACGCCTCATTGGCAGATTCGCTAGGAGATATACCTCATCTTATCCTTATTTGATAGAGAATCTACTCAAAATTTTGTTAAGGTAATCTAAATATAATTAACAACCGCGCCATGTATTTGACTGTTTATGAACTCAGTAATAAGGAATAGCCTCCGGCAAATATGCATCTATGTATCGTATACTCACTTGTATTGTAAAAAATAACTTATTATTGCTACCTGTCTTAGCTCCGAAATAATGGACGATCTAGCTGTATCTACGCCCCGCCCATCGCTAGCAAAGCTCCACACACGAGTCGGCCATGTTGGGATCGATCGACCCCTTAACAGCATGACTAGCAATTTCCATAAAACTATACCGGTAAGCTATTGAATATTTTGAAACTAATTTGGCTGGTTGCTGTTGCTGCCTATGGAAGCAACAGCGCCCAGTCAAATTAGCTTCAGAATGTTCAACAGCTTAGTCCGTCATCAATTGAGTTTTTGTGGCGAACTTATCTATGCCATTCGTGATGTCATTGCCAACCTACATTCCACGTATTTGATTATGACGTCATGAATTTGGTGGGTAAACTGGAGATGTCCGTTAAAAGACATGCTTTGACCTATGCGTAGATCTGTCGCTATTCACCTGCACGAGATAGTAAGCGTGTTGGGTTTACTTTTGCGCGTGTTGTTGTGTATCGTTAGCATAACTATCCCCTCTTCCAGAATCCATCGTCCAATATCAGCCAATATGTGGTCACCATTCATTAGATTTACCGTAATCCAACTTGTGTGTATGCCTTCCTTCAAGAAATCTGCTGGCGATGAATTTATTTCCCCGGCATTGAGTCCTCGTCCAAATTATGTCAGTCCATGCATTAGTCCACGTAACGGGCCAGATTGTGATGCAACGTAGATGGGCAGACATCTTCCTGGTGTTTTTGATAGATCAATACCAATAGTTGAATTGAACTGAAGAGCATTCTATAATGATTACTTTGTGGTAGTTGTCCCTTCTCGAACATGGTGATGTACACGCCAATTCCTGGATAATTCGCAGTGGTAGGGGAACCGCAATTGGACAACATATTTAAAGGGGTTATACTTGATAGAACTATATATTTAATATATGGAACCATGCCCATAAAAGGCTTCCAGTGGGTCAATACTCTCATTTCAACATCAATTCTTAAATACGACTACTCTATATCCAAGAAGATGTAAATTCTGAATTTCTCAAATATATGAAATGCAAACACAAATCTGACGGTCGCCTGCATCTCCGTTTCGCCTATATACCAGATTAGTTGCTACTTAGCGGTGGCTTGCGATTCATCGCCGGTCATGTATACACGGAAAGTAAGGTTAAGCAACTTATTTCTTTGATGTCCCGATATGATTTTTAGCGGTTTCAGTTTTCCCGGCGCGTGGCGCTTTGATATATTCGATCGCCAATCGCCACGGCGCTGCTATTTTGTCTGTCGCCCGCGTACTCTCAGACAGTTCTCTCCAATTGGATTGTTTCGTAAATGTAATGCTTCCTTAAATTTAAAGCTCATACGCGCACACGAGTTTCCAGAAATTCAGCAAATCATAACAAATATATATGACGGGTCGGAGTTTATGTATACAACTTAGTATGTACTAATAATTCATCAGGACCATTGTATTATAGCACAAATACTGACACTTTCCACATTTATTAATATATCGGAGGTAATGCATTTTTAAGAAATCATCAATAACAACGACTGGTGTAAATGTTATGTTCATTACATGGAGTGCACGTCCATAATGATGCTGTTATTTTGTCTTTGGAAATCAACTCTCTGTATAATTGGACATGCGTGCTTACGGCCGTGTATAACAACGTAAGGTCTTAGAATAACATTGTTAAAATGTTATACTTTTAGACGCTTAAATTGTTTGACTAGACGTAATGAAAACATAAAACATATTAACATATGATGATTCCATTCCGTATAAATTAGTATAATTTGTTTAAGTTGTAAAATTGAATTAGAGACTCGTGCCCCTTATTCAAATTCACAACTAACAATACGAAATGTATTTAAACGGAGATTGATTTCGTTTCATTCCACCGAGGGACAAAATGGACCGTTCCATTTTTAGCTATGACCCCCCCCCCCCCACCCCTCACTAGCTAAGCTCCACCCACAACTCGCCGTAATGGGATTGATCGATCCCCAAATGCCCTAGCTATCAATTTCCTGAAAACTATACAGGGAAGCTGCTGACTATTTTGTAACTAAATTGACAGGGTGCTGTTGCTGCCTATGGTAGCAACAGCGCCCAGTCAAATTAGTTTCAAAATATTCAACAGAATATTTATTAAATGGTAAAAGCAAACAATGTGTACAGCAACGCATAGACCGTCTTCAAATATGCGTTCGTGACGTACTTGTCGACGTCATTCATTATGATGTCATTGTACACATAACGCAGTTCATTATGACGTCATGGTGGGTACTCAGGACAGGTGAATTTACGCCTCTAAAAGTAAACCATCTTAACAATATATTTTCAAACATGTTGGTGTTAATATTCACTTTTGATCAGGAATACCGCCATACTTCAATAGGGCGGTATTCCTGATTCGGACTCTAGTGAGAACACGGCCTAAAGTTGGTATGTAAAGGTCTTACCCAAACTCTAATAATCATTCCGGGAATACTTTTTCATAATCGAACCTGCATTACTGAGTGAAACTACAATTTTACAGAGTTTGGCTAATGCCTAACATCCCTGACCTTTAGAAGTATAAAGCATATACGCATAGGAGGGTGAATATATTGTGTTGAAAATTGTTGAATATTTTTATACCAATTTTGACGATAAACTGCGGCAATATCGCCACGGCATTTTGGTTTGGATATATTCAACAGAATATTCCATAAATCGCACATAATTTGTCATTCTTGACCATATAAGCTCCGTTATATTTGCGCTAAGCCGGTTAGCCACTGCGTCCTACAGGTAAAATACTGTCTAATTTTAAAACAATTTAACTGAAAGCCGTTGTTTCCAGAGACAGCCTCTGCATTCAATCACACGAATGTCAAAATATTCAGTAGGCTCCATATTGCGATCTTAGAAATCAGCATTGTATTTTGAAATAATTTTCAGCGAAACGTTTTGCTTCCGCCAGAAAAAAATTGACTTTCAAATATAACTTTTTCAAAAGTAGCAATAGTGAATTAGCAGTAGTGAGTTAATTACCATACATATGCGCCTATAGAGAATACTATTCATACTGCTTACAAAACTATATTCAGGCGCGCTTTTGCTTTATTCAGGTAGGCCTATGCTTTATACCTACGCGCACAGTTGACACACGGCGGAGTGAGAATCGCCAGCTTGGTCACTAATTGCCTCCAAGTTAAGCCCTGCTAGATTTAGTAAATGCCTTTGCACAAATAGGCCCGATTCATGCCATTTTATTTATTAAATATGGTATGAGATTACCAATAAACATCACTTGTTATTTCCCTTTACCGTTCCTTTAAATTGTGTACTATATATATATTATAGACGCCAACATTTTAAAAGTTAGATTAAAATTAATTTCAAGATGGTTTTTTTGTCATATTTTTTGGTGCGCATTGGTCAGAACTCTTAGCAGGTGAAGGGGCATTGTGACGAAAAGAAACAGCGCAAAATGGCGCGTTCAAACTGGATTCAGTCTTTAATGAAAACGTTGTCTAAAATCCTTTTATATGATACGTATAATGTCACACTCAATCCCATTTAATATCAATAGTATCAACCTTGTAAAAAAGTATCACATTGCATAAGTGTTGACTTGGTGGATAATACTGATATGGAATGGACATCGTTCTAGATCCTGTATAGATGAGACTTCCACAGCCATCTTGTGTCAACTTAACCATTTTTTTTTATTAAAAATATTTTATTGCATATATTACAATCTGATTGGGCACACGTTGTTCGAAACTTAGAAAAGCCCACTCCCTACAGAAAAAACCCTTATAGGCGGCAAACATAAACATATACACAAAATAACAAAGTAAACGTATAAACAGATTAAACATTATAATACATGTACATCATATTGAGTATTTATATGAGAGAGAGAGAGAGAGACACAGAGAGAGAGAGAGAGAGAGAGAGAGAGAGAGAGCGAGAGAGAGAGAGAGAGAGAGAGAGTAGTATACTGAAGAGAGATCCAGAGACGATAGTGAGGCCAATAATTTTGCCCAACAGTAATATTTTCATGATGACCACCACAACAAAACGCCCAAGGGCCAGTGTTGCTCACCTGGATCATTTGCACCGGAAAATATGGAAATTTGGGTTGAAAGTGTTCAGGTCGTTTGAGAGGAGTATAATTTTGCCAATCTCCGGATGATGTTTTAAAGAAAAAACTAAGATTTTCTAAGATTTTCTAAGATTTTCACTCAGACAATTGTCCGATCAAAACTCCGATTGGTATTTATTTATGGGCTATCCACCATAGGGCCTTTCCACCAAAAAGTGGTTGAAATCCGCCAAGGCGTTTAGGAGGAGTAGAATTTTGACCATTTAGTGTCGACACCGGCCAAGTCCGGCCTTCTTAGTGGTCTAGAGGAGTACCCAGTTGTAGACCAGGAGAAGACTAATCCTGAAAATCTACAACTGAAATGACTGACCAGATAACCGGACCAGTCCTTCCAGTCGCAAACTCCCAAAACCATTCGTCCCTCGTCCCGCAAATGGGCATTCAAAAAGCAAATATGCTAATTTTCAGGTACAAGTTTCGTCACTAAAGGGTTAAAGCAAAATTTGATGCACGACAGGCAACGGACAGACTAACGAAAGATGGACAACTTAACCATAATACAACTGGCCAAAGCAGTTTATTCAGTGATGTTGAGGAATGTTGATTTGCAGGCCAAGAAAATAATTTTTTTTGAAAATATACCACTGGAATTACTGGCTCGTTTACCGAGCCAGTCAGTAGAGTGATACATTAAAGAAAATAGTCTCCTCTTGGCCTGCTAATTGACACGGATTATGCACAAATTTGAATTTTCTTGACCATATAAATGTTCAAAAAGCCTTCATTTATTGGACAACTGATACACGTTTTTGTAAATTCCACTGGAAAACGTCTAAAATTGTCTTCTCTTAGCTTCCAAATGGATTTCATTTAATGCGCAACACTTTCTTCTCTTTTACAAATCTCGACCGTTACATGGTGAGTTAATAGGCATATATAAGTGGTATATTGAGCGCTTTGATGCGCGGTTGCCCTAAGCGGTGTTAATGCCCATATTGAGTGTGCCCCCCCCACACCCCCTCACACCCAACCCCCCCACCCGATGATGAAACAGGAACTATAACGTTAGCATTTAATAGTTATAGCTACGACACATATTTCATAGTGTTATACAGTGCATTGCGTGATTACATAGTGCCGTAATTGAAACTGCAGCTGTAATGTTATTACCACACATTATTAATCACCCTGGTAGTATTATGGATTTGATTTCCAATCCCTTTCAAAGTGTAAATATGCCACTGTATATTGCAAATATTCACCACTGTTCAAAGGTAATGCTTTTCTGTGTTAGCCAATAACGTATGTACGTAACACACGTGCATCATCAGCAATGCCAGTGTGTGTAGGTCGAGCAATACAATTTGGCCATCAACTAATTTCATAATCGAGCATGCAACTATATGAAAACATCATTATGAAATAAGCTGGGTTAATTGGTACTGAATCAAATATCATAAAGCTACTTTCGATTTAATGATTCATTCGAATTTAAAGGTTTCATTTTATCCACTTTAGTAACAAAATAGTTTTGTAAATTTAGCCAATCTTCAGAAATGAAAGCTAAGCAACTTATAGAGCACTCCCTTCACAATACGATCGTTCGTAAAAACAAACCGTTTCTTAACAAATCATGCAAAAGAAACCCGATGACGAAGAACTGAGAAACCTTTAACATATTATACGTTGACGAAGTGGCAAATATAATGTGTATCTTTCCCAATTGGAAATTATCAAATGCCACTGTATATTGCACGAATAGTGAATGGTCTGTTATTTGATACTAACATACAATGCGGGTCAAATTGTTGCATCATATATGGGGCCCATCTCTTTGGATTTACTTATATCACCTTATACAAATAACACGCGCCAATACATGTGCACTAACTTTTCTACCGGTCTTTGGTTTGGCACCGACTTGTTTCTGCCACTCAATTATATGCCGTCATACGTACCCACTTACTTTAAACGTAGGCTGACGTCACAATTCATATAGTCTCGTAGCTAGCGCTTCCATTGACATTGACAAGTCCGCGTTGTGCGCGAATTGTGTGTATTTACTATATAATAAATACTCTGGTGAATACTCGTAATCTAATTTGACAGGGCGCTGGCACTGCCATAGGCAGCAACAGCTCCAAGTCAAAGTAGTTTCAAAATATTGAACAGGTTACCTGTATCGTTACCTTGAAATTGAGATTCTGGGAATTCAGAATTCAAAGTTTATGTACCGATTCAACACGCAGCACAAATGGGTTGGGCTTTGCTAGACCAGGTGGATGTGTGGGGGGGGGTGGTTCTGTGCTAGACATGAGCAGGATGTTGCTAGACGTGGACGAGGATTAGCTAGCCATAGTTCATTCTACTCCGCGGGAACGCCACTATATGACTGCTGTATATGTGTGACGACATGGCGCTGTTCCACATAACACATGCCCTGGTATCGGTGAGTAGGGAAAGGAGTCAATGGCACAGCTGACTAATCAATACTGCAATGACAGATGAGATGACCAATCCCCTGTCACTGGCGTGCGAGGTAGGGAGCCAACGACTATCCAGATATCATCTCCGTAGCTAGAAGCAAACAAAAAACTATGTTAATAATGTCGTATTAAGTATATTAATAAGTTAATGTGTTAATGGTGATCACCTGTTTTGCTTGATTTAATCTGGCACACTGATCTGTTTGGAATAAATTGTGTATGGTCCGATTGTTTTACGTACATAACGTGGTCAGTGACTGGAGCAAGTATTTTAAACGACACATTGACATCACGGATCTAATGTTGCTCAGTTTACTTCACCCAGGAAAATAAGGGAGTACTCGCTGTCATAGAGACAATTACATTTTTTATTATCAAGACATTGACGTCATGGCTTTTGGATTGTCGATTTTTTAACATTCAAAATGGCTGCCAGAAATATGTCGATGTTTGTTGTGATGACGTACTTCAGCATCAACTCACTAATGCGTCAGCTGTCGTGGTCTCCGTTTCAAGACACTCCTACTGGCACGATGCTTAATATTTCGAGTATGTTGAAATTAATTTGGTTGAAATACGACGCGGCCAGAAGATGTGACTTACATCATTAAGGACTTATCAGTTTTGCTCTGTTAGTCTCAATGCATTCAGCAATGTGTGCGTCCAGTTTGCCAGTCAATTATATGCCGCCATGACCTATTAAATCATATGTAGGGTGACGTCACAGTCAAAATGCATAATGAGTGACGTAGCTAACCCCATCATGCATTTTCAAGCGTCCGTCATGTGAAATGTTTTGAAACCAATTTGACTGGGTGCTCGTGATGCTTTAGTAAACTTAATTTCAAAATGTGCAACAGGTTCGGTATAGCTACCATAAAATTGGGATTCTCGGAATTCAGGATTCAAAGTATATAAAGCGATTCCCCACACACGTGAAGCATGGACATAACTTAGCTAGAGATGGACGTGGCATAGCGAGATGTGGATTCGTCCATTGCGAAGAAGAAAAGGGTCAGTGCTGTTGGTCAACATGACGCCATAAACCCACAATTATGTCGTAATTAAAGCATACTATAGCATCTCATGCACTTAACATGCGTGTGACGTCAGCCTTATCAAATCCATACGCAATGTTGGCACTGATTACCCTGAGCATCCCTATATAGTGATAGGAATTCATGGACACATTTTCCGATCTATGTCCCGCTTAGCATATAATAGCAAAGGGCTTGTATTGATGCATAATCCTCCTACAAATAGGCTTGGCCAGTACTAGTGGGAGACAATGTCGGTGCGTGTTCGCGTGGTGCAACAATGGTGCTGCATGTCTCTGTAACAGGTGCTCAAGTTAAAGGCGTAGCCTACCGGTCTACCACAAACTGGTGTATCCGTTCTTTTATATTGGTTTAGAAATTTTCTGATGTTCCTCTACAGCTTAATGGCGACATTAGTATTTGAGAATCAATACTATAAGAGATGTCACTCAAACGAAGGAAACGTAATTAATAAACACACGAAAATTCAGGCGAATCCCATTCGTAAGGACCATGGAGCTGGGGAGCCCATTCAAACATCACGAATATATATACCGACCATTCGTCCGACCGACCGACCGACCGACCGACCGACCGACAGACAGACAGACAGATAGATAGGCATATAGATAGATAGATAGATGTTCAGTTTGGACACATCACGTGTCCTTGTGAACGACATAAGGACAAGCCCCGTTCCCAAGGCTTAGCTCACATTTTAGCGTAGCCCAACTAGGATCATGGTAAATCAAGTGACATATATAAGCGAGGCATAATCTGGTATAGGCCAGTTCGGCTCCAATATGGTGAAGAATATGGTGTCAAATTGAGGCCAGACCTGGTCCCGACAACGCATACCGGCTGGGTAAGGCCATCCTAGGACATCATCCCTACCTTCGTTCCGTTAACGGCGTCACTCAACAGTACCAGAGAGTTCCAATTATCATAGAATCGTCTTCAACTTCTATTTGAAATACTTCTTGACAATTGATATAATTGGCACGCCCATTTTAAAAAAATGAGTCCCGCCTACTGCACGCTATATAACAGGAATGTTGGTAAACGTTTGCGGTTGATGCGAATGGCGGGTGTATTTCTAATATGTCACGTTTGATTTAATATCAATGTTCATATCCTGTTTGTGAACACGCACTGTTATTAATAAATATATTTTACTTTCAAAATTCTGCTCTGCGCGTAGATGTATATAAATGATATGCCTGCAGCATAACTACTGATCAGTGTGAAAACCTTCATGATGCGAATCGAAGTATCTCTCTGTCTGCTCTTCGCTGCTGTAATCAGCGGTCTAGCTAATGAAACCGAAGACGGTGAGTTTAAACATGTGAACTCGAAAAAAACTAAATTTGAGATTGATTTACGCTTAAATAAATATTCGATTGAATATTTTCAAATTAATATGGTCGAGGGCAGCAACGCGTTCCTGTAAAATTAGTTACAACAACATTATTTAAATGCTTATTTGTATAGCTAACTTGAAAGTGAGAATCAGGGAATTCAGGGGCCAAAGTGTTTACGATGCGAAACATACGGCTGCAGCTGTTGCCCTTGTCTTGGTCTTTGTCTTGTCGCTGTCCTCGTCGTCGTCCTCGCCGTCGTCGTCTTTGTCGTCGTCGATGGTGGCGGCGGAAGAGCGGCGTTGTTGTTGTTGTTGTTGTTGTTGTTGTTGTTGTTGTTGTTGTTATTGTTGTTATTGTTGTTGTTGCCGGTGTTGTTGTTGTTGTTATTGTTGTTGGTAGTGGTGGTGGTGGTGGTGGTGGTTGTGGTGGTGGCGGTGGTGGTGGTGGTGGTGGTGGTGGTGTTGGCGGTGGTGGTGGTGGTGGTGTTGGTGTTGGTGTTGGTGGTGGTGGTGGTTGTGTTGTTGTTGGTGTTGTTGCCGCTGCTGCTGCTGCTGCTGCTGCTGCTGCTGCTGCTGCTGTTGCTGCTGCTGCTGCTGTTGTTGTTGTTGTTGTTGTTGTTGTTGTTGTTGTCGTTGTTGTTTAAAACAACGCAATCAAAACTGTCTAGATGAAAGTGTCATACAACAAAGTATGAATAAAAGAACAAATAATTTCGTCCATCAGGATCGCATGCCTTACATACAACGTGCGAAGGCTTCGTCACTGCCAAGCTATTTAGCAATACCCCATATTGTCGCGGCAGGTAGACAAACTGTTATTCTGACGGCTACCGCGTATTGATAGAGCTGACATATCAGCACGGGTAAGAGAACTTTCCACTTTATCAAACCATCCTATGGCGTCATAATCAACTACGCGACGTGTAGAATGACATCATAATGAATGACGTCATGGATGCCGTCGATAAGTACGTCACGAACGCATATATTAAGACGAACTCTGCATTACTGTACGAATTGTATATATTCAATATTTAATAAATATTATGTTGAATTTGCTGAAACTAATTGGACTGCCATAGGCAGCAACAGCACCGAGTCAAATTAGTTACAAACTATTCAACAGCTCACTTGCATAGTTTTCAGAAAATTAATAGTTGGGGCATTCGGGGATCGATCAATCCCAAATGTGTGGGTTGAGCTTGGATAGAGATGGGCGGGAAGAGCTAAAAGGTCCATTGGATATGCAATTTGATACAAATGATTTCCAACTGAAAACATGGTACTGTGATTATATGTGATGCTTTGATTGCTTAGTCACTTATTCTGTGCTGTGAGCGTATCAGTTTCTATTAGTATAGCAAGCTAGGACAATAGAGGATCTCAAACGAGTTTTCATTCCGTATCAAATTTGGCGCACGAGTTTAATAAGATCTCATTTGATCCCTTACACATGGGATCCTACTAAATACGTATGGTACATTTTACATAGGATGGCCACGTATTTGAGATTCTATTTACGACAATAGCTATTATGTCAATGGCTCAGCTCTCGCTAAGTTCTTAGTATTTCGCATTCCTTTTTGTTTATGCCTTTAAACCAAAACCGGCATCTATAGTTCTCTTGAGGAATATCCATTTGCAGGCTAAGAGAATACTATTTTTGAAACTTCTCCACTGAAATGTCTGGCTCGATAACCAGACCAGTCATTCCAGTGGAAAATTTCCAAAGATAGTCGTGTCTTGGCCTGCAAATGAACATTCAATAAGAACTTACCTGATATTCTTGACCAAGTTTAGTCATGGAAGCGTTAACACCTTGCCACTGAAAGTTGCAAGTGATGGTTATGTTAATCATAGCGACAAATCTCCGCCACAAACCCCATAAGTTTAGCTCAATATATCGTGAAAATAGAAACTCATTATTAACGCTTAGAATTTCGTCATTGTAATGCGTAATCCACAACAACATTTGCATCGAACACCAGTCAATATATCGGACCGTGACAAAAACTACATATGTGGGAAATATCATCGTATATTGATTTACTGACGCAATACATTAGTAACGCATCGCCTTTCTGAGCATTGACCATGTCATTAACGGGGTCCTAATGTAGTTGTATGCAAACGCTAATACATGAACGCCATGGTCTATCTGTTAATTAATAGGGCTGTAACGAACATTCGTTGGTTCGGAAAATCGCAAACCAATGGAAGATGAACTATGACTCGGTTCGCGTGCATGGGATTCGTGTGGTTCGTGAACCATAGGCCTACATAAGCTAACCCCTCCAACGATGAATTCCCATATCTAATTTTAGGAAAACTATACAGGAACACTGTTAAATATTGCGAAATTAATTTGACTAGAAGCTGTTGCTGCCTTAGGCAGCAACAGCTTACAGTCAAAGTAATTCCAAAATATTCAACTGGGTCAGTTTTATATCATAAAGAATTTACATTTTCATGGTTTGACGGTGAAAGGGCTAATAGACAAGGAAACTCTGAACGCCCTCCAAGTGTGATTTACGAATATATTCTAACATTTGTTGTCAGAACTTGGCATTTGGTTTTTTCTATCATTTAGCCAGTAAAGCCACGTTTCTTTAAATGTTATTTTCTGTTAGGAGTAATTTCCAGCATAGAAAAACGTATTAAAAAGGTTCGTGAACCAGTTCGTGGTCGGACTTCTATATTGTGAACCGGTTCGGTTCGCGAAAATCCTCACGAACCTCAGCCCTAGTAATTAAACACTTGGCCAATTTGACAAACTAAACATTTGGCGCCAATTTTAATCTTGAATAATCAACAGAGATCCATTTATAACTATAACAATTATAGTACGCGTTGGTATCGATTAAACCCTGAATTCCTGGAATTCTAAGATCAAGGCAACTCTACAGGTACGCTTTTGGATATTTTAACACTTGGCCGAGTCAAATTAGTTTCAAACGTATTCAACAGAATCTCTATTAAATAGTAAATCCTTCAAAATCATGCGATTCGTAGGCCTACACCTAACGTACTATTACAACTGCATGCCGGAGTAATTCTTTGAATTTTGATTGTGGTGTAAGTCTACGTGTAACATAATTATGACGTCATATTATTGAGTGTCAGATCTAATTCATCCATGTCCCAGACTCCTACATTTCCACACTAAAATGATATACGGTGTTCATTTTCAAAACGTTTCTCAGATCTCATAATGAAACAAATAACGTATTCATGATTGACAGGCGATTCGCCATATTAGTACTATCCGGCCTGTGGACAGGCTATTTTCCAGAAGCGTCATATTATTGTGGTCGCAAAGATAGGTAATATTACATGCATCTGTCATTGAGTTGACTGTTACACGCATCATTACATTGCTCATGTGTGTGTATTAATATGAATGTCGTAATAACGATAACGCTTAATTGCATTTCTGTTGTGTGTGTGCTTGTTTTACGTGTACCCCAAAACAAACTTTTCACCCACAGGGCATGTTTACAACCCTGCCTCATGTTAGCACTCGTCTCCATCTATCAAAGAAAGTGTTAGCACTTCTGTAAACAAGTCACGGACGGTATGTGTGGTTTGAATATGAATGTGTTTCTAGTTTGAAGGAGCATATATAATAGTAATACAATAATTAATATGCACATGACGTCATCAAACTGAAAGCACTATATGGTGATCGCTCAGCTAACCAGGAACACAGTCATCAACGCCAACATCATCAGCACTACCCAAACCCACTATCATCATCATCATCAACAACAACAACAACAACAACAACAACAACAAAAACAACAACAGCAACAACAACAACATCGCCATAATTACCCAGATGCCGTCAACAACAACGACATCCCTCATCAAGGCCAACATGACCACCACTACCCAAACCACCATCATCAACAACAAACAACCGTAATTCAAAGTCAATAACACAGCCACTACCAAATCTACCATCATCATCAACATCATCATCAACAACAACAACAACAACATCATCATCATCGTCGCCACAACTACCCAAATCACCATCAACAACAGCGACAACCGTCGTCACGAAAACATCGCCAACACTACCCAAAAATCCACCATTAACAACAAGAACGGTCATAAACGCCAACATCACCACCACAACCAATACCACCACCACCAACAAGAACATCAACAACAACAACGCCAACATCGGTTCAGCTAATGACCAACCAATAAATAATGTATGCCATGTACATGGAGAGTCTAATAGTAGCTAGTTCGCATCATTGACCACACCCAATGCCTGACAACACCCTACCGATTTAACACGTGATCTTTTTTTAATGGCTGGGGCGGCTGTCCTAACCAGCGGGCGGTTTAAATGCAGGTACAGATGGGGGTATTCCTCAAACCAATCAATGGTTAACATTTATAATTTCTGTAAATTCATATTCCCGATATGCCATTATGTGGCCAGGGTGTAAATAAAAAATCTGAATCTGAATCGGTTCTATCTCTGAGAGGTGATATACAAATAATAGAAACGGTACGAGTATAGATGATATACAGTTTATGTTGTGGATGTCTACTGAGTCCAGCTGATTGTTCTGAATCCTGTTTTATTGACGATGGTTGCGCCTATCAGCGAGTTAAGCACACAAAGATATATTTGTTCTGACAAAGCTTGCAGTCGTCAAACGCCGTGGAGTTATTAGCCCATCTAAGTATGTAGACATCGAATAATCATCCCTGCCCGTTTTTAAAAAGATCGGAGAGGATATTTCAATCAGCTCAGTCAGTCCGTTCGTCTGTATATATGCGCCCGGCCGAAACCATTTGGTGGAATACCATCAAATTTTCCATGTGAGTTACCCGTACAGTTAGGGACTGCATGGCAACATTTACACTAGTTTGCGCCACCACAGTTGGGGTGCGCATGGTGAAGATCGGGGAAGAAAGTCCGAGTCGGTGGAATTCAACCAAATGTAGTATATTAGTTACTCATATGATCTCAGATTGCGAGACAATATTTACATTAGCACACACACCCCCACCCCCACCATCTCCCAAGTGTGCGTGCGGTAGGGTGGATTGGTGGTAGAAAGTAAAATGTGGCGAAAGTAAGTATCAAACTGAATTTCACTTTATGTTGTTTAAAATAGCCTGATAAAACACCTTTCTAGACCATTATTGAACCGTATCTGGAAGGTATTGGTATGGTACCGGCCCGGTAACGTGCGTTATCGTGAGGGTGCTGTCTCAAATCTTATAAAGCATGGAATGATTGTCTAGCATCAATGGAGGAATCCAGTTTTAGCTATGCCCAGCCCATCTCTAGCTAGGCTCCACCAACACATCGCTCGTGTTGGGAGTGATCGACCCTGCACTGCCTGACTAACAATTTTCAGAAAACAATACAGGTAATATTTTGAATATTTTGAAACTAATTTTACTGGTTGTTGTGCCAACAGTTCGTTTAATAAATAGTAAATGCATACAATTTGTCATGAGTTAAGCGTTTATGGCGAACATATCTGCGTCATCCATGATGTCATTGACTATGTCGTCACCATACACGTGACGTAGTTGATAATGGGGTCATGGATGAATACACTGGAAAGGTATATTAATGTATGTGCTAACATCTTACGTACTATCACTTTTTGCATTATTTCAGGCTGTTACTTGGATCCACGAAATAATGGCCCAGCACCTATAACGAACCCTGGAGATCCGGTTGTACTCGAGCGCGAAACAGGGTAAACTCATAATTATTATTATTATTATTATTACTATTATTATTATTATTATTATTATTATTATTATTATTATATTATTATTATTATTATTATTATTATTATTATTATTATTATTATTATTATTATTTTACTAAAATTATGTTCGTTATTTCAATCGTATATTGTATTCAAAGTGACTACTACATGTATTAAGGAAGTATAAAAGAGATCGGCAACAGCGCTAGTAAAGTTGGGTTCAAATATTAAACATAATTTTCCTTTCACCATTTAGAATTTCTTGTTTCAGCTGTCTCCCTTCTGCGAGTCACCAGACAATAATTCTGAGCGGTAATATCACTGAACTTGTTGAGTATTTTGAAAACAATTTGACTGAAAGTTGATAGTGGCTTACCTACCAACAACTTTCAGTCAAATGTTTGTCAAAATATTCTGTCGACCTAGAGTTAATCTCCGTGGGAAATGGAGTCTGCATAAATTCAGCAGACAGACAGTTAATTGTTAAAGTGTTAATATGTGTATCATTGAGTTCGTGCTGTGTTGCAGAGGAAGACGTAAGCGTGACGTACCGTGGTGTCCGGAGGCTGAATGGGAAGTCACCGGGAGAAGTGATGGATGTGTGGCCGTTCCTGCCATTTCGTGGTACAAATGTACAACGTAAGTAAGGTAGCGTGTATACTTGACCTTTCTAGTGTATCCATCTATCATATGACGTCATATGACGTCATAATGAACTAGTGGATGTGTAGGATGTCCGTCTTAAAAGCTTAATAGTCCGTCAGGTTGTATAAATGGTATGGCTTTACTGTTCAATAAACATCTTGTTGAATATTTTGGAACTAATTTGACAACAGCACCCAGTCCAAATAGTTTCAGAATATTCAACAGCTTACTTGTATGGTTTTCTGGAGATCGATCGATCCCAACACGAGCGATGTATGGGTGGAGATTAGCTAGAGATGAGCGGGGCATAGCTAAAACTGGAAAGTTCGTGGAGCCTATGTCGATCAGAACTGCCTAAACCGCTATGGCAGTCAACTGATTTATCGCAGGAGCGATCGATTTCTAGCCGTGCACCTTCCATTTCTAGATACAATCCGGGTCAGTTAGACTGGCTAAAATTAAGCATAAAACAGCAGCTCTCTGACGAATATATCCAGAGCTGGAGAGGGGAATTTTCCATAGCAGCACATGTACCAGCTATAGGATTTTCAAGGAGAATTTCCAATTTGAAAATTATTTAATATTGCTACCTCAGAAATTCTCAAGATTACTTTGTAAATTCAGAATGAGTAACCACAGGCTACCTGTAGAACGCGGAAAATATGAAAATCCACTCCCTCGAAACGAGCGAGTGTGCACAATATGTGCTCAGAAATTCCTAGTGACGAATTTCACTATCTGCTTGAATGCCCAGCCCTTGATAGTGAAAAAAAAGAATAGATCGATACATATTATAGACTACGCTCAAATTCACTATAGATGAACCAACTTGTCAACGTTCGGAACTTCGCCTACTTTGGGCGTGTGTTGCAGTCGGGTACTGTGAACGCTGAATAACCAGTTTCAGAATTTCAAAGTAACTAGTATAGCTTACGTAAGCTGTTGGTTATTTTGAAACTAATTTGACCGATTGCTGTTCCTATGGCAGTAACAGATCCCATTCAAATTACTTTCAAAATATTCAAAATAATGTTTATTAATGTGTAATTCCATCAAAGACATACCATCATTTATCTTTGGTGCGGAGTTATAATCCGTTACAATGATTGTGATGTCGGCTTGTATGTGGAGTATTTGATTATGACGCCGTAGTCCAGTGGCAGATCGGATCTCTCTACATAATCGCGTTAGTATGTTGCAGATCTTTTGAAAAACTAGAATTATCGTTGAATCTGGGAATTTCGAATAAAGTCCAAGAACAATAAGTGGGTTTTTTCTCATATGGCGTTGAAATGTCATGGCAATGTCAGCCGGCATGCCCTGAGGTTCTATTATATCTGTTTAAAGACATCAATGAAGGTAAGCTATTGAATACTTTGAAATTAATTTGACCGGCAATTGCTGCTAATACGGGAAGCGACCCTTCCCAGTCAAATTACTTTTAAAATATTCAACGAACTATGTATTAATGCTTTCTTGACGAAGCCGGCCAAAACAGGCATCTGCATTCGTATTGATAACTGCCCATTTGCAGGACAAGAGAATAATCTTTTTTTAAATGTATCACTGGAATGACTGACCCGAGCCAATAATTTCAGTGGTTGCGTTTCTAAAATAACCTTCTCTTGGCCAGCAAATGGATATTCAATAAGCAAACATTTAAAGTCTCTGGAACAGGTTTAGCTACTAAAGGTTTCAATGAATTTTTCGTATTTACTCATTGTGGTCAATGCCCACTGAGATCTGTTATGTAGAGAATAACGTCTCATACGTGGAATCATAGAGACATCATAAACACCATTATGCAGTCCTGAAATTGAAGGGTCCGTTTCTAGGTATGCTCCGCCCTTTTCTAGCCAAGCTCCGCCCAAGTTTCGCGCGTGTTGGGGTCAGTCGATTCCTGCAATCTATGAACATCAATTTCCACAAAACCATACAGGCGAGCTGTTGAATACTGTAAAACTAATTTGACTGGGTACGTTTACTATGGCAAGAGCCGCGCCCAGTCAAATTAGTTTCAAAAAATTCAACAGCCTCTTTACTAAATGGTAAACACATACAATTCGTACACATACACTTAGTCCGTTATCAGTTACGCGTTCGTGACGAACTTATCTACGTCATTCGTGACGTAATTAATTATGACGCCTGTTAACTTCAGGTATTTGATTATGACGTCTTATTATTGATGAATAAACCGGAAACCTCCATTGCTTTTAACACTTTGAACCCCAGAAATTTCCAGAATCCGAATTTTAAGGCAACTATACAAGTAAGCTGGTGACTATTTTGAAACAATATATCTATACCTTTTTATAATCATAATGCAGATTTCTTTTGATGCAATTCAAGTAATAGTATGTTGAATATTTTGATACTAATTTGACTGATAGCTAGCATTATGGCCGGAATACGTTCCTGTCAAATTCGTTTCAAAATATTCAACAGTTTGCCTTGAAATTCCAATTGTTGAGAATTCGGTCTTCAGTGGTTAGACATTACAGACGAACGATTTCTAGGTATGCTGTGTCGCGCCCATCTGTAGTTAAGTAAAAGAATTATAAGTTTAATGTAATTAAATAGGTAAGTTGTTGAATATTTCGAAACTAATTTGACTGGTGGATGTTACTTAATATGGCAGCAACAGCTTCCCGTCAAATTAATTTCAAAATATTCAACATAATATTCATTAAATCATAAATTAAAAAGACGTACAATGCGTACGCTCATGACGACCTTTTCGACTTGCGTGACATACCTATAAGTCATTATGCTTGTAATGTGAGCTGACTACCGACGTCAGATATTTGAGTGGCAGGTCGGATCCCTCAATTTTCGGAAGATGGTTGTATAGATGGACGGGGCATATATATTCCCACGTGAGCGCAATGCACTTTCCAGTTCAGCCCATCTATATCTAGGCTCCACCCACACACCCGTCATGTTGGGATCGATCGATCGCTGAACTCCCTGATTATCAATTTCCAGAAAACTATACATGAAAGCTGTAAAATATTTTGAAACTAATTTAACTGGGCGCTATTGCTGCCTATGGCAGCAACAGCGCACAGTCGAATTCCGTTCAAAATATTGAACAGAATGCTTATTAAATAGTAAAAGAATACACAAAAGAATACGTGCCGGACTATTAAGCGATAACAACGGACTATATCTAATCTTTCATGACGCAATGATTACGACGTAATTATGTACGCAACTTAGTTAATTGTGACGTCATATGACGTCAGCTGATCGATGGAAAGGTGAATTATCATCAATTTGTTTTCTTTTTAAAATAGTGACACGTGCATAAATTGTCCACCGCCAGCAGCCGGGACTATACGCAAGTGCAAGCAAGACAAATAGTGAGTTTTTATTATTATTATTATTATTATTATTATTATTATTATTATTACTATTATTATTATTATTATTATTATTATTATTATTATTATTATTATTATTATTCTATGTTGCTGTTGTTGTTGTTGCTGCTGCTTCTGATGTTGTTGTTGTTGTTGTTGTTGTCGTTGTCGTTGTCGTTGTCGTTGTCCTTGTCGTTGTTGTTACTATTATTTTTATTATTCTTATTATTATTATTATTATTATTATTATTATTATTATTATTATCATTATTATTATTATGAGTATTGTTCTGCGATGTCAATCGCAGATTACTATTTTTACTCAGGATCTTTCCTATTAATCTGTGATCTATCGGAGATTATTGTTTTTTCTCAGTATCATTATTATTATTATTATTATTATTTTTTTTTTTTTTTTTATTATTATTATTATTATTATAATAATAATAATAATAATAATAATACTTATTATTATTATTATTATTATTATTATTATTATTATTATTATTCTCAAGGAATTTCGCTAACTATCTCCTTCTACAGCTTTGATCTGATCAACTTGAAATTTGGTTAACTTCTAATAACTCTTGGGATCTAGTTTGCTATTACTTTTCTTCTCGATCGGGTGTATGGTTTCCGAGATATCCGCATTTCCGCGGGCAAAAAGTCACATAGGAAATGTATAGGAGCAATATTCGGACAGCGACTACTCCTAGAGATGTTCCTTAATCATCTTGACACTTCAGAGAATTCTAGCATGTGTTGCTCTGCATCTCCATCCAAAATACATCTTCGGTACGGTGACCAGGTTTGGGGAAAATCCGGCATAAGCCGAATTTATTGGAATAAAGATACTTCATATTTCTAGGGCGGTCAGATGGTTGAAATTTGGCATATGCGTCGATGTATTATACTACTCTTGATTAGTGAAATACACTCGTTAGCGAAATAGTTACCCTTTCAAACTCTGCATTTCCGTGACCCCATGTCGTCAGAGGAAATGCATGAGAGCAATATTCGGATACTGACTGCTCCTAGAGTTTTGCCTCTATCATCTTGAAACTGGAAAAACCGCTAGCATGTCTTGACCCACATGGTGACCCAAAATATGTTATGGGTGTGCTGACCCGTTTTTGAGATAATCTGTCGTAAGCCCACTTTTTTGGAATCAAGATAATTCATATTTTCGGTTGGTCAGATGCTTTATATTTGGCATATACTTTGCTACATTATACTACTATGGAGTAATAAAATAAAATCGTTAGCGAACATGTTAACCTTTCAGAACGCCGCATTTCCGTTCCCAACATATCCTATAGGGAATGCATGGGAGCAATATTCTGTCAGCGACTGCTCATAGGATTTTTTTCAGGATCATCTTGAAACCTAACATTTCTAAAATCTGTTGACCCGCAAGTTGGACAAAAACTCTTTTCGGTTCAGTGAACAGATTTTGAGAAAATGCTGAAAAAAACAATTATTTGACATCCCTAGACACCAGAGGCTACTATTGCTTACTAAAATAAAATTGTTAGTCGATACATTAACGTTTCTATTTTGCATATCTGCACACTAAACAATAGTTCCATGATTTGCTGATAGATGAAGGAATCATGATCTGATTATTTCAGCATTTAGATCGCCTAATCCGGGGCGGAATTGCCTTTCAGACACCATTTACAGAACTCCGATATCCCAAACGGTTCATGAGATATTGAGATGTTTGTTTCGTAGACAAATATGTCAATAGGGAATGTATTGGAAATTGATTTGATGATAAATGACCCAGTTTTGCAAATATCATATCTAAACTTGGTACATTTATAAAGGCACGAGGCATGTGTAGACCATCTACAGAAACTGGATCTGGTGTATGGTTCCCGAGAATTCCACGTCTTCCTGTCCAAAAAGTAAAATTGGAAATGTAAGCGAGTGCTATTCGGACAGCAACTCGTCCTAGAGTTTCTTGCCGATCATCGAGAAACATAACAGACCTCTAGCATCTGTTAACTCACTTCTGACAATCGCATATTTTCCTGGTCCATTGAGTACTATTTGCGATTTCTCGCCTCCAAACTTGAGACCCTTTCAGTACAGCTTAGGGCCTGGGATGTTTTTCTTTTTTCTTTTAGATCCAGTGAATAATTTCCGAGGAATACGCTTATCCGTGCCCAACATGCCTCAAAGAACATGTATGAGAGTGATATTATGATAGCGAACCCCCTTTAGGTTTCTGAAGATCATGTTGAAACTTAACATCCTTCCAGAATCCATATCCACACATCCGACCAAAAATCAAGGAAAAGGCAACCAAATGTCAAATAAAGGAGAAATTAATGAATTTTGTTTGGCCCAGGTAGTCAGAAACAATCGAAATTCACCAGACTTAGTTTCCTCAATCAACTCGAACAGGTAAAGGGAGGTAATTTATGCCAAAACCTAAAATTGGTCACTTTGACCCTTGATTGACCTTGACCTTGGACGGGTCACTTTCAAACCATCATGAGAATCGAAATTCATCATATTGAGCTGACACAATCAACTTCAACAGACATGTTCAATGATCATATTAGAAGAAGGCGTATACTACTCCTTAATGCCCAGTCATCGCAGATTTACAGTTACTTCAGTAAATGTGTTCTAGTTTTTATTTTTCATGGTAACGATTTGTCAGACGCATCTCCTCCTATAGTTTTCAAGTTAGTATCTTCAAACGTGAGCATATTCTAGATGCTATAGGGGTGTGTGTTGCTATTACTATTATTTTGGATCCACCCAATAGTTTCGAGCTACCCACCTTTGAGTGGGCAAAAAAGTCTCATAAGAAATGTATTGGGATTTTCAAAATTGATCTCTGATGTGCTACTACATCTAGAGTGTTCAATGGATCACTACCCTATTTGATGAAGATATTGCCACTGGCATTTTTCAAAATGCCGCCAGACCTTTGACACCACAAAGCATGGACAAGCTCGCGTAGGAATTGTATGAGGATTTCAAATGGATGTTTGAAGTGCTACTACAGCTAGAGTGTTGATCGGATAACTCCCATACTTGGGTAGGATGTTGCCACAGATGATTATTTTTTCAAAATGGCCGCTATAAAAAAATTTGGGCCAAAAATACCAGTTTTTGTTTTTTCCAAAAATGAACTTGGGATGAAAAATTGTGTAAACATTTTTTTTTGGGAAAACTGACGACCAGGCGCACCCTTTGGTGTCAAATTTATTTTTCAAAATGGCCGCCAAAATGAGTTTTACTACGATCGACTTGAAATTTGTTGAACTTCTAGCTCTTATATTGACTTGACTTGGTGTCAAATTTAAATTTGATCCGATCAACAGATTTCGAGAAAATCCGCTTTTGGGTGCTAAATATCCCCATTGTGAACCTATGGGAGCAATATTACCTCCTATAGTTTTCTTCCGATTCTTTTCAAACCTGGCCAGATTCTAGAACATTGAGAGTTCTAAAGATGTTCCATTGAAAGCTATAATACCTCCCTCGGGGTCAAGGTCACTCACGGGTAAATCTTTCCAGTTTTTATGTTTGGCATACGTTACCTGCCTTTCATCATGCAACTTCAAAGATCATGTTAGAGGACACAAGTTATGTTAACCTTAGTGTCAATGTGGCCTTCTAGTTTTAAACCTATGGGCATTTCCAGTATGGATCTTTGATCTGTGAGTTCACATAGAGTTTGTATTAGATCATCAGAAGTGTCCAATGGCCTTTAGAAGAGGCCTTATACTATTTCTTTATGCCCGGTCATCGTAGATTTACAGTTACTTCAGTAAATGTTCTCTAGTTATAATTATTATTATTATTATTATTATTATTATTATTATTATTATTATTATTAGTAGTAGTAGTAGTAGTAGTAGTAGTAGTAGTAGTAGTAGTAGTAGTAGTAGTAGAAGTAGTAGTAGTAGTAGTAGTAGTAGTAGTAGTAGTAGGAGTAGTAGTAGTAGTAGTAGTAGTAGTAGTAGTAGTGGTGGTAGTAGTGGTAGTGGTACTGCCAACATCACCACCACCACCACCGTCGTCACTATCATCGCATTTCGGATATTAGTAATAATGCCACCTGTTTTTCCTCTGCAGCACATCATTAATGGTCAACCTTAATTGTTCGAACGGTGCAGGCGGCTATTACGACGACTCGATGGTTGTTGTCAGACCACAGGCATGCTCATGTTATAAAATCAGCTGCCAAAAATACCATGGTCCTATGGACGACTAGAGATGAGGGCAGTGATGTGATTAGTTCTGTGAACGCTAGCAACCTACTCTGAAGTGATGTTCCCCCACCGCCAGCAAAATAGCCCAAAATATATCTGTATGTCGAGCCTGATACAGATCATTTATAATTGAGAGTGCATTCCTGGTGCCCTTAGATTATTGATCGTTAAGACGCATTACAGATGTATATTTTGGAAAAGAATAAACTTCTCTTTACCGAAAAATGAGCACTCTCTCTTAGATCGAACTAATTTCAATTAACCTTTCCAGTTTTAGCTATCCTCCCACCCAAATCTAGCTACGCTCCACCCACACGTCTCTCGTGTTTGGATCGATCGATCCCTGAACCAGCTGACTATCGATTTCAAGAAAACTATACAGATAAGTGGTTGAATATTTTGAAACTAATTTGACTGGGTGCTGTTAATGCCTATGGCAGCAACAACGCCCAGTCAAATTTGTTTCAAAATATTAACCATAATGTTTATTAAATGGTAAAGACAAACAATTCGAACATGTCGAACTATTAAGCGTTTAATATGGACTAAATCGAGTCATTCATGCCAAAATTAATGACCATGTCATCAAAGGTGAATTACCAATCGGTCGTAACTATTAAGAAATATGTCTATTTGTGTGCATGTTTAAATCTGATGCGGCCTCCTGTAACATTCAATTACAATTACAATTAGGTTTATTCTCATGAAAACACTACAGTGTTATAGAGAAGCTATGTACAAAATTTCTAATAAGTAATTAATAATATATTCTAAGTATCGTTACTAAAATTGTTATGATCATATTTCTCGTCATTGTAGCCGTATTGTGATCACCAATATTAGCATTTTTAAAGAATTATTTTATTGTTTCTAGGCTGCTGGGAGTGTTGCTGCAGGTTCATTTGATAGTACTCTTCTAGTGTTCTGGTTACGCCGCGTGGATAGCACGTCATAATTTTAGACTTACATCCTGTCTTAGCCCAGCCATAACCCCCGCCCAATAGCCGCAGGCAATTCATGGTGAAAATCGCTTGATTTTTGTATGGCATGCGCTATGCGACAACGAGCAACACTCCCCAGCAAGAACCGTTCGCAACCCTCATGCGAGAATGATGGATATGCCCAGTCTTGCTATTCAATGGATCTCTTGGGTCGATTTTATAACGCTTTCCCCATAGACATGGGGAGATCCCATCATTTGCTCAAGTATATGTTGCCATAATCAATTACGTCCTACGTAGCCTGACGACATAATAAAAATGCATAACGGATGTCGTACTTAGTTCCGTCATGAACATGGAATATTCCGTCAATCGGCCAAATTGCATGTCTTTGGAGTATTTGCTATATAACAAACCCTGTATTGAATATATTGAACATAATTTGAATGGAAGCGGTTGTTGCCTATTGGGAGCAACAGCGCGCAATCAACTTAGTGTTAATAAATTGAACCGAGTGCTTATTAAATAGTAAACCCATCAGAGGTATATGATTCGTGCACGTGGCGGACTTTGCAGGCGTCATGGCAGAACTATCTTACTTTGCTATGAGTTGGCGTCAGTCTACACGTGGCGTAATGATCATGACGTCATATATGCTGAAAAGCACAACGCTTTGATTATGAAGCTCATAAATTATTCCGTAATGAGTTAGGTGACACATGATGTCAAAGACAGTTCATGGAAAGCCTTCTGGCTAAAGCAACAGAAGCCGTGAAGCAAATTGGTTTCAAAATAACCAGCGCAATGCTGGCTCAATTGCAACTTTCCTTTAATTCATCGTCCATGTGCGCGTTTCAAAGAAGATTAACACGCTATCCTACGCATTTGATAACAGCTAAAATAACTTGATGCTATGAATCAAATTAATAATTATTTCCTGCGTTCTCTTATTAATGTGTTTGTCCATGTGATTTTGGACTGTATTAATTATTCTGATGTGTATTTATAATGTGTATATTTTATATGTTAACAAACACATACTAACCAACAAATGTTAACCGTTTCTCTTGCGTTGGTCCCTGTGTTAATATTCTATTTATTGCAATGTTAAGTGTATTGTAGGCAACGTTCTCACTAGCGACGTAATCAGGAATAACGTCATACTGCCGGGTGGCGTTATCCCTGATTACCAATCCAGTGAGAATACGGCCGCATTGTCGAGTTAACGGAACAGGCAGGTTTTCTGCTCCCTTAGTGTCCATAGTATATTGATATTCATTTTGAGTGCCTGATTTTCTAAAATGTAAACAATTGAAATATAATAATTACTTTAAAATTTGTCAAATTCGTCACTACTCTGCAGATATAAAAAAAAAAATCTATCTTGTACTATTTAAATAAATTATTTCTGAGGCCTGCGTGTGTACATAAAATTAATGAATTATTTCATTTCACTGTTGCTCAAGAACGTAAGTTATTTTGCCTCATGATTTTAAGTCTGGTGAGCTTGTGGTCGATGAGTATTGTATACGTCGCTAACTGAATTTTAAATAATAAATATCAGCACAAAAAAAAGTTATATTTTCTGTACTCTGTTCACGTATCTATAGTGTAACTCAGTAATCAATGCAACTAAAAAAGAGAAATCGGAGATTGCAGACCCTCACCCACCCGTTGCTATCGCATTGTACAGCGTTCAAGCGGATTTTCCAGATTTCCCAAATTTAGGAGATTTATCAAATTTCTTTGGATCCCGCCTAACGTTGAGGGATCCGAGACTATGGCCGCTTAAAATCGTGTGTTAAGATTTAAACAATATCCGGCAAACAGTTTCTGAAATATTCGTAGATACAGAATTTGATCTTTAACCGAATCACGGCCAACGTCTGGAAATCCTCTTGCAAGGCAAATTCCTTCTTTACGTTAAGATTTGAGCCACATCGAATCAGTAATCTTTAGATGCATGTGCGGTCTGACGCACGCACGCACGCACGCTCACACATACGCGCATCTAATAGCACGCAAGCATGCAAAAACGCACTCACTCACCCACCCACCCCCCTTTACATCTTAGAGGGCCTGTTCATTTCTCTACCATCATGACTCCCTTCGGGAGCAGACTGACCGGCCTCCATTCACAGCGCACCGTAGCTTAACGCTCGCATTCCCGGCACTGCATTCGCGGGTAGCTAGTTACAGCTAGGTCGACTGAAGCTGCACATCATGGAATGACTTGCTTAGAGACACAATGCCATAGCCCGGCTGTGAATTTGTCCTGCGAACCGTAGGTTGCGAGCTCAACTCCTGGTTTAGATAATTGTGGGTGTTGGTCGTGTGCCCTCGCGTAATTCAGAGGGCTGCGGCAATGTAGCGTGTAATCAGCATCTGGGAGAGGCCATCTCTCTCTCTCTCTCTCTCTCTCTCGCTCTCTCTCTCTCGACCTAATTCCGATCTCGAAAGCTGCAAACTACACATTTTCTATTTCAGTTTTAACTTGGAATTTGTCAATAGCAGCCTAACTAGTCGCAGCTCATATCGCCATTACAGCCAGATTGACGCAGTACATCCAGTAACTTTGATCATTCAATCAGCCATATAATGTCGACCCAGCTGCATCCTAGCTTATAGCCGCTCTAGGAGGCGACAGATGCAGTGGGCGAGCACTAAACGCCGTATGCTTGGTGATGATCAGAGGCTCCTAATGTTTGGAAAGCGTCGTACAGCTACCTTGGCCAACAGTGGTGTGTGAAGTCAGGGTTTATTATGCGCGTGGTTAATTTGGAGATGATATGCCATGCATGCATAAAGAGTGCATCGCTTTTGGTACTGAGGCCAGATACACGTCCATTTCCCATAGCCTTGAGTGTATTCTCAACGGCAATTGTTGCACTTGGTTTTCATAGTGCCATGGGGTCACCAACAGCTGGTTGTAATATCCCATCGTCTTGATCCGCGAACCAGTTCTTACACCATTCTCTGATCACATCGTCCTGGTCGGTCCCGATGAAGTTTGTCACTAACTGTTGCTGCGTGATGGTCAGACAGAGGTTACAGCGGGACAATACAATCAATGATGTAAACTCGTTTTAATAACGGCAAAATGGTGGTGAGTAACTGGGTTCTGTGGCTCAAATGAAATAAGTGTTAGTCAACCGTCTCAAACTAACCTTTTTGTTGTTGCGATCATCCTAAACCCTTTATAGTCATGTGTGTCTGTTCTTAGATTACCTTGTATGAGGTCTGATCGCAAAGCTCTTAACACGTTAGTGTTATTTCTTTCAACGTGCGTATTATGCTTCCTTACTGAAAGTCATAATACTTTGTATTATTTCGGATTATGAGAGCATGGCTAAACATTGATCATCACATTTAAGCCATGGCCACAGATATAGTTGTAATAAATCGATGTGAAGATTTCGAATAATATTTTGCGTGTAGGATCTCAAAATTGTTACTATTTAGTTTTAAATTCCTCACACGAAAGTAGTACGATTTCAATTGGAACGACGAGTAGTCTCCTGAAATATTCATACACATTTAATTAATGACGATGATGATAATGTACCGTATTCTGTGGTGACGTTAGTTTCTAACCATCGGATCCTGCAGCTGCAAATGCCCTTGTTCTTCTGTGACAACCCTCAAGGCAGGGCCATTAGCTCCTGCAACTTCTTCTTGATTCTCGATCGTCCAGCCTCATTCAGATCAGTATGTAACACGGTTGAAAAGCCGTTCTCTTTGTGGTTTATGGGCGTGGCCCTGAGGACAACAATGGACCTTTCCAGAGTAATGACGGCATATGACGTCATAATTATTACGTTATACATGATTATATATGGCCCATCTTTATCTCTTAATAGTCCGACACGTTGAACGAATTGTGTGTCTCTACTATTTAATAAACATACTGTTGAATATTTTGAAACTAATTTGACTGGACGCTGTTGCTGCCATGTTTCAAAATATTCAATAGTTTACCTGTATAGTTTTCTGGAAATTGATTGCCAGGGAGTTCAGGGATCGATCGATCCCAACACGCACGAGGTGTGGGTGGCGCTTAGCTAGAGATGGGCGGGGCATAGCTAAAACTGGAAAGGTCAACTATCAACATGTTGTGTAGCCATGTCTAGTGGCATTCGCAGAGTATAGCCAGGCATAAACGATCTTTGCTGGTCCACTTTTACTGACAGCGGAACCACATTGCACACGCGGTTATAGTGTGCCATGGAAGACTATGCTCTTAGCCCACCAATGTCGATCCAATGTTAATGCATATGCTAAATTTTGCGATTCCTCTTTCTTGAATGCCATAGTCATTGCAGGAAATGAATATTCCGGTATACATTTAGTGACCTCATCATCCAGATAGTTGACCTTCGATGTGAATCTTAAACGCTGTCTAGTACACCGCATGATGCATGTGTATTGGCCAAATTTGATATGTCTACCACATTCTATTCCCAAGCTATGACACACATCTGTACACCAGTATACGCTTGGTAACCGCATGACCTATATAATTGACCTTTTGACGTGAAAATCAAATTCTGTCTAGTTAGCCAGAATATGCATGGATGTGTCAAATTTGTTCGGGCTACCTTCGTGCATTCCGAAGTCATGGTCAAAATGTAAATTTCGGTTTGACCTACTGAACTCACTGACCAAATGGAATCATATCATTAGTAATATATTAGCCAAGCCAACATTCTAAGGTTAACCTGCGGATTTAAATATTTTTTCAAAACTGTAAACATAGCGCGATCATATCCGGTGTGTCTAAGGTTACCAGCTGGCACACGCGTCTATTATGCGGACGGTGGGATGGACAGACTGGCGGACGGACATAGACCCGCTCGAGATTATTCAATGTTCCTCTTACCGAGAAACGGTTTCAATCATGAAACACGAGATAAACACCCCATACCATTGTTTAGGAGTTTATCTTGCTCTTAGATGATCGTGTAAAAGTCGAGGTGCAGATTTTAGCTATGCCACGCCCATCACTATCTAAGCGCCACCCACTCTTCGCCGTGTTGGGATTGATCGATCCCCGAATGCCCTAGCTATCAATTTCCTGAAAACTATACAGGGAAGCTGTTGAATATTTTGAAATGAATCAACAGAATATTTATTAAATAGTAAAAAGCAATTTGTACAAGAACGCATTGACCGTCTTCAAATATGCGTTCGTGACGTACTTATCGACGTCATTCATTATGATGTCATTCTACACGTCACGCAGTTCATTATGACGTCATATGATGGGTGGGTACTCTGGAAAGGTGCATTTAAATGACGGTTACTGATTTAACTGTGTATAAGAGTTAAGGCAGCTTACGTAGTTACGGGTTTTCATGTACATATTTAAGTGTGTTTATGTGCCATGCTTGTCCTGTTGCCAACATATTGATCGAGGATGGACCATTCAGGCGCATGCGCATGCTCTGATACACATACGTACCAACGTACGTATCAAATGCACGCCATAGAAATCGTATTAAATATTAACTGAAAGGAGCAGTGTACCCAGTTTTGCATTTACCGTGAGACTTCTTTCTGCTCCCAAAAGCAATTTCCTCAACAATAGAAACCAATAGGAAAACCCATATCACCCTAAGTCAAAGCCTGCTGCATAAGAGCTAGGACTATTTGATAGTCTTAATAAATTGTGTTTTAAATGATGCCAAATTTATAGCGAAACATGCTTTATAGTGTAGATACAATGACAGATAGAACATGACAACTGCTTAAAAAAAAGTAGACAAATATATGTGTGGTGTCATCAATTTACTAATGAACAACACTCCCTCTCTGCGGGGTAATAGTGAACCAATGATTTATTTCAGTCTGCCCAAATACACATGATGGGTTTCTAACTCATTGCCAGATTCTTGTTAATTATGTTATAGCGCTCTTGAAAATATGGTTCCAGAGAATTTAGAATGAACTGCCCGTTCCATTAAACATGGCAAATTGGCATACATGCGTGCGTGCGTGCGTGCGTGCGTGCGTGCGTGCGTGCGTGCGTGCGTGCGTGCGTACGTGCGTGCGTGCGTGCGTGCGTGCGTGCGTGCGTGCGTGCGTGCATGCGTGGGTGCGTGCGTGCATGCTTGCGTGCGTGCGTGCGTGTGTGTGTGTCTCTTGTGGCTGTGTTGCTTCATTAAAATACATTATTTTATAGGTTTAATGATTAAGTCTGGTAAATAATCTGTATTATATTCTATATGTGATGTCTCACATATATTGGCTCTGCTTTACACGGTTTGTAGAGTGATGTGGCGAATGGCTTCCATGAAATAGCTGGATCTCCAGGGGTTGCTAAAGTCATCGATGGTACGCATATACATGTGCAGAATCGACTACCTGGCACGAAACAGCAAATTTGCAAATTCGGATTCAAAGTTATTCATGAACAGAAAGATGGGACAGTCTGGTGCAAACCAAATTACTAATGCGTTGGTTACCAACAAAATATTTACGAATATAAATAATACAGTTTGCCGTTAAAATGTGTATTCATACATCATCAATACATTCCTGTTGTAGCCGCTCTGCATTACCTAGGACCATAACCCCAATATCCACACACACACACGCGCGCGCACACACACGCGTGCGCACGCACGCACGCACGCGCGCACGCACGCACATGCTCTCTCACACACGCACGTATATAAGTAGGTACACACACACGCACACTCTCACGAGTACGCTCTCCTTCAGGCACGCAAACACGCAACCAAGCACGCACGCACCCACACACGCACAACAACACCCCGCCCCCACACACACACGCACGCACGCACACACGCACGCACGCTCGCACGCACGTGCGCACGCACGTGCGCACGCACGTGCGCACGCACGCCCAGAAAGAGAGGGGGGGGGAAGAGGGTGAAGGGAGCGGAAGCGGGATGGGATGGTGTGTATGAGAGAGAGAGAGAGAGGTGGGGGGGGGGGGGGCTGGAGGAAAGTTAGGCAGTCTATGATGATAGCAATCAGGCATTCAATGAAGAAGCTGGAGGCGAGTACAGAGAGCTCAAGGTCGCACAGGCCAGCCAGCAATGAGATAACAGTGAGCACATGCCACTCGCTCTCCCGCCCGCATTTGCTCACTTACTCCCTCTCTCCACCCAACCCCAACCCCACATATCTTCCCCTCTCTCCCCTCCACACCCCTATTTCTCTCTCTCTCTCCCTTTCTCCCTCCCTCCCTCTCCCTCTCCCTCTCCCCCTCCCCTCCTCTCTCTCTCTCTCTCTCTCTCGCTCTCGCTTTCTCTCTCTCTCTCTCTCGCTCTCTCGCTCTCTCTCTCTCTCTCTCTCTCTCTCTCTCTCTCTCTCTCTCTCTCTCTCAGTTGTGTAGCTGGAGTATCTCTTCTGCAATGATGCCCAATATTGCCAGTATTTCAACATCCAGAACAAATGATTACTCAGGCTCAAAACTAGTCTCACCTCGCTGTGTAGCCCTGCGCGTTTCTCGGTCACCAAAAAGCCAACTTCCATCTATGCTGCAATGGTTTTCTACGCGTCAAGTTTGTAATAGAGATTTTGTAATCAGACCTTTATTCCAAGAGCCATTCGCGCATCGTCTCTAAACCTCGCGTTGCTTTGTTTCTTTTCTTCGACAATATGGAGAAGGTACGTGTATGTACGCAGGAAAGGATTCGTACAGCTTTCTGTCAATCTCTACTATTCAAACGTTCAATCCACAAAGTACACGGAGGCAAGAAAAGAAGAGATAAATGGAACAACGCTGTCTAACTGATATAGTCAAGCGCGGATAGTAAAGCTGTCATTTAAGATATTTCGTAATGATTGTTTAAAATTAGGGCTTAGTACGACGCGTGTAAATCTTGTTGTATACACGTGTAGGTGCTACAAGTGCATAGAGATAAATACCTTTCGTAGTTACGGGCCACTCCCCCCCCCCCCCCTCTCCCACCCTCTCACTCCCCCCCCCCTCTCTCTCTCTCTCTCTCTCTCTCTCTCTCAGTAATTCGATACTCCGCGCTTAATCATGTCATTGAATAGATATAACTGATCTACTCAAATTTGAGTTTCGACATTTATCAGACGTTGTTCTGGAGAGTTCGGGATAGGATTCTACTGTATTTGGAACATTTTCTATTCGAATATCAGAAGCGATCATCACAATACGTCACTGCTCTGGATCTACCAAATATCCATGGTGCACCGATATGGCTACACCACCGTCCATGAAGGAGAAGAAATAACATGGGTGCACTGTAGCACCGATTGGTCTTTACCCCTAACACGGTGCGACTTCACATCGTGTTTCTTAGGAAATGGCAAAGTGATACCTTTCCTGCAGCTGGATGATGATGCAGTACAAAAGCAAGTGATGGCATGGCAATTGCCAGGTGTTACCTCAGATGTCGTATCTGTCGGTGGGGTGGAATTAGTTGAGATAAATGGTACGGCATTTGTGCACGAGTCGTGGTAATCGTACTGAGAATGATGAGCCCTAGGCCGAAATAAATATCATGTTGATCTATTCCCGATAAAATTAAGACGCTTGTCAAGCTAATCAAAGACCCCAAAGTGTTGCACTGATTTGAAAAATGCCAGACCAGACTGACTCAACTGGCGAACCATGCCCTGGGAACTATGGATGGAAGCAAGTTCAAGACTACTTTAAGCCATTCTAGTATGCAAGTAATTCAGTACTAGAGTGCCATAAAATAATGCTTACGGATAATGGTTGTAACGACGTGGAGTGATGATGACAAGTGATAATGAAGTGGATTGTGAATGTCCACAATCAGATACAGCATTTCCTATAGCTCCTACATACTCCAGATCAAGTCTGGTGAGAATAACTTCATTTCCTCAAGAGAGATATACAACTGAACTCAATGTAGGAATCTATGTAGGTCGTTAATAGTCAAAATAGTTGTAATGCCATTGAGCAAGATTAGGAAATCCTATTGACCAGGCAGCTTTCTAATTCTTGTTAATATCTGCGAGTCAGAAATCTGTATAGGTCAGTCTGTCAGTCTGGCACTCAGTCAATTGGTCTACACAGCACGCCAACTATTTGCAGTCAACCTACTTCGAAGTCGTTGCCGCCAATCGCAGCAGCAATGCCCAATCAAAATATTGGATCTCCTAATCCTGCAACACCCATCACACCGTGTATGCGCATCCAATACGTATACAATAATAACAGTATATGCACTGAATGTGCACATATACTGAGATGTGAATTGCCGGACACATCTTCCCCGCATGGTTATTCCGGAATTGAGACAAACCCATGATAAGCATCGGTAAGATGACTCATTTCTCCATGGGCCAGGTTCACCTAACTGCTGTCGTTCGAGTCACGGAAGTGCCGCACTGGATATACGCCACTGGTTTATTATTAGCTATTTAAGTAGATAAATCCCATTTTTGCGCCCACCTTTACTTGGGGGCTAAAATGAACATTTGGTCGCTGTGCGCCCCTTTGCATTGGGGTGCGTGTAGGGGGCTGCTAGTGGGCGGGGAATCTCAGCAAATGTTGCTGGCATTGGTCATTTTAACCTCGAAGATGCCCACATGAGCATTTGACGCTGCTTTTATCGTGGCTGGCATTCGCATGAATACATATAACACTGTGCGCCTTTGAAGGGTGAATGTGCGGCCGGTTGGCGGAGGTGTGGGTGTGTGGGTGGGGGACCTCGCCTATCATTGCTGGTCTTGTCCATTCCATACACTGGAAAGCAAATGGCATCATTAGACATTATTTTCTTTCTTTGGCGGCGTTCCCTAAAATAAATGTCACGCTATGCACCTTTGAGATGTCCCATTGAAACTGTTTTCGTGGGGAAAGAAACAGCTAATAGTATTGGTTAATGCTGCTGCCAATAGAGGAAGCCACTCTGCCAATAAAGTACATTATCTTCATCAAATACGGCACAGCAGTTAAAATAGGTCATGAATAGTATTTGAATGAGTATTTAAGTGTCACAAACTTTAATAGCCGGTCATGCGCACGAATAACATGCCCATACTGTGTACAGGGGTTATACCTGATACTGCTATAAATATAATATACGGAACCATGCCCATTTTAACATCAGTTCTTATATGTACAACTACTCAATATTCAAGAAGATGTAAATTATGAATTTCATAAATACAAAAAATGTAAATACAAACCTGACGGTCGTCTGCATTCCCGTTTCGCGGAGAACCCAGAGTATTCGCTACTTAGCGCGGTGGTCAGTCGCCGGCGAACTGTCTAGAACATAGCTAATAGTTTCCGAGTTCTTTCCAATTGGATTGTTTCGTAAATATAATGCTTCCCTAAATTGATTGAAAACTCATACGCGCACACGAGTTTCCAGAAAAACAACACATAATAACAAATGTGTTTGACGGCGTCGGAATTTATATACATACAAATTAGTATGTACTAATAATATACCGGGACCATTATATTACAGCAAAATTACTGAAAATTTCCAAACGTATTTATATCTCGGGGGTAATGTATCTTTAATAACCAGTCTGTTGAATAATTTGAAACTAATTTAACTGGTTGCTGTTGCTATCCCAACACCAGTCAAATTAGCGTTAAAGTATTCAACAGCTTACCTGTATAACTTTCTGGAAATTGACAGTCATGGAGAAGTCTTGATAGATCGCAAACACAGACATAGCGTGGACGGAGCGTAGACATAGATGGGCGGGTTATAGTTTTAATGTCGATTCATTTATTGCCATTCTATGTTTCGAGACGTCAATGGCAGCGATCAGCTCTACTTTTACCCTCGGCGCTATTCCTTTGAATACGACCCATTTTGCTACCCAGCCAATTCTTACAGGCGATTTCTTTTATGTGACCGGGGTGGGGTGGTGGGTGGCGGTGGTAGGGGTGCATGCAAAGCATCGCCCGAGACCTTACAACCATATATTTTGGGATGTCTGTGGCCACTCCTATCATTTCACGAGGTCAAATCGTGTGGCCCTTTTTACATGAATAACGGGCCTGGACTCCCGCTTTATATACGAGACGAGATTATATTGCTACGAAAAGAGAGACACTGCTATAATGATTGTTATGTTATAAAAAAGGAGCAAGTTTTTGTAATAAATAAAGCATGTCAATGGTAAATATTGACATATAATCATATAAATGTTACACCTGCTATGCAACTACCAACCGAACATGACGACTTCTAGTGCCGTAATCTTGTAGAATTGTGTTCTTGAAATAGTGGAGATAATGTATATGACGTCATAATCAAGTACGTCAAGCGCACGGTGACATCACAATCATAATGCATAATAAATGACTTAGTTATCTCCGTCATGAACATCGAATACTTCGTCAAGTGTACGAATCATATGTGTTTGATGGGTCTACTATTTAACACGCATTCTGTTGAATATTTGAAACGCATTTGACAGGACACTAAGCAGCAACAGCGCCCAGTGGAATTAGTTTCAAAATATCCAACAGCTTACCTGGTATGGTTAAGTTAAGATTGGAATTCTGTGAATTCAACGTTCAATGCATTTACACCGATACCAACACGCGCGGAAATTTTGCAGAAGTTAGCTAGAAATGGGTGGACATAGCTAGCAATGTATCCCTCTATTGCATATGGCAAGCGATACATTTTCAGCAATGCATATATATTAGAGAAAGGCCATAAACCAGGTCATCCCATAATGTCTCAAGCCATATTTACTTCCCTTGTACTGTGAGTTCAACAAATAAATTTGCCGCTTCTTGCGGTAGGACCGAGAGTTTGACATTACTGTTAGGTTACATAGGTATAGGGGACTATATATTGACACTATATACTACTATGAGTGTACCTAATACTCAAATACATGTCCGCATGTGCAACCTTCTCGTGTAGAGCCAGTGTGTGATCTGGTCTAAGAGCTGCTTCCACCATCATGCCCTATAGGCCATATCCTAAAGGACACGCAGTACTGAACCTGCTCTGGGGTACTAGCGAACCTTATTGACCCCGTATTGTCTCAGTGCCGGTCATGTGACTTGCGTTATCCGGGTACATTATCAATTTTGCCAATTGGCGTATTAGCTGTCTCTATTTTATGTGGCCGTATTATTGACAGTGGGCGCGGTGGGGTGGGGGTGGTGCTGCGTGGTTTTGGTGGGGGTGGGTGGTGTTGTGTGGGGGTGGGGTGTTATACCAATAGTTATTTCTAGTACATAAGTCGGCTTATTTATTTCCCATCGCATTAAAACGCCTCTCTCTTGGATACAACCAATGTGATTGCATTGGCCTACCTCGGGGAATCCACGTCTTGCGACACTATAACCCCGGGTTTGATGTCATTATATAAGCTATACCCTGTACAGGCAAACCTGTCTATAATGGCTTAGTCCCCAACAGGTTTCAGGTAAAGTAGTCATCAGTTGTAGAGTTAAACCCCGTGGGAGATCTAGTCTGTAGAGTGTCAGGAGAATGCCTGTTCATAGACAACATAATATAAATACTTTCGGGCATGGTATGAAGGGAAACCACCCTCGATTTCCTGTAATAATAAATTCCCGGTCTATGCTATTTTAGCTACATCTGTGTAAGCTCAATATTTCAGATGTAGTGTATGAATTTATATCAGTCACAAACCCTTTCATCCCTAAAATCGCAAAATTTGTGTTGAATATTTTGAAACTAATTCAACAGAGAGTTGTGATTGTCTATGACAATCACAACTCTCTGTTAAATTAGTTTCAAAATATTCAACACAATATTTATTAACTCGTAATTCAGTTCTCCAATTCGGCACTTTGGGTTCAAAGGGTTAAATATTTAACCCTTTCACGCTGAAGCCGGCCAAACCCGTCCTTTGAGGAATGTACATTTGGAGGCCAGGGAAAACTATTTTTTGAGAATTTACCACTGGAACGACGGGCTCGATAATTGAACAAGTCATTCCAGTGGTACATTTTAAAAAAGTAGTCCTCTTTTTCGCCTGCAAATTGACATTGATTAATGATATTTTTTTTTTCCTCAAATTCAGTCTTCAACGTGGTTAACTTGATAATCATTCACAACTACCCTCAGGAAATGTACATTCTGGAATGTTTGAAACGCACATAACATGCGGGTGGTCTCAGCCGTCGCAGTTCTCTTGTCATTTAGTTTAATTTTTAGACTTTCTACTCAATTAATTAAAAATACTTTTATTAATTAATACAGACTTGCTACGGTCGATAAGTCAAATAACTGACTGTTCAGCCATGTATCCATGGAGTTCCATAATGGTCCCCAGATTCCAACTGGGGATCCCATAAAATATTAATAGTGTGTCCCATGGGACCGCTCAAAATCGTGTTTGATTAATACATATCAATGGGTCTTTCCATGTGTAGCTATGCCCCGCCCATCTCTAGCTAAGCTGTGCCCACAAGCCTGTCGTGTTGGGATAGATCGATCTCTGAACTCCTTGACTATCAATTTCCATAAAAATTTACAGGTAAGCTGTTGAATACTTTGAAACTAAGTTGGCTGGGTTCTGATGCTGCCTATGGCTGTAACAGCGTCCAGTCAAATCAGTTTCAAAATATCCAAGAGTATGTTTACTAAATAGTAGAGACATACAATTATCACAACATATCGGACTATTAAGAGTTAAAGACGGACCTAATAGATTCATTTATGACGTAGGATTATGACGTTATCCTATACGTCGCTTAGCTGAGTATGACGTCCTATGACGCCAACATCATCAATATATACTCTGGAAAGCTGGATCGGTTTTATATATTTTTGCACAAATATAACTAGAAAATCTAACATTGGACACCCATAATTCATCGCGGCGAGTCTATGCTATACTCCAATTCGAGCATGGGTGAGGAAAATTGATGAAGACCACAGATTCCAGTCCCCGTCCGCCCCCACCCACCCCACCCACCCCAATAGCAGCGTCTGACCCCCAGTTGAGACATCGAATGCTTAGATACCATGAGGAACACTGCACACATATCTTATGGGCCATCACAATAGATGAAAAGCAAAATCAGAGCATGCCAGTCTAGTTTCGTTTCTTGGCCTTATGGGAAGAGTGTGAACGTTTTCCGTGACACGTTAGACACATTTTGTCATTGCATATAAAATTGTTTAAAATGTATACTTTTAGAGGCTTAAATTGTGGGCCTGAATGTAAAGGAAAAAAATAAATCTTAACACATGATGATTTCATTACATATTAAATTAAAATAATATTTAAGTTGTGAATATGAAGTATAAGCAGTGCCGTAAAATGCATGTATCTGATATATATATATATATATATATATATATATATATATATATATATATATATATATATATATATATATATATATATATATAATATTATGTGACTGTAGTAGTAGCAGTAGCAGCAATAGTAGTAGTAGTAGTAGTAGTAGTAGTAGTAGTAGTAGTAGTAGTAGTAGTAGTAGACTAGTAGTAGTAGTAGTAGTAGTAGTAGTAGTAGTAGTAGTAGTAGTGGTAGTAGTAGTAGTAGTAGTAGTAGTAGTAGTAGTAGTAGTAGTAGTAGTAGTAGTAGTAGTAGTAGTAGTAGTAGTAGTAGTAGTAGTGGTAGTGGTAGTGGAAGTAGTAGGGGTAGTAGTAATAGTAGTAGTAGTAGTAGTAGTAGTAGTAGTAGTAGTAGTAGTAGTAGTAGTAGTAGTAGTAGTAGTAGTAGTAGTAGTAGTAGTAGTAGTAGTAGTAGTAGTAGTAGTAGTAGTAGTAGTAGTAGTAGTAGTAGTAGTAGTAGTAGTAGTAGTAGTAGTAGTAGTAGTAGTAGTAGTAGTAGTAGTAGTAGTAGTAGTAGTAGTAGTAGTAGTAGTAGTAGTAGTAATAGTAGTAGTAGTAGTAGTAGTAGTAGTAGTAGTAGTAGTAGTAGTAGTAGTAGTAGTAGTAGTAGTAGTAGTAGTAGTAGTTTGTATTATTGCCACGCATTAGTTCTATGAACCCTGTCTTTGACAAGGCACTGGCCCTAGGATTTAACTCAATCATCATCTAGAATGTAATTTTACCTTTTTAAACTTTTTTCGAACTGTGTGGTAACATGTACTGTTTGTGGTAAAACATGTTCGGGTGAGGGGCGGGGGGTGGGTTGATGGGCGGTGTGGGGGTGGGCGGGTGTGTGTGGGTGTGTGGAGAGGGCGCGGTGGGGTAGATGTGCTCAATTAAGCACATTTTTCTCAGTGAGCGCCCAAATGCCTTTAAGATTCTACGGGAATGGGAATTGGTGCTATGATCCATATTAGTAGTAATTGGGCTTCGATAAACGGGAGCATCTGATTGGTCAGCTCAATAAGCGAGAGCTTCTGATTGGTTGGTTCGATACACATGCATTACTGTGTTTATAAATGGAGACTTTGATTGGTTGGGCCGATAAACGGGGACCAGAAATCCGATAAATGGAGAACTGAAATCTGATAAGCGGAACTGGAAACGCCCACTTCTGGATCGGAAACCACACTTCTGGACAGGAAATGCCAACTTCCAGACTGGAAACTCCATTTCCATACTGGAAACTCTCACTTCCGGACCAGAAACATCCCCTTCCAGCTCGGAAGCTCCACTTGAAGCTGTTACACACCCTTCCTGCGGAATCTAGGGACCCCACCCATTTCCCATGTGATAAAATCACTTCCAGACCAGAGGCATACTTCCATAAGTGAAAATAATTAGAAAAGGAAATATCAAAGCGAAATGAGAGTAGGAATTTATGATGATTATGTATTTTAACACTTTCTATAAAAGTTGAGATAATTAAAACACATGTAAAGGTTATATGAGAATTGTTTGTGTGTGGAGATTTCAACTCCAAGCTGGGTGAACTCGGAATTGCGGACACAAGTTCATGGCTTGGCTTATGCATGGGATCATATGGAGAGGGGACATGCAACAGCAATGGAGATGCACTGGTTGCATTCTTTAGCTTCAATGACCTATTTGCCACAAATACGCCTTTTAAACACCCATGCCATTACTGAATAACATGGACCCGACACATTGCTGATCGCAATGCCCCGAAAAATACTAAGGTTGCAACAGCTGACTTTAATCAGCTAGATTTCATACTATGCAAGACTGAAACAAAGCGCCTACTATGGAATGCTCATTCATATGGAGGCACAGACCACAATTCCGACCATATGCTAGTCATTACACCCCTTCAGATGAACGATCTCTAACTGATGTATAAATGCCATAACAGGCAAGAGGGTAGAGTCACCTACAACCTACCCAAGCTCATCAGCGACACTGACTCTCAAATATCATACAACAAGGCCCTCGGCGAGCAGATAGCTGCCATCAACGTCAGCTCTGATCTGAATGTAACACTAGCTAAAATACTGGAATCTATGGAATCATCAGCTACCAGCAGCATGGGCGTTCTTAAGAAAACCTGAGCTGGGTATACTGACCACCCTCTAGTAGTAAAACTGTCAGCAGAGCAGAAATCCCTATGGCTGCACATCTATCAATGTGGCCATAGTGGAGAATACACCAAACTATGCCAGGAGCGCAATGACATTCTGCGCCACATTAGTGAATGCTTAAAAGATCTTGATATTCAGCAAGCAGACTCTCTAGCAGATGAAATCATTGGCCACGGATGACTGTCACAAAATGTTTCGGGCAGCCTGTGCCCTGAGGGTTACTGACTACACACCAACACTCACTGTACACACCTATGAAGGGATACTGACCAGGCAAAGCCGAGGCGATTCGAGAAGGTTCAAGGAACAGCTCACAATGAGGAACCCTTGCCCCTGTTCTCAGGAGACCCCATGCCATTACGAACACCAATTAAAACAGCAGAAGTTGAGAAGGCACTTAAAGCCCTGGAAAATGGACATGCATCTGTACGTAATGGCATGAGCAATGAACCATTCAAATATGCAAGTGACATTATCTCAAAACCGATCATGCATGTAATAAAAACAGCTTTTATGCACCACGTTCCCATCAATGATGTAGGCCAAGGCACCATTATCGCACTACACATGCCCAAGAAGCAATCTGGTCCCCAGCCAATTTGCAGCAGATTGTGCTTCTCAACAACAAGACAAGATCGATGACTTCACTGGATCATGGCAAAGTGGCTTTAGACATGGACGTGGCTGCGCAGACATTGTATGGGCTCAACGCATGCTTGAGTCGGTAGTCATGTTCAATCACTGGAATTTCCACAAAATGGGCAATGACATGTCAAGAGCCTTCGACACAATTAAACTCTCTAAGATCCTAGATGTACTATGCCAGGTCAGTTTCAATGAAGATGAGCTACGACTAATGAGAGTACTGCTTGCAGACACCAGGCTGAGTGTACGAGTCTAGTCAGTGAAGTCTGAAGAGTTTGAGACATCAATCAGCTCCTCACACGGAGATGGTCCATTTCTGGTTCTTTTCACCAATTAACTTGCTGCTGCATTGAAATCCGTACGGGAAAGTTCCACAAGACCAACACCCCCACCCACCAACACCACCCCCACCACTGCCACCCCCTGTCAATACTGGTATGCCGCTAGACATGGAATATGCCCATGATGTGGACTTCATAGGTGTGGAAAAGAAACCCTTTCACAAACTTCTCCCAATAGTTGCAAGCAAACTAAATATTGAGAATATCTTTATGAATGAATCCAAAACAGCGTTCACCCGCATATGCCTATCTACAAAGGATGAAACTAAAGAAAATGATGACCCGCTTCATGGTGGCGAACCATGGAGGAAAAGTAGAATCCTGGGCTCACTGCTTTTCAGTACTGCTGACATTGTTGCACACTGCATCATGGGGAAAATAGCATTCCAGTCCTTCTGGAAGCTATGGATTCATAGATCAAAGATGCCTTTGATTAAAACGTTATGTTTATACAATGCAACCTGTGTATCATTGATGCTGTATAACTGTAATGGCTGGGTAGCTCCAAAGACAGCTCTAGACAAACTTGATGCCTACCACTGCAAACACATACGGGATCACTGGACACCGATGTCCAGACAGCATTATTTCCAATGATGCCCTATACAAAATATGTAATGCGTCTCCGCTGTCTGTAAAATTTGCCCAGCAAAGATGGTCCATGTTTGGCCATGTGCTAAGGATTCCAGAAGAGACACCAGCATAGAGAGTCATGGAGATAGCAAATACAAAGCCAGTAGAGGGCGTCATGTGTGCTATGAGGTGGCCCTAAGTAAGCAGGACTCGGTACACTCATGTCAAGAATAGACCTGAGGAAGCTAAGAATTACAGCTGAGAACAAGACCCAGTGGGCAAAAATGAAGAAGGGCTGATTGATGCTGTAGGATGTTTCTACTACTACAGCTGCAGAATAGCGTAATCATACATGAGAATTGTGTATCGAGAAAAACGAAGATACATCACTATTTTTCTGAAAAGTATATAAACACAAATTCATCATGGCCAGAAAAGTTGAACGAAACATGAAGGATTCTTTTTTTACTTTGACACTACCTCCTAATCATTATCATAGAATATACATGATAAATGGTGAGAAATTTGCGGACTTTAGAGGATTTCATCCTGTCGGGTATCTTACTAAGAATGGCATTTATATTAGTGGAAGTGCCTTTTATGACTTTAGTGTGCTTACACCTGAATTTGAGGAACATTGTGAGGGATCATTTGGAGATTACAAGAGAATATTAGTTGATGGAGCATGGATATCCATAAGTGATAAGTTTCCAGGTGTTGACATTCAAAGATTTTGGAAACCAGCATTGGACTCTGAGCGCTATCCTACACATAACACTATTCATTTGTGCATTTCACACTTGAGATGTGTTACGCGTAACGTAACTGATATTATAGTTGTGTTGGAACGAGGTGCTACATCATCTGACTTAGACACATCATTGGATAAGGTGTTGCTGATAAACAAGGCTACTGAAGAAGGTGATAAAATCGAGAATAGCTGCCCTCCTCCTCCTCCTAAGAAGAAGAAAATGATGGTTCAAGGGTAATTTCAAAGCTTTAATGATCTATAATAAATGTTTACAAGACAATCGATATTGGTGAAAATGGAATCGGGCTAAACGGTGATAAAGCAGTTGAGGAACTAATTGTATTATTTGGAAACTCTTCAGGATCAGGACGTTGCATGCATTTACGTTGTTTATTTAAACCTGGGCGATGGTATGCTATATATATATATATATATATATATATATATATATATATATATATATATATATATATATATATATATATATATATATATATATATATATATATTATTTATATATATATATATATATATATATATATATATATATATATATATATATATATATATATATATATATAATATGAGAGAGATATTAGCAAAGTGATTTGTACTTTAGAACAATTGATGACTTTCTGAGTATTAGTATAGAAAATGATGACATCATGATTATAAGACGTAGTTGATTACATGATCGTGCATTTAAGTATTCGTTTCCTAGGTAGAGACTGGACTGCTTGATTGGAATGCGTGACACATGACCTTCAGCACCGTTTACTAGAGAAATGCATCATAATCATCTGGAGCAGTTCACACCACCACATCATGGAACTAAACGTAAATGGTTTGATCAGCTCAAACCTAATTGTGTGCCTTTGAATCTGATAATAATGAACTGATTTCAACTGAATGTAGTGGTTCACCTGATAAAGAAGATGGAGATGAGAAATGTGAATCTATGAACGGTGAACACTTCAAACGCTGTCACTTATGTAATCATCCAAGGACATTTATAGAGCTTTGTTATTGACTAAATCGGCACAAGTGTCATAGTTTGAAAGTTCAGAAGATAAAAATGATCTATACTGAAATGCTATCTGGTCTAATATATAGGATAGCAATGGACGAATGTAATGGCTGTCAGATTGGTCACGGGAGTCGACGTGAACATTCCTATCTCGGTGTTGACTATTATCTTAACCTTGTTGATAACATTTCACTTTACATCGACGTCGCTTCTCAGAGAATTGGTATCTTTGAGTTTTTACAATGTCTTGAAGGATCTCTTATGCTGGTGCATCATGCTGTGGATCTATTACGTATGTGTAGAACGTGTTGGTGGAATGAAGTTATACGTCTTGTTTATCAATTTCAGGATAAAAAATATTGAATATTTAAAAAAACATTAGTATTATCATAATATTTGTATGAATATAATAGTTATAGTTTTAATAGAAATATGTTATTTTTCCCCATTAAAATGGGGTTATCATATTATATTTATTCCACTGTATAAGAACTCCATGCATATTATCTGTTGTCTATATTCAATAAAATCTTATATAATAGCTGGCCATTTTTTGTGCTGACATATTTTCATAATTACTCTTTCCCGTACTAGAACTATTTTATCAATGACAGAGTTTTTGTGGGGTTTTTCAAAATACTATCAGTTTTCTGTGGTCTTGCGAATATCAATTTCCTCATATGATGACAAGACTACTTTTAAAAATTTACCACTTAACTGACAGGTTCAATGTATTACATTTTAAACAAGTTTGTTAAATATTTAGAAATTAATGTGACTGAAAACACCCTTGATAGGTTTGTGTGGAAACTTTGACTATTTTGAAAACCATGATGACTGAAGGCTAAGAAAAGCTAATCTCTTCCCTACCACACATGCATGCATGCACCCACACGCACAGGTGATCAACTTCATAATGTTTCATCTATTTCGTATTCACTCACTAGAGCTGACATACATATCAGGGTTGGGTCCAAGTGCAGGACATTGCATTTAAATGCGAATGCAAATGTGTGTAAATGATTCAAATGCAAATGCAAGTGCAAATGTAGCCTAGCGCCATTGCTTTTAAACGCAAATGCAAATGTGTGCAACTTATTTAAATGCAAGTGCAAATGCAAATACAAATGCATTTGCAAATGGATTTGAATATTTGGGCACACTCTAGTACTGAAATTCTGAGTATTCATCTGCCATCTACGTATCTGCTTGTAGTGACTATGTTGTGCACAACCTTTTGCAGACCGAGAGAAGACTAAAACTTTAAAATGTTACCATTGGTACGATGTCTCGCTTATTGAACCAGTCACTACAGTTTAAAATTGTCAAAAATGGTCTTCTATTTATCTGCACATTGAACTTTACTATTAAAAAAATAATACGTATTTTACCATTAACAATTTATGCACAAAGAAAATGTCTATTTGCAGATGAAGAGAAGACCGATTACCGAGCCAGTCATTCCAGTGGTACATTTTCTAAAATATTCTTCAATTGGTCTGCAAATTGACATTCTCGAGACAACTGCTGAAGTCGGTTTTGCTGATATGAGGGTTAAAGGGTTAATGGGGTAACCATTAAAGGATTGTATTTTCAGATTCCTAAATATTATGTTGACTATTTTGAAGGGTAATTTTATTGACCGCCATTGCACCCTATGTGTCAGTCAAATTACTTTCAAAATAATTATCAAATATTATCGTCAATATATTGAAAGGAATGTTATTGATAGCTGCTACTGCGCCTATAGTGGAAACAGGATCCAGTCAAAATACATTCAAAATAGTTATCAGCATATGCAATATCTGTATGAATTTAACAAATATGCTGTTGAATATTTTGAAGATAATTTTACTGGCAGCTGTGGGTCAGAGTTTCCAGCTAAATTTGTTTCAAAATGTTCATCAGCTTATTCAAGACCTGAACTAAGATTCTGACACTTCTAGCTTACAATTTTTAAATGTTAACTTTGTCTGAGATCATCTTAGTCACATATGGCCGAGTATGTGCTTATAGACAGGCTGAATGGCAGGGCGAGTTTAAGACATCAATCGCCTCCCCACAGGATCTATCCCTGGTGCTCTTCACCTGTTACCTAGCTGCTGCATTGAAATCCGCGCGGGAAAACTCTACAAGACCAAACACCCCAGTGTTAATACTGGCCATACCGTTAGAGATGGTCAATGTCGACGATGTGAACTTTATAAATGAGGAAAGGAAACCCCTTGACGAACTTCTCCCAATAGCCGCAAGCAAACTAAAAATTGAGAATCTCTTTATGAATGAATCCAAAACAGCAGTACGGCTGACATTGCTCCATGCTGCATCACGGGGAACATAGCTTTACAGTCCTTCTGGAAGCTTTGGATTCATAGATCAAAGATACCCTTGGTAAAAAGACTACGTCTACACAATGCAAACTGCGTATCCTTGATGATGTATAACTGTAACCGCTGGGCAGCTCCAAACGCAGCTCTAGACAAACTTGATGCCTGCCACCGCAAACACCTATGCGCCATCACTGGACACTGATGGCCAGAGAGCATAATTTGCAATGATGCACTATACAAGATGCGTACTACGTCGCCATTGTCTGTAAAAGTCGCCCAGCAAATATGGTCCACGTTTGGCCATGTGCTAAGGATGCCAGAAGAAACACCAGCACAGAGAGCCTTGGAATTCGGCCTACTCAGAGCCAGCAAATAAAGAGCCAGGAGAGGACGTCATTGCATAAATCTGCTAAGTGTGATATGGGGGGACTTCAAGAAAGCAGGAGTAGGTACACTCAAGTCAAGAATGGGCCTGAGAAAGCTAAGGACTTTGGCTGAGGACAAGACACAGTGGGCAAAAGCGAAGAAGGACTGATTGCAGCTGTAGGCTGTTTTACTACTACAGCCACAGACTACATACAGTAATCATACATACAAACAATGACAGGGCTCCTAATCACAATTAGGGGAACAGTAAATTAACCCATGTCAAATTATCAGCAGCTATTATTTATTGATCTTGCTAAATGTCTATTTGCATTCCAAGAAGATAACCTCTGAAAATCTGACCACTGGAATGACTGACTCGACTACCAAGCCAGTCATTTCAGTCATAGGTTTTGAAAAATTGTATTTTCTTATAATGCAAATGGGAATTCAAAAAGCCATTCTTGACAACTAATGGATAAAGAGATTTCTGAATGATTGGAGTTAACACCACGGCACCATATTCTTAGATTGGGCAACCAGAGATATACGCTAATTACTTTGAAAGGATCTTAACAAAGAATATAATTAGTACTGGTTGATTAGATTGTACTGTAGTTAAAAGTGCTTGAGTGACCCACCTGTGTTTTGGGGCTAAAAGAGTGCAGCTCTTTAACACAGATGATCATATGAATATTATTAATTTTCCTGACAATCAACTTATTGACTAAACCAGCAACATCGTTTGGTCCAATTGTTTCATTAACCTTTTGGTGCCCAAACTGGCCAAAACCAGCCTTTGTTGTTGTCTTTACAAATGTCCATTTGCAGCCCAAGAGAACACAATCACTGAGCCAATTATTTCAGTGGTCTTGTATGTATGTGTCAACTGGTCAACACATTGGACAATAGAATGGAGGCGCCCAATTCCTTGCTATTTATAAGGTGATCATATTTATTATACACTAGAGATACGTTGCTGTATCTTATTTCAGAAACAAATTAACTAAAATTGGTTGGCTTGCTAAGATCTCATCTGACTTAAATCAAGCAAATCTTTAAATATACACGGTTTTGCATATTTTGGTATATGGATGGCTGAGAGCTACATTCTAAGAAATCCATAGTGAACTGGGTTAATAAATCACAGAGAATTACATTTCTAATTTCTAGCAACAGAAATGCCATTTTTACGATTTAACATATACGTGTAATTTGGTTGCATTTCTTAAAATTAGTTTGACTGGGTGCTGTGGCTGCTATTTACAACAACAGCAAGTTCCAATCAATTTTGAAAGAAATGCAAAATGAGAAAATCAGTGCTTTTGAAAAAAATCAAATGCATTTGATAACTCAAATGCAAATGCAACCCTCTTCATACAAAAGTAAATGCAAATGCACATACGTGAGATTCAAATACAAGTGCAAATGCAATGTGTCAGAAATTTCATAATTGCATTTAAATGGAAATGCAAGTGTAAATGCATTCAAAAGCAAATGCGTTTGCACTGGTACCCGAGCCTGATACATACACACATACACGTACACACACACGCGCGCGCGCACACGCGCGTACACACACGCACCCATGTACACACGCACGCACACGTGCACATGCGCACACACACACACTCGGATTAGATGTAGGCAATATGGAGACAATCCACCACCTTATCCACACCGCAAAAAAATAACACATCCCTAACAGGAATATGAGATGCACTATTATACAACACTCTTAGTGAAAGGAAAGGTGTTAGCGAGTTATGAAACCGAACGTCTGTATGCTGTAGATAGATAGTGATCTGGAAAAAAGGGATACGATTAGGCGTAGGCAATGTGGAGTGCTGATTTGCCTTTAACTGTTTCGTTGCTCGATTTTTTACAGACGCCACTTTCCAGTTGGTATAGTTGAATATTTTGAAAACCATTTGACTGAATGTGGTTGATGTGTTAAACAACTTTTTGTCAAAATGTTCTCAAAAGATTTTAACAGATCCATAGTTATTGTCCATTGATCCTTTTAGCAGGTGACTTGCAGCAGTCAGACAGTTACATAGGCAATGACATGTGTTCAAATTTTAGTTATCAACAGAATTTATGTTTAGGAAAACATAAAAACAAAAAGTTTTCCACATTAATTGATATTCGTGAACAAGAAATGAACAACAACAATGGCATCTCGACTACATCGATTTTACTCCAGCATCCATTGACAATGTTGGTTGCAGGTCCGATGCAAAGTGGGAAGACAGAACGCATAAAATGTTAAATTTCTGAAGGAGTTGCAATAAACCCACCCCCTGAAAAATATAATTTGGTGCTATGGTGTGTGGCAAGATTCATATAATGCTTTGAGATGAAGAGTAGAGTTTATAGAAGGATGTGATTCGATTGAACTAGACAAAGGTCATAGGGACCTATTGATTGTAGACGACCTGACAAATCTGATCATGCTGGCCAAATGTCTGGTCTTTTTACAAGTCCTTCACACCATGAGAAATGTAGTGTTATATCTATAGGTCAAACCGTATTTCATAAATCCAGATTTCAGAGAGACATTTCAATTAACTCTCATTATACTGTACTGTTTAAAAAACCCAGAGATGCCTCAACCATGCGTTGTTTACCTCAACACATGTATTCTGGAAATAGTAAATATTTGTTGAAGCACTTAAGAATGCTATACAGACAGCTCACTCATATATGTTACTGGATCTTAAACAAACAACTCCAGAATATCTGCACCTAATGACAAGCGTTCATCCTACGCATCCTAAATTTGTCACGTTTATATCCCTAATAAGACGTAGATCTGAGTGTGGGATGGATCCTCACATAATTTCAAAACATGTACTGATGCTAAAATACTTGTCTGAAGCATCACCTAAGACACGAAATGATGTAATTCATGAGTGCTCGAAAGATCTTATTAACTGCTTATGTGAGGCCTCTTTGAATGTTGCATGCAGCAATGCCAAACTGTCAGACCCATCTTATAGGAAACTCAAGAAATATAAGAAACATTTACATCTTCTTTCCAAGAAGACTGGTTTATCTGATTCTCGACGGTGAAAAGTGTTGCAGAGTGGCGGGTTTCTTGGTGCCGTATTACCAGTCATGCTCGGAAGTGTAGTGCCATTGCTAGGGAAGTTGTTCAGTTGAATGGAACATGGTTACTTAACTTCCAGAAAAAAGCACTCCTATCCAAAAGAATACCTTGCACATGGTATGTTGTGACATTACAAGTCATTTCTTAAAATAACGTTTTATAAAAGGCTAGACTGATCGCTCTCTAGGAGACTGTATGTACGTGTCTTATAGGAGCACTCGTGTTTTTTACTGAGAAACATGGAACACGACAGGAAAATCGGTTTGAGTCCTCAAGATTTAGTGGGAAACTTCAATGAGCATATTAAGATTTCCCTATTGCAGACCGACCCTATGATTCGCAAGGCCATAGACGTAGATGCAGAGATAAATCAGATTGTATCATGCCAAGACCTGAGTGAATATGCTGAGGCTAATATTTATTCAGAGACCTTCTCAAAATACCATCACATTTACCAGGGCTCCAGATCCAGAGGAGACAGGGTGTATACTGGTCAGATAGCATCGGACGTTAAACCAGACTATTTATCAGGATTGTCTCTGGAGATGGTAGAGCATACCTAAGAGCTATAAAACGAAGGGTGGGGGTTTACTGGACATACTTCGATCATCATCACCTGGATTAACAAGTGTGAATGAACGTGTTGATGTTAGCATCGGGGGCAGACATCATCCTAACAGCAATATCGTTGATTTGGTTACAAACGTGTCATGCAGATTAAGACAAAAAAGTGGTGGTGATGATGGGTTGTAACATGGGAATGTTGTCAACTTCTCTGAATTCTTAATGTTCCTAAGTGGCTAGTTGTTGAAGAGAGACGTATTAGGAATATATACGGTGAGAAAGAAGATGAATTGTCTCTTTCCTCTCCACTTATCAGAAGCTCTAGGCTTAGTAGGAGTCTCGCTGCAAAGAAGAAGGGTAAAGGGAAACGACATTGGGATTATGCACTCATCAGGTCATTCGCTATTGTCAAGAAAAAGTAGGGATCGATTCCAACGTTTGACAACTCGCCTAGATGGGAGAGTTTGTCTGGAGATGGTAGTTCTAAGAAGAAGAAGAAGAAGAGAGATCATAGATGACGTGACAAAGAAATAGGAATAAAAATGCTAAATTAGCAAATATGTATTTTAACCCCTCTAACCCTGCTTCTTTTTCTGGTCATGAACATCTTTATCACGCATTTAATGGAAAGATATCACATGTCTATATTGATGCATGGGTATGTCATCATGACTCATACACATTGCACAACGCCCGAAGGGTTAAGTTCCATAGACGTGCTATTAGAGTTTCCGCAATGGATACGCGTTGGCATGCAGATTTGTGTGCTATGGGGATGCTCGCTAAAGACAATGACAACGTTAGATATCTACTCTGTGTAAGTGATGCCCTCTCTAAGTATGTCTGGATAGAAAATTTACTACATAGAATTTCTCAGTCAGTTCTCGGCGGTTTCAAAAACATATTCAAATGTACTAGCTATCGACCATCTGCTATTCAGATGGATAAGTGGGGTGAATTCACATGTGGTGGAGTTCAAAGTTATCTCAAGGAAAATGGTATCCATTTCTATATATCTCAAAATGAACCACACGCAGCTATGATAGAAAGGCTTCAACGAACTTTGAAAGAACATATATATCAGTACATGACCCACAAGAATACTGACCATTATGTAGAGATTTTACCAAAACCATAGCATTCATATAACAGAACATTGCATAGCAGTACACACATGAGACCGATCGATGTCGATCGTAGTACATTATATCTGGCTTGGCGAGACATTTTTAAGGGTAAACTAGCTCGGATGACTGGAAATGGTAAAGCACATAAGTCACATTTTAAAACTGGGTATCATGTGTGTATATCTTAACTCAGAAGGTCATTCAAGAAAATGGTATCGTGGTCACTGGAGTCAAGATATATTTAAGATTAAGCAAATCAAAAGCCACTACAAACCAATCGTATATGTTCTTAATGACTATGACGATGAGCAGATAGTCAGGATATTCTACCACACATAATTACTGAGGGTTAGCGGGATTGATTCAAATAAAGTGTATGAAATCGAAAAGATTATAAAAGTCATCATACGCGCAAGGGTCAGATAATCTGACAAAAAGAGTGCTCTAACATAGAAAATCACCAACTGCTTCCAGACCAATTCATTAAAATATTCGACATACTATTTTGTTAGTTGCAAACGTCTTTGTTATTTATAGGTGAAAGAACATGTACACACATAGAATCATACCGTCCACCACAGTGTTCTATTCGATTGCATTTCATAGCATGTTTTTGGCAAGCGCGATGTGTGCAGATGTGTTTTTAAAGCTCTACATTCCATAGCATATTGGCGATAGAGGGTGAGGGGTGAGGTGCGCCATTCAATTGCAAATTTGACAAGAAAAACTACTTAAATCATTAAAAGTTGTGTATTAATGCTAACATAAAAACAGCACTACATATTATTACATCCTTATGATTCTAGTTCACATCATAAACAGCCAATTATTAATTAATACCAACATCAAACAGCGTTACATCAAAAAGTGTTACCAATATTAAGTATTATTAATAATATTACTTCAATATTAAGACAAAATATTAAATATAGGTATCAATAGTATGGCATTGTCAGTTGTTTATCATATATTTTATCAACGATGTACCATAACCATGACATCATATACAAATGGTACAGATCAGAACTATGTTCCTATAAATCATAATGTGTGTTAAGTTCATAGCGATATTCATCTTCACACATTTCTTGTAATGCGTCTTTAATATACAGTTCTAGAGTGTCAATTGGATTAAAGTTAAAATCAATACCTAAACACGAATGTTGACACTGACTCGGATGATTCACGCTGCAACCGTAACAATTGTGTTCCTCTGGCTTTTGTACCTTTGTACACAACATATACGCGAATAATCTCTGGCTGTTCTCACGCTCATTAGGCGAAGTGCAATAATGCCATGCAGGATACATACTCTCACAATACTGGCATAATTTTATATCATCATGATTTAGTTCATCATCAGTATCAATCGCATCGAGATATAGTTCATCATCAACACACATGGCGTCGAGGTATATAGCGTCTATAGTATCCTGTGAAACATCCATTGACAATACTGACATGTTCAGATTACTGTATAGCGTAAAAGCTTGGAGGTAATGCGGACAACACTTCTTCACAGTTCTGTTCTTGGTTAATGTGAATGGTAGGCAATGTGGATAACAGCGAGTCAGTGTACAGTTTCAAAAGCTCCCACTCAGTGTCTGACAGTGACAATCCGTTATGCGTAGCTCACAGAGCTTCATAAGAGCAGAAAAAGTAACAATGAAGCAAAAATCGTCGCTGATAGATATGTGAACAGAAGAGTCCAGCGAATATGTAAATTGTATGCCCTCCTTTTTGTTCGCATGACATACTTTCTCTTCAAGGTCAGGAATGATATGCACCAGTTGTCTAAACGCTGTTAGGCTTATATATATATACACCACATTTAGTAGGATAACCATTTCCATGGATTCCAGCCCACACCATGACACTGCCACTACTGAATCCGTTGTGCTGAATGATGTTGGCTGCATCATACCGTTCTCCTAAACATCGCCAAACCTGTTGCCTACAATCCGCCACATCCACACAAAACCTCGACTCATCACTGAACAAAACGTGGCTCCATTGTTGAGCACGCCATCACTGATGAGTTCTTGCCCATGCAAACCGAGTCTCGATGTGACGCTCTGTATACATACTGCATGTGAAAATGCATTGTTCATGCACTGGCCCAAATTGGCGGGTAGCGAAGGCAAAAATTCACCATATTGCAAAAGCAGATAACGAACACTAACAGAAAACGCTTAAAAGTTTACGCTCCCGAACATGGGCCGCCGCCCAGGGCTACACGAAAATCAGCGCCATGAAGCAATGGGAAGACTCGCTGCTGGGCAGAGCATTCGCGCTGTTGCTCGACATTTTAATGTTCACGCCTCAACCATTCCCCGTCTCCGCCAACGTGAGCAGGAAACTGGACATGTTAATGACCGACCACGATCTGGCAGACCGAGAGCAACAACACCACGGGAAGACCGCTACTTAGTGACGTCATCACGATGTCACAGGTTTAAGACTGCGCCGCGGCTGTCCCGTAATTTGCACACCACTACCGGCACTACAGTGCATACACGAATTGTGCGAAACAGACCCCATGATGCTGAACTGCATGCCCGTCGTCCATTTGTTGCTGTTCCGCTTACAGAGCGTCACATCGAGAATCGGTTTGCATGGGCAAGAACTCATCAGTGATGGCGTGCTCAACAATGGAGCCACGTTTTGTTCAGTGATGAGTCGAGGTTTTGTGTGGATGTGGCGGATTGTAGGCAACAGGTTTGGCGATGTTTAGGAGAACGGTATGATGCAGCCAACATCATTCAGCACAACGGATTCGGTGGTGGCAGTGTCATGGTGTGGGCTGGAATCCATGGAAATGGCAAAACAGATCTTATTGTGATTCGCGGAAATTTAATGGCTCAACGTTACTGTGAAGAAGTTGTCGCCCCTGTTGGCATCCCGTTTATGCAACATCATGCAGATTTTATGTTCCAGCAATACAACGCCCGTCCTCATTCAGCTAGGGTCACCACTGATTTCCTTGACGCTAACAACGTTCCAGTGTTGGACTGGCCAGTGTGATCACCGGACCTGTCTCCTATCGAACACGTGTGTGACATTCTTGGCCATATGGTGAGTGAGAACCATCCACATCTTCGCAACGTGCGGGAGCTAGAAGCTGCACTGCTCCAGGAATGGGATGCAATTCCTCTTCGTGTCATCAGGTGCTTAATTCGAAGCATGAGAAAGCGATGTACGGCGGTGGCTAATGCTCGCGGAGGTCACAACCAGTATTGACAGATCAGTGTCATTATTTAAATTGGACCCTTCCATTGAATGATGCCGTGTTAAAGGCACGATGCTAGCATTACAGTAACAAGAGACTGTTGTTAAAATTGGAAAATGGCCTATCAATTAAATTAATATATTTGAATCAATTTATTGTTTTTGTTAAATAACATTTATACAGTAATATTATCAGTGTTGCTAAACTTTTTTGGTTCAGTATGTATACACACACACACACACACACACACACACACACACACACACACACACACACACACACACACACACACACACACACACACACACACACACACACACACACACACACACACACACACACACACACATATATATATATATATATATATATATATATATATATATATATATATATATATATATATATATATATATATATATATATATGATGAAAATGCCCATATAATCGTTGTCTGCTGCAGTAGTTTCTAGTAAATTATACAGTGGCCATTGCGCGTGATAAACTTCTTAATGCGATCATTTATTTATAGACGATATAGACATAATTTATTGTGGGTGAGTGCATGGCAAGTGATGATATGGAATACACAATGTACTCATATGCATATAGAAGACGCACAGCATTTTGGAACCAAAATACTGATAATTCTTTTCTAATTTGGTACATGGTCCTATGTCCAGAACATCGCTTCCGATGGGTTTTTCATAGTATAGTACCCTAGTACCTAATACATGAGTGGATACATACCCATCTAGATGATAGCGATGCTGAAACAGGTGGTAATGATAGTGAATAAAAATATGGTAAACTAACGTATGTGTAAGGTCTACCTGTCAAGGATTTCCAGAACAAAAATAAAAATAGAATATAGAGAATATGTGGGATTTCTGCCACGTTCCGATGCTGGAATTGTGAGTGGTAACATAATGGTGTATGCAGTCAAGCAACAAATCCATTTTTCTATGCTACACATAATAATAATACCGGCATCAAAATGTGCTTTAGACATTTTTCATGTGCAATGTGAGGGTGTGTAAATTTGATATGTGGCTAGGAGGTGGGATGTTTATGTTGACTACACGTGGTATTGTGCATAATTCTATATACTCTATATATACAATAGTATGACTACATGTATTTATATATTATTACTGTCTATATACAAAATAAGTATATTTTCAGTCTCATCTCATCTGTTCACAAGACTGTTCAATGTGAGGGTCAAAGTCATGTCTTGATAACAGTTAGCCATTCTATCAGTGAATGTTACCGGGCCATGGTTGTCTCATTTCGAGATCAGAACAGGTTATCAATGCGGCCCATGTCCATCAGTTTGTCACGCGGTCTATCTGTCTGTCACCTAATGTCAATTATCAACAACGCCTACGCCAATGGGTTGGTGACATGCACGACACAAGTACATACCCCGGTTGTCTTGTTATGTACCTTGGTAATAGGTATAAGGATAACTGGAGGCACTGGTCTCGGTATCCGAAATACCCTTATAATCAAAATAGTGTGTTGTTGTTGTTCGTCCGTCATGCTGAAATATAGTTTATACATTTTAACATTACATTTTTATACGATTACACCATTCAGTTGTTCCTGATTCTAAATGAATCTTCTAATGTGATTAATATAATTTATTAAAAATAGAATATAGCGAATGAAGTGTAGGATTTCTGCCACGTACCAATGCACGAATTGTGTGTGGTAACAACATAAGACGTGTGCAAAGTCATGCAACAAATCCATTTTTCTATACTACAAATAATAGTATCGCTTGATCATAAGTGTTTTAATCATTTTGTCGCACGTTCATCTGTTTAACACTCTGACTTGGCGTGTTGGTTTGTGTGATAAGTGCAGCTGATTTTTACGCAATTGAACAAAATTAACTTCGAGACATGTGCTAAAGCAGAGAGAGAGCCATAACATAGGCATGCGTATGTTGCATAATAATCCCATCGCATCACTAATATTTCAAATAGGCATTGACTATGCTAACTGGTTTGCATCGTACCAGACAAGAGGTTTACCAGATGAGTAAACTAAACTATGGGTATATTTTCAAAAATAGCAACCCGTAGAATATGGATCACCCATTTTATGCTAAATATTTGCTACCACTATCTTTTAATATGCTATATCTCCTTAAATACATGAGATAAATGCTAGATATATGAATAATGATATTCTGCGAATATAATATACTTCGTATAGATATTGCCCATGAATCTCTCAGTATCTCTGCGTTAGCTTGCCTATTTGACCCTACCAACCATGTTATGCAAAAAATATTTGGAGCTTTTTAATACGCTATATCTAAATACACGAGATAAATGCAGGAATTAGTGCACCTATTAGACCCTACCATCAATTGTATGCAAAAGGACATATGGTACCATTATCTTTTAAAATGCTATATCGCCTTAAATTTACGAGATACATGCTAAATATACTTAAAATGATATTCGTCAGATATAATAAAGTTCGTATAGATATTACCCGAGTATCTCTGCGTTAGACGCCTATTTGACCCTACCAAACACTTTATGCAAAAAAATATTTGGAGCCACTATCTTTTTAATACGCTATATCTATATACACGAGATAAATGCAGGAATTACAAAATCAATAATTCACACCATTGAGTGGTCTATATGCGTAGGCACGTGCCATAACCATTAATCAGTATTTTGTATGCCTCAGAAACACTCGAGACAAACCGTTTCAACATTTTAGCCCGCGTTGCCATAATTTTGGTATGTTAAGATATAAAGGCGAATGCTAAATTTTCTCACTCAATACTTCTATGACTTTACTAGAATGTGCATTTACTGATAGAATGTATAACGTTTACATTTAAAAGCCTATATCTCCTTAAATATACGCCCTATCTATATAGTATTTGAATTACTTATATATACACCTGTACAAAAGTTAAGCACCAGCAAAAACAATAGAACGTAGAAACATGATGGTACAACTAGGCTGCCATACTTTTTGTACCCGCGTTAGCTGACATAATTCCAAGTACGAAATGCACATGCATGCATGACTTCACGCCGCTTGATGTCCGTGCGTGGCGGGAAACAGCACACGTGTTCAGTTATGTAAAAGTCCAGTTTGAGGTGTAGAACATTACATACAGATTTAGGTGACAAGATTATGAATCTTGTGTTCATGACCGTGGTTTATTTGTACAGAGAGAATTAGCTCTTGATTGTGAACCGCTATGGCAAGACGAAGGTTAAGTGATCGTGTGAAATGGCAAATCATAGGCATGCATACCACTGGTATGTCATACAGAGAGATTGGCAGACAGCTGAACATTAACCATACTGTAATCAGTCGTTTGATTGCAAAACATGGGCAAACTAACGAGGTGAAGGACAGGCCTAGATCTGGAAGACCGAAGAAGACTACTGCCCGTGATGATCGAGCCCTAGTACGCCTTGTTAGGAGATCTCCATTCACCAACAGCAGAGTGCTCAGCCAGCAATGGGAAACGCGCAATAGAGTGTAAATGTCTACCATCAAAAGGAGACTGTATGCTGCTGGCATGAAAGCTAGGAGACCTGTCAGACGTCCTCTCCTCACTGCACACCACAAAGAGGAGCGTCTGAGGTGGTGCAACGAAAGAAGACACTGGAACATGAGATCCTGGAGACAGGTACACTGGTCCGATGAAAGTCGGTTCCTGCTTCATGCCACAGATGGTCGAACTCGTGTATGGAGGTCCAGACGCACGGCGTACGACCAACGTAACATCATGGAAGAAGTTCCATTTGGTGGAGGTTCCGTTATGATATGGGGTTGCATCTCATTTGATTGTAAGCTGGATCTGTTGACTGTACCTGGAACACTAAATGGACAAAGATATCAAGATTCCATACTGGATAGAGTTGTGGTCCCTCATTTTGTAAATCATGCACCTGGAACCCACCCTATATTCATGGATGACAACGCCCGACCACATCGTGCTAGAGCTGTGCATGAATACCTCCGCCAGAATGCCATCGAAACCCTACCATGGCCAGCAAGGAGCCCTGACATGAACCCTATTGAGCATATCTGGGACATTCTGGGAAACATGGTGAGAAGGAGGGATCCTCCTGTGCAGAACCTACAGGAATTAACAGACGCACTCCATCTTGAATGGCAACGAATACCACAATGGCGTATCAGTCGGTTGGTGACCAGCATGAGACGTCGTGTCCAGGCCGTCATCCAGGCACAAGGTGGATATACCCGGTATTAATAATGACAGTCTCTAACTCGTGCACAGATGTTAAACTTCGTTTTCAGACACCATTAATGACAATCTAGCCACGTGTGCCAACTGTAGGGCAATAGTTGTCAGTTGTGTCAACGTAACCATATTCAGGCCTCGTTTTCAAGTTCAAACAAAAACATACAGTGTTTCCCCACCATCATAATCAGCATTCCTCTAGTTGCATTATTACCTCTTGCACTAAGATGGATTGGTACATAAATGTTTATGCTATTGCTTTCTTCATAGCACATGAATATACCCTCGCATGTGCGTAAAAATAGGGTGGTGCTTAACTTTTGCACAGGTGTATATATATATAGAATGTTATAGAGTTTTCTATTATTTAGCATGTATTTCACTGTGTTTAGCTGAGTTTCGCTGTTTGAATGTTATACCATATAACTTTCAAAAATCATAAAATGTCATGTAGGAGTATTTGAAAATTACACCTGGAACAACTGATACGTATTTTTATCATTTTATTTGGGTTTAAATTTTATATTATTTTATTGTTAAATAAAATATTTATTGAAACTAATTTGTCTGGAAGTTGATGATGCTGTATAAATGTAATGTAATTACTTATAAATTAATACATATATATTAATAAACCTAAATTAAATATATTCATATATGTAGATGAAACTTATTGTTGATGCCTTATAAATTAAAATAAATTAATAAATAAAAATAAATATATTCATATACGTTATTGAATATTTTGAAACTAGTTGGTTAGACGTTGTTGTTGTCTCATAAATACAATTATATTAAATAAAATTAATAAAATTATAGAATGTGACAATTTTGTTCAGGCAGGTGGACAATGGTTGCTATTGTTCATGCAGGTGACCGCTATTGTTCATCACAACTGGCACAAATCAGAACTCGTAAGGCTGTGCGCTATTGTCCATAAGTGGGCGTTGTGAACTATTGTTCATAAGCATCGTTCATGCGGATAAACTTTATTAATATTTTTTTTTTTAAAACGTGCAGGATAAAACTTTGAATAGTGTGAGATGAATGCCATTGATGGATTCATTAACACTCGAATCACACCTGCTGGAAAATGTACACATTAACTATATTTTAACATTTAACACATTTTTTCAAATCTAAATCGTGATGCAATGGTAGTTTAAGTGAAGATATGTTTATACTAATTTGACATAGGAAGCTACGATGCGTGCTAGTTTCAAAATATTCATCAAATATACAACTAAGGAATGAACTATATTTTTACATTTTTTTAATGTTTTTCAAAGTTAAATCATGGTGCAATGGTAGTTTAAACGAATATTTTTTGATACTAATTTGACATAGGAAACTACAATTCGTGCTAGTTTCAAAATATTCATCAAATATACAACTAAGGAAAGAACTATATTTTAACATTTTTTTTTGTCAAACCTAAATCGTGGTGCAATGGTAGTTTAAGTGAATATTTTTGATACTAATTAGGAAGTTACAATTCGTGCTACTTTCAAAATATTCAACAGACATACAACTATGGAATTAACTATATTTTAACTTTTTGATTTTTCAAACTTAAATCGTGGCGTAGTGGTAGTTTAAGCGAATATTTGTTGATACTAATTTGACATAGAACGTTTCAATTCGTGCTAGTTTCATAAAATCCAACAGATATACAACTAAGGAATGAATATTTTTTAATACTAATTTACATAGTAAGCTACAATTCATGCTAGTTTCAAAATATTCAACAGATACCAGCGACCACCTGCATGAACAATTCACAAGTCAACGCGCTATTGTTCATGCAAGTGCTCATGTGTGCTATTCTTAAAAAAGCGCTGTTCCACAATTTGACATAGGAAACCATAATTCACAAACTATTCTACATTTTGACGATGAGGGGGGTGGGTGGGTGTGGGTGGGCGATGGTTGGAACGCCGCCCACCTAATTAATGCATTAAACACGATCAGTTGGTACACGTTCATCGCTCAGCCAGCACATGCAGATCATTACGCTGAGTTGCATATGTCAACACCTATTCTAAAAAAACACATTAACCTAATTATGTATTAACATGCATGTGTCATTTAAATAGCAAACAGACACTTAGAACAATAGCGTGTAGCCAGACATTTAGACCAATAGCGTGCAAATGCTCATTTAGAACAATAGACCACAGACGCACATTTAGAACAATAGCGTGTACGCTACACTTTTGAACAATAGCGTTTACCCGCTCATTTTGAACATTAGCGTCTATCCACTCATTTAGAACAATAGCGTCCACACGCTCATTTAGAACAACCAATCAGAACGCAGTGTTTAAATAGGTCAAGAGCTCATTTGCATAACAATAGCGGCTAGCGATCGCTTCGGGCACATGTGCCCAGAATGTGTGTTTCACTGTCCCTGACAATTGCTCATTTGGCCACCGACCGAGTGATGCGCACACCTCAACCCCGGAACGAATGGCTCAGGAAACTAGCCAAGTAATACATTCAAATATATTCTATAAACTCATTCTCGCCATATTTTCTTGATTTACTTTGACCGTTAAATCGTCTGGAACAAAATTCTTCGATCGTTAATTTCGAGGTCCGTGCCGACATAAACAAATGCTTAACCATGTATCACTCAAATTTGTTTAAGACAATTTCAATTTTCTCTTTGAAAATATCCATTTGTAGACCAAGAGAATACTGATTTTGAAAATTTACTACAGGAATTCCTGACTCGGTTATCGAGCCAGTCATCCAAGTGGTAAATTTTCAAAAATAGTTTTCTCTTGGTCTGCAAATGGGCGCTTCTCAAGACCACTGCACAAGCCGCTTTTGGCTGATATGAGGGTTAGAGGGATGCAACAGGTATTGTGGAAACTCCTTTAAATTACTTTGAAGAAAATTGACTAAATAAATAGGCCTACTGCGGAACATGTATTATGTAACCCGTTGTTCTTTGAACAGTTCTTTTAGTGGTTCAGTTTCAAAACACGTATATACATACGAAAGCTGATGAATGTTTTGCTGAAACTGTTTGTCCTCCAGTCCTCCAGTCACATTGGTTTCAAATTCGCAATCACAATTTGTTTTACCTCATAACCAATTTATCAGGTTGAGTATAAGTGTAAAAAGATTTAACCATTTAACACTCTTATCAGCAAAAACGGCTTCTGCAGTGGTCTTGGGAAATGCTCGTGTGCTGGCCAAGAGAAGTCCGCTTCTAAAAACTTACCACTAGAATGACTGGCTCAATAACAGAGCCAGTCATACGAGTCGTACATGTTAAAAAATAGTAACTATTAATTAGAACTAATGTTAGTGTTACAGTGTTAATAGAGGATTCGTTGAAGACGTTGACACGCATTCTGTTGTGATGGTTTTACAGGTTCCTGTCTAGAATGTGAACAGTCTACCTGCATCATTGTGTTTGAATTACAGCTTTAGGAATTCAGGATTTAATCCGTTATTGACTGTCATTTCACGCAGCAACTCCATGATATATTATTACTGCATTGCGCACATACTGCTACACGTGGGTGGCTGCCGGGAATACTGTAAGCTTGTCCGTGTCACAGGGCTATGAACATGGGCGACAATCATATGTTATGCCTAGGTGGAAATACACCGAGTGCGTGTACGCGTGCGTGTTGCGTGTCCGTGTTGCGTGTGCGGGTGCGTTTCAATCAATATCATAGAAACAAGTAGGAGCATAACTTATGACGCATCTGTGATTAGTTTTAAACATACCGGGAGATGGCATTAAAATGTGCGTGCGTGTATGTGTGCGCCCGTGCCTGCGCGCCTGCGCGCCTGCGTGTTTGCTTGTCAAGTCGCTTTTGTTCTTCAGATAGTATTGATTTGCCTCAATAAGAAGTTAATACCTATTAGTAATATATAATTATCAATAGTATATACAATAACCAGTTAGCATCGTCGTCGTCATCGTTCTAGTCGGTGTTGATTGACTACTTGCAGTATGTCAACAAGCGTGTTGTTTTCCCTAGTTTATTCTGCGTGAACAATTGTTCTTGTTTTAAAACATGAGGCAAAAACGGTGTGTTGGTGTTGCGCTGGTGGTGATAGTGTCGGTGGTGATGACGGTGATGGTGGTGCGGGTGTGGGTGGCGGTGCGGGCGGCGATGGTTGTGGTGGTGGTGGTTGTAGTGTTGGTGGTGGCCGTGGTGGTGCCTGTTGGCTTACTATTCTTGTTTTTGTGAACGGTGGTAATCATAGTTGCGGGAGCGATTGTGGTCATCGTGGTCGTGGCGTCTTGGCTAGAATTGGCATTACCATTGTCAATCTCATTGTCATTGTCACGTTACATGGTTATCACCGTCGCTGCCCGTGTCTTTGTCCATGGCAATGTTGTTGCTGACGTTGTTGTTCTTTTCTTATCTTGTTGTCAATTGGGATTGTATTTTCTCGACGTTCAAGAGCATATGTTAGTTCCCTGATCCTTTCCTTTAAACATTCTATCGGATTTAAATTAAAATCACAAACTAATTCTTTCTGTGCGTCATCCATATATAATAGTAGTCGTTAGGACAACTTCCTTAATAAATCATCTTTGACCTATAAAAGGCGGGAGCGGTAGAACATCAACGTAATGATAAGTACGGCACCGGGCTTCTTTCGGCATGAGCGCGTGCAGATACATCTGTTTAGGCGCACCTCTGTTAAATCGAGTATAGAAATAGGTTCGTGACATGTAAGCCTGCGGGAAGATATAACTGATACCCCCCCCCCCCCCCCCCGCTAGTTATAGTTCAATGGTTGAGCTTTTCTTAGCTCTTTGCACCCTGAAACATCTAGAATCTCAGTTTCTAGATAGCTATACGGACGTGCTGTTGAGTATAACGAGGCTAATTTGAGAGGTGGTTAGCGTTTGGAACCATACACAATAGGTCCTATTTATTAAATTGACAACGAGTCATCGTTTCGACGGGTCTAGTTCAGATGGTTAACGTGTATCAAGCTGGTATCTACATATTAATGAAGATCTGAAATATCACTAAAGTAGCTGACGTCATGGCCATATGCTTCCGTAGTGAGCCGACGTCACAATCATTATGACGTATCTAGCTCCGTCGTGAATTTTGAAAATCCCATCAGCTATACGGATGGTATGCCTTTGATGGATTTACAATCTAATAAACATTATTTTGACTATTTTGAAACTAATTTGACTGGGCGCTGTTGCTGTCATAGGCTGCCATAGGTAGCAACAGCGCCCACTCAAATTAGGTTCAAAATATTCAACAGCTCACCTGCATAGTTAGCTTGAAATAATGAGTCTGGTAAGCTGGACCAAAATCAATAATACATCAATTGATTCCAAAACCCATAAACAGTGGGGCGATGTTTTTTCGTAGAAATGCGTGGTGTATGGCAAGAAATCTTCCCTACAAAAATACATTATTAGTATTAGTACACATATTGAAAAGAAATGTACGCTGTCTACAGTAGCGAGATGGTAAAACAACTATATACAGTGTCTAATTTAAATATATTTTAGTAGCCTATATACACCGGACAGAAAGCTGACGATGTATTAGTTTTGCGGTTAAGACGTCGTGCATGACCTAAAATGTGTTACTATCGCAACAGACGTACTTGGTATTTTTATGACACTAACTATGCACTAAGTATGCCAAGAGGCAGTTAGGGGTGGAGGTGGGTGGGGGGGGGTCGTCTACGTGGCGTAGGCATAGTACAACATTAGAAAATACCACTCGCTAAAGAGGTAAATCTGAGCTAAATCTCAAAATATAAATCTTAACCCACCTTGTGTCAACTTCACCATGTATTGGTAAAACCGACCAAAGAAGCCTCTTCAGTCGTGTTGAGAAATGTCCAGGTGCAGGCCAACAAAAGGCTATTTTTTGAAAATGTATCGCTGAAATGAATGACAGGCTCCGTTAGTGCGCCAGTCATTCAATGATAAATCTCAAGAAATAGTATTCTGTTGGCCTGCAAATGGACACAGAGTCCAAAAATAGGAATTTTCTTCAACAATGTAATGTTCAAGCTCTTCAAAACAGCCTCTATTTGCAGGACAACAGAACGTGTTTTTTTGTAAATTTCATTGGTAAATTTAAAAAAGTGCCTTCTCTTGGCCTGCAAATTCATTACATTCACTGAGAATTTTTTTTTTTACATTGTTGGCCACTAAAGGGCTGACTAATATAATATAAATACATTTTGAGCGCGTTGAGGCGATGGAAGAGGGGTTACATTACCGCTTTAAAGGTGCATATTCACACAACATGCTTGAAGTCCTTTAAGATTGTACACATCTCATGGTTTGAGATGATTTAATTCCATATAAATTAATACAATTTTAGTTGAAAACTTAAAATAGTGGCTCGTCTTTTTATTTCAAGTTCATGACTTAAAAATGTATATTGGTTTATAGGTAATGAAATCATCATACGCTAAGATGTATTTCGAAACTTTCGCTCATAACTTTCGCCTCTAAAAGTATATAATTATAGCAATTTTATTTTCAAGTATCTGTTTTTTAATATACGCCTTCAAACGTGAAAGTCCATACATCAAAAATAATTTTTAATTAAAAATGTTATGCAGTCAAAACTGACAAGTCAGTTGGAACGCCTGTAAAACTCGTGATTTACTGCGCACAAACACTTAGAAAGTTAACGAGCGCAAACTTGCTTTCAGTTTCAGTTTTCTTTATTTTACTCAGGCCATTACAAATGTCATATGAGTACAAAATTTATGTTACAGTTTTTTGGCGTTAGAGGTATTATACAAGTTTACAAGTTGTGTTCACATACGTATTATTATTATTATTATTATTATTATTATTATTATTATTATTTTTATTATTATTATTATCATCATCATCATCATCATCATCATCATCATCATCAGCATCATCATACACTGCGGCATACTATATACACCATACACACAGACAATGCTACTGTATTTTACGATGTGGAAATCGTGAAACTGTGTCTTCACTTGGCCTGCAGATGATCATCCAATAATCAAATATGTTGATGTGGTTCTCTTGAACAAATTTAGCCTGTACATGTTTAATGGACCGTTCCAGAGTAATGGCGTCAAATGACGTCATAATCAGCTAAGCGTCGTGTATGATGACGTCATACTTATTACAGCATAAATGATTATATTAGGCCCGTCTTTAACTCTTAATAGTCCGACACGTTGTAAGAAGTGTAAATCTCTACTATTTAATAAACATGCTGTTGGATATCTTCAAATTAATTTGACTGCCCACTGTTGCTGCCATAGGCGGCAACAGCATCCATTCAACTTAGTTCCAAAATAGTCAACCTGTAGTTTTCTGGAAATTGATAGTCAGGGAGTTCGGAGATCGATCGATCCCAAGACGAGCGAGGGGTGGGTGGAGCTGAGATAGAGATGGGCGGGGAATAGTTAAACATATGAAGGTTCATTGACTTAGGAGTGCAAGAAATTGGTATCTCTATTGGCGTTGCTTTGTAAATGAGATAATGCGATTGTATCGGTGGAAGGGTGAAATGCCTTCAAGATGCATCTCCTGTATTTATGTATGCACTTCTGAATGTTACTGGTTCTGCAAAAGTATTTCAGGGATGAGGTATTGCCTATCGATTTTAAATTGAAATAATCCTTCCAGGTAGAACGATCAGTTGGCGCTCATGAACCCTTCCTGCAGATTCCCAGACAGCCTCGACATTGCTTGATCAGGCAATGTTAGACCAGATGGTTCAGGTCGATTTTACTGTCTGTATCAACCTAGTGGTCCATGAGATAAGACACTACCAAACGAATCCATAGAGGTGCCTATACAGTACCACTACAGATATAGAGTGCACGAGTGTCTTCACTCAGAAGTGAAGTCTGTGTAAGAGTCTAGTCCTTGTGTTGACGTAACACGATGGCCGGTCATGAAGTTAAATGTGTATTCTCGCCATGAAGCAACATCTCTATTTTATATTGATCACTTCCAAGGCTGTGTCGACAGGCAAAGTCTTATAAGCGCGCCCCCCCCCCACACACACACACGCCTGTGCGCACACATCCGGTAAATGAGGGATGGGTCACACGACACGTCAGTTAGGGTATGTTTAATTTCCATTCACTTCACTGGAAGCATGTGACTTGCGTGACCGCTATCCCATGTTAGGTTTGACTCGAGCAACAACGCAATTACGACGCTTGACGTTCCGCATCGTACTAGCATACCCTCACTCACATAGCTACACTGCTCGTGGGTACTCGATACGGGAGCAGAGCGGGAGAACGAGACGGTGCGATAGGATGATGAACGTCCCGATGTTACTCTAATGACTGGCGTAGCTACGAGAGTGCCTTGTAACCTGGTTGCCATCAGTGTTCCAGCAAAGCAGGCGCATGTCAATCGCCACCAATGGATGTATCAAGTTTTAACTATGCTTGGTCCATTCATAGCTAAGCTTCGCGCACGCATTGTCCGTTTTGGGATCGTTCGAAATCTGAACTCCATGAAACTCAATATGAAAGAAAACGACACAGGTAACCTGACTATTTTGAAACCAATTTGACCGGGTGCTGTTGCTGCTTATGGCTGCTTATGTAGGTTAGAAGCAATTGTAGCGATATGATTGAACCTGCGATCACATTTGGACACAATTTTACCCAATGTTTCGTCGCAACTGGGAAACGCCATTGTGTCCATGTCACATGAAAAACGTAGGCCTACTTAGAGAAATGTGCAGATATGTGCGTGCGTGCGTGCGTGCGTGCGTGCGTGCGTGCGTGGGTGCGTGCGTGCGTGCGTGCGTGCGTGCGTGCGTGCGTGCGTGCGTGCGTGCGTGCGTGCGTGCGTGCGTGCGTGCGTGCGTGCGTGCGTGCGTGCGTGCGTGCGTGCGTGCGTGCGTGCGTGCGTGCGTGCGTGCGTGCGTGCGTGCGTGTGTACATTGGGACTAGCGTATACACGATTTAGAACCGATGACCTGTGACTAATACCAATTACACACGGGCGACGGAAATCGGCAAAAAGGACCCATTCGAACTATTAGGGCGACCGAAATGTGTGTCGTCACAATCGTACGAAAAGTTGAACATATTTCGAATTTTCGAGCATTTGTGACCACCCAATCAACGCACATTTATTGTGTATTGTTGCTTCATAAATATGGGCTCACATTCTCATAACATCATCCAGATTGGAAGGAATTATCTCCGATTATTTTAGAAGCAATATAGTTTTCAACGACAGCTAGGATAAGTGTATTCTGTATCGATTTTACACGGGTTAATATATGTACCTATGCAACATAAAACATTTCTACAAGCGCGCTGTGGTGTAGCCAAGCCTAAAATTGTAGGGGTGAAACACAAATGTAGGAGGCGCTTGGGTGGGTCTCATGGGGGTGTCTCCATCTCATTAGACGGGTGGGAGTGACTACTACTACTACTACTACTACTACTACTACTACTACTACTACTACTACTACTACTACTACTACTACTACTACTACTACTACTACTACTACTACTACTACTACTACCACAACTACTACTACTAGCCCCACCGCCGCCCCACCCCTACAACCCCACCACCACCACCATCACCACCACTACTACTACTACTACCACCACTACTACTACTACTACTACTACTACTACTACTACTACTACTACTACATTTTCTTCTTTTTTTGAAAATCCGACACTGACGCAGTCGGATACACTTCCCGGAGGAACTCCTTTAAAAAGGCTTGCAAACCCTCATAAAAAATCGGTTGAAATAGCAGACTTTATTAATAGAATAACAATACAAACCTAACATGTCAAAACAGTGCAAGCTAAAATACTCTATTATCATATACCATAACCGTGGCATAACTACATATAAAACATAATTAATAAAGAGCTGATAACATAACATAATTCAACAAAGACATTGCTATTTGCACACCGTGTAGTAGTAGGCCCAAATGGCGAGCATAGCTAACCAACAATTGGTAAAGCCACACATCAATAATTAGCAGTAAGCTACTGCTAATCATTGATGCAATTGAGCCGATTCATGACCGGCAGGCTAAGTAGATCATATGTAGTTTAACGTAGCACACCGTATAGTAGTAGGGCCAAATGGCGAGTGCAGCTCGCCAACAAGTGGCGAGGTGACTCGTCAATAAGTAATAAAAAGTCACTCATTGACGCCAGTTAGCCGATTATTAAATACCCAACGGACTTAGTAGCCTTTATATAATATAATGCACAAAGCAAGCGTATACAAACTATAACTACTTAGATGGCGCTTTGGGTTCACATTCTAAATTTACTTCATGGTAAGTTTTTGCAAATTACCCTGGAACAAATACACCTACAGTAAATATTTACAACAGGAAGCTAATTGTAAGATATCACACTCTGTTAACTTGAAAATCGGATCACCTCCAGAATATTGACATAATGCTCATTTGATATTTAAATATTCTGATCCCAAGGTTAGGATATTCGTCAAGATTAGAGTCTCCTATGGCATTACAATTTTAAAATAAAGGCAATTAAATTAAATAAAAATAGCATTTATCAATATACAGCAAGCAGCGAGTGTGCTAGCTTATACAAGTTCCGCTTCTGCTATTTTTAGATATCCGTATTCAATTGATACTAGGCCAGTTTTGCCCCATACGTCTTTAAATCTACTTTCTCTCCCATGTTCTACTAGCCTGTAAAATGCACAATGAATGCAGTTTATCAACAATGATCGAAATATAGCTTGTATGGCTCTCTGATGGTTGTTGCCGGTTTTATCTCTGGCCTCTGAACACCGATGCTTCCAGATGGCCCACACTCCTACAGATAACAGGGTTATTAACAATTCTTTCTCCTTGCTATTAATGATTCGTCCGATAGTTGAGCAATCTTTGAACAACATTGTTTCAGCCACTAAATTCACATATTTGGTTCCAAATTTAGCAAGGAGCATATTGATATATACCCAAAAGCACGTAGTTATACGACACTGAGTAAATAGATGGTCTATCGTTTCCTCCTCAGTATTACATAATAAGCACCGGTCTGTACTTGATAGTTTACACATATATTTAAGATGGCCGACCCATAGCCTTCGATGGAGTAATCGCCATGCCAGGTCCCGTGCATTTTCTGGTAGACAAGGTAGATGTATTGCTTTCCAGGCATTTTTCCAGTTCTTTGGCGTGCATCCTAAATTGTTCCAATGCCTAACCACAATAGGAGTGTGTCTCCGACTTTGCATTAGAATTCTATACCAGTCTCTAGATGCCATGTTGTATTTTATATGTTCTGACATAAAAACTAATGTTGGCTGCAACATATAAATGTTGCCACGTGCTTTCGGCAATTTGAACCATACAGCAAGTATTGCATTCTTTATTCTAACAAATAAGCGCTGAGCATCAATATGTCTCATTGATGTTATTCTTGCTACATCTTGCATCGCAATCCATTTACGAGATTTCGGATTTACCAAGTCACGGAAATATTGAATACCATTTTTGGCCATAGAGGGCAAATATAATACATCATCATTATCACGAATCAACTCATTGCCCCAAAGACGTTGCTCTAAGGCATCTTCCCAACAATTGGGTTGTGGCATTGATCGTGTAAATATTTTTAAGGCTTCGAGCTGTTCTTTATATACAATTGGAATCGTTTGGTGATTAGGTGGCAGTTTATTGCACATAAATAAACATTCTACTGGAAATGGGTCAACGTACCTTTGGAGAAGTGCCCTTGAAACACTTGACCAAGATGAGTTTGAAGTAAGTAACTTATTCAAGAATTTCAATTTTAAAGAAGCACACTTTGCTGAAACATTAACCAAATCCAGGTCTCCGGCATGCTTTTCATTGGTGAGGATTGACTGTGATACTAAATGGGATTTGTCCCTCCCATAAGAAGGACAAAAGTAACGTTGATCTTTGACTCTACTGATTTGGGCATATGAACTACAGAAGCGGTATACCACAGTCCAGATAAAATTAAATTATTAAGGACAAATGTCCTGCCAAAGACAGTTAGGCGACGTCGTTTCCAATTTAGTAATGCACACTTTAGTTTGGATATCCTTTCTTCCCAGTTTAGTAATACATTTTGTTCTCTACTAAAGTAAATACCCAAAATTTGTATGACATCATTTGAGCAGTTAATATCCATCACATTATCAGTTCTGCCCTTCCAATCGCCCAAAAACAATCCCTTAGATGTATCTTTATTGACTTTAATTCCTGATGCCTTTGATGCTCCATTTAAAATTCTAAAATCCGTATTTTTACCCGCAAACACAGTCCTATCATCTGCATATTGAGACACCTTTACTGGCCTTTCTATGCCACGTATACATATTCCTTGAAAGTCATTGGTTGCCTCAATGTGTCCCCAACGATTCCCTAGCTATGACGAATAGAAGCGGGGACAGTGAGCAACCCTGTCTGATACATCGTTCCAACACTACAGGTTTGGATAGCTGATTGTTAACTAAATAGCAACTTGTTATATCAGTATATAAAATATTGACCCATTTAATAAATCTTGAACCAAAGCCAATATGGTCTAAAGACTTAAACAAGAAATCCCATTCTAGTCTGTCAAACGCCTTCTCGTTATCAAGTGCTATTATTGCTGCTGTGATACAATCCTTTTCAACTAATTGAATATGGTCCCGTATACGCAAAGTGTTGTTTAATATTGATCTTCCTGGCACAGTGCAGGTTTGATCATCATGAATGACTTCGCCTAGGACTGCGCCAAGTTTTAATGTTAGTGCCCGAGTAATAATCTTATAATCTACACAGAGTGGAGAGATTGGTCTATAATGTTGTATTTTATTTCTGTCACCCCTCTTGTATATAAGCCGAACATATGCTAGGGCCATCGATGTAGGGAGATGCCCTTGCTTCAAAATGCTGGTTGCTATTTCTTCTAATACTGGCCCAAATATGTGCCAGAATGTTTGATAAAATTCAACTGGAAGTCCGTCACATCCAGGAGACCTTTCTAACTTCATACCTTTGAGGAATTTTGTCAAATCATCAATTGTTATTGATTGGTCACAGCTTTCGCGACATGAATCTGGAAGTCTTTTCGTTATATTAGCTAAAACATCTCTAGTTGCAGTTTCCTCGCTTCCCTCAGATTTATACAATGATTTGTAAAATTCGGATACTGTTTCAATCTTTCTGCATTTGAGCACACTGATTCTCCATCATTAGTCATCAGTGAGCGCATTAATTTCTCTATACCTCTTGCTTTTTCCAGATTACAAAAGTAACGTGTAGGCTTTTCGCCCTCGGTGTGCATTTGTGCTCTTGACCTTATTTTGGCGCCATCAAACTGATATTGCTCTATTACATTCAGTCTACCTTTTAATTTAACTAATAGTTCGTAATAATTATATTCCCCATCATTAATTTTCTTATTAATTTTACACAACGACCTCTGAAGCGCCTTTTTACGCTTTCGTATTTCATGTGCTTTCCTAATGGAATACTGCCTTGAAATATATTTCAGGTCTGATTTAGCATCTTCCCACCAGTCTGTTATACATTTATACGAACCTCTTCTTTCATCCCAATGCCTCCAACAACGTTCCACACATTTGCGGTAGCAACTATCTCGTAGCAATGCTACATTAAGTTTCCAAAATCCATCTCCTCGTTTGTCCCAGTCAGCATTGTCTAATGTGATGGAAAACATATTGTGATCAGAGAAAGTTACTGGTTTTATGTTAGTTTTACACATGTAACCTTTCAATGAACGTTCTACATAGGTCCTGTCTAACCTTGAAGCTAACCTTCCATCGGTTGAAAACCAAGTAAATTCCTGGCCTTCTGGATTTTCAATCCGATAAGTGTCTAACAAGCTTTTATTTTCACAAATGTCTTTCAAAATATTATGCGATGTGTCATTAAAATTAGACCTAGAGTTTCTGTCTTTAGCCTCGTCTAATATGCAATTAAAGTCACCGCCCATAATTAGGTTTTCAGGCTGTCTGTCTTGAATTATTGTGGAAACATAATTTAGAAATTCACGGCGCAATTGATGAGAGGTAGGTGCATAAAGGCACATCAAATTTAAACTTGTGTTTAGTACATCAATTGTACACAAATCCATCGTCCATTTGAATCTGATGACGACAATATAACGTCAACATAGTTGAGACAGCGGGGCAAGATAAGAATGGCCACTCCCGCACTATTATCTTGTGATAAAGAAAAAAAAATCTGCCCTTTTGAAATATCTTTGAGAGATTCATACACTTCAGTTTTTTGAATTTTGGTCTCTTGTAGAAAAGCAATATCAACTCTCTCATTTGCTAATTCTTCGCCTCTCGCCGTTAAATATGGCACTAACACTTCACCCCCTTCTGATCGGTACATTACCATTTCATCTTTCATCTGTAAACTCTGTGTTTGAATGGACACATCTGATTCTGCAAGTGACATAGTATCATCATCCATGCCATTTACTTCAATCTCAGATTCTTAGCTATTGTCTTCTTTATGACGTTTATTGCTACTTAAGTAACATTTTGCAGGAGCGTCATTTACCATATCTTCAAGCTGACTTAAATCAAGTGGGCTTAGCGGAAAATCAACTGAACTTTCTGTCTTCTGAGTCCTAAACTTATCCTGTCCTAATTTCAATTCATCTTCTAAGGAATTGTAAACTGGCTCTGCTGTAAAATCATCATTTTCGTGCATGTCTTTTACAGCAACGTTTGGCTCAACTGCATTTTGAGTATTTTCTTGACTTAAGGTTATACCCTCCTCTAATACTTGAATTTCATCAACTGTAGTTACTTTAACAGGATTTGATGATTTGTTTATGTAATTTACAGTGGCATGAACCAAAACAACAGCTTCCGTAGCGGTTGCTTCAGAAGCATTTGACTCAGTTGCATCCTTTAATGGGCGATTATCTCCTGATACTGAGGGCTTGTTTTGATTTTTTGGACAGCGCCATTTAAAATGGTCAACTGTACCACAGAGCAAAAATTTGTTTCGATTGGGACAATCTGTTGCCAAATGGTCAGTACTTAGGCAGATCCGGCATTCTTTAATTTGCCCTCTATACCATAAGGGCAGGACAAAGCTGCCATCAAGCGTCCATCTGCTTGGTAAAGGGCTATCCACTTTATCAAACCAAATACGTCTTACACCGTTTTCTAGCGTTCTGTCAAAGGGATACGTTTCCCGTTCAATCTTTTGCACTTTGCCATACTTCTTGAGTTCACTCATGATTCTGTCATCTGGAATTTCTAGTGGAACTTTCATCTTCACTAGCAACCTATCTGACTCGATTTCCTCTACGTTACAAACTTCACCTTTTGCAATAAGAACATCTTCCAGAAGCTTTTCCTTGACCCCCTCATTTGACACTGTTAGATTCCATACAGTTTTAGTAACATTGATACGCCCCTGCAAAGTAGCAGGTCCCGCGCCAACGACGTCTTTTAACCCACGATGCACGTCGAGAGCCGTGACACCCCGCCCCTTAGTGGTTATTTTAAGGCTTAGGGTACGCTTATAGGTTGCCGTGGTGGTTTATCAAAGGAGGAACCCCATACTACTACAATATATAATACATATATACTTATATAACACCAGGACGTCAGGGAAAGAGCTAAACACTAAATAAATAGTCCCTTTTGAAACCCTGACGTCTACCAACTAATATACGAATAGAGAGTACAGTCGTATATTTGTTAGTTTGAACCACTTTCTAAGTGGTTCACTAACACCTAGACGATTAAAGTATACTAACAAATATATGAATAGATAGTACAGTCATATATTTGTTAGTCTGTTCGAGTTGACCGGGGACAGCCAACTGACTATAAGGATGTATATAGTTAAAGAACTAGGCTTGTGCTTACAAATGACAACGGAATTAAATACACTCACTCAAGCGATCTTGCCAAATAGAATGCGCTAGCCTACGAACTATAGAAATAGCAGACTGGCGCGGGGAGAAATGTATTGCATTGACCACAGTAAGAGGAGCCCTATTAAATGGCGGAAACCGCCAGCTAAGAGGAATGGCTTTAGAAAATGGAGACACAAAATGCGCTCCAACCAAGACAAGAATTTACAAATTAAACATAAAGTTTGAAAGGAAATACTAATACGAAATATATGTATAAAATGTATCTACAAAATCGCGCTAGAAACTAACAACTTCGGCAGCAATTGCAGAGCTAAATAAACGCGTGCGTTCACTTCGACTACTACTACTACTATTACTACTACTACTACTACTACTACTACTACTACTACTACTACTACTACTACTACTACTACTACTACTACTACTACTACTACTACCACCACCACTTCTACTACCGCCACCGTCACCGCCACCCCACCCCACCCACCCATACACCCCCACCACCACCACCACAACCACCACCACTACTACTACTAGATGGATAGATAGATAGATAGATAGTGCATTTATATTGCGCTGAACTCCATGCTATTGCATGCTCTAAGCGCTGTACATCTGATCCCCTGTTCATTTGACAGTGGCCCGGCAGCCACATACGGCGCACAGAGAGCTATGCCATCACAGGTACCTATTTACAGCTAGGTTGACTGGAGCAACTACTACTACTACTTTTTTTTTTCTTTTTTTTTTTTGTTAACACGATCAAAGGATCGTGTGGAAATCCATCGTACCCAAAAATATACTGACTGAAAAAGACATTAAACAAAGAAGAACTCAATAGAAAACAATTATCGTATCAGTCACATGTATAAATAAGTAATACATATTTGCAGTTCAATTATATAATTTGTTTAAAATTCTATGCATCATCTAGCTAGGCTATGTCTTAACCCTTTCAACACGAAATGCAATCACACCAAAATACTTTAATTTTATAAAAATTCTGCTATGTATTTCCAAACCAACCCGACTTAGAGCTGTTGCTGCGTAGACAACAACATATACCTGTCAAATTCGTTTCAAATTACACAACAGCTTTCTTGTACCGATGTTTGAAATTAATATTATGTGAACCGAGGGTTCAAAGGGTTAACAAACATTTCCATAAGACATTTTATAAAATCATATATTACATCATCAAAAATTCCTGCCATTAAGCGCAAGAGCATAACTTACAAAATCCACACGTTCAGAAATCAGACACTTATTTGAGAATTAGAGCACTGAAATTTAGACTCTCAAAATGTCTTTGTATTCATATGACGGCAATGTATATGTGAAAAACAAATTTGCCACAAGCTTGTTGCTGTCCATAAGAGCAACACCTCCTCCAAAACTCGCGTCTGCCATTGTTCTACTGACTCTACTGTAGTAATACATATTGACAGCAGTGTAATTAAGGTCATAACATAAACACACGGTTCAAGCGTAAGTTTATAAGTATTAAGAACAAACCAATTAAGGCCCACATGATGATTTATAAAAAGGCAAATACTAGAATATCTGCAATGTGTTTAGCGACACGGTAATATTGCATAGTGTGGTAAATGTGAGTTGAAAATTAACAAATCACTTTACTTGCACGATCGTTTTCCAGAATCAACCCGGAACAAACGCGCTTATTGTGTATTTGGCTATGTTTACAAACAGTGTTAGTATAAAGAGGCTCAAATGAATGTTTAAATATGTTATGGGATTCTAAATTTACTTGCGAATGGATTTTCGAAAAGCTTACCTTGGCATATCCGAAGTACAGCATCATCATACCCGCTGAGCGGGTTCCTGCTGTGAGGTTCCCAGTGTGGAATCTGCGGGTTGCCATTATTAGGCAGTATGCCCCTACCACCAAGGTGACACTGACCATCGTGGATTAACTCGAGATCGACGCAGTCGCTGGTCATGTGAAGAAGTGTGTTCAGATTCGCTTTCTGTCCATACACACGGCAACTAGTCAGATCGCGTACCTCAACGTGAACAGTGGTTCCAGCCACCACAGGTTTGAGGTAATTTAGCTCAACCAACTCGACTGCTCTTCCCTTCTGAACCAGGCCTGTGACAGCTGCACAATCTGAGACACCTTGTTGTAATGGCAACTCTAGCTGCTGTCCGGCTGTGGCCTGGATATGTCGGTGCTCTCGATCCACATGTAGGTTCCACTGCTTAGAGCCCACATATTTTAGCTCCTGGTCGTTCTCATAACACCAGATGTTAAGTCGTGGAGAGGTAATCGTACCACCATCGAGATGATCAGTGTTCACCCGAAGGAACAGCTTGTCCCACATCATGGCCGGAGGCACATGTGTGTTCGCGAGGAGAGGAAAGAAAGAAATAGCGGCATATTTGGCCGTAAGTTGAATTCAATGAATCCACCCCTACACACCATGCTTTAGTACGATTTTCCATTCACATAGCAGGCAGGTCTATGAGCCGTGGACCCAACACTCAGTACTCACTGTTCATATAGGGGGTGGCTACTTGGTTGCTGCTCTGCATGATCTCCCTCCTATTTCAGCCAGCGGGCGCTCTACTTCCTCTTATGTGGTGCTCTCGAGCTCGAACTTGAGAATCATGCCCCTAATCTCCTGGTTCTGTCATGCAGCCAATAGTGGGTGTTCATCATGACTACTAGGACGAATTAGTGGCAGGCATTCCTTCCGATGATCGATGTGGTGCGAGGTCGTGGGATCAACTGCCCCGTTTGGATGTTGTACATATTGTTTCTCAAGTTTAAGGTATCTCTATAGAAGAGGAAGAAAAGTCAACATGATTTTTAAAGTATTCCAGCAGATCAATTTCCCATGGCAACTGCGGCATGCTAGCATGCCCTCCGACATAAAGTAGTAGATATCACTCGGCTACAGGGACAACTTAGTAAATTCAACATCCTTCAAGCCTAGGTATGCAAGCCTGGAGTACTGTTGCTGAGTGGAATCCTATACAAGAAGTGTGATAGTGCGCAGGGTAAGGTACTGGCTCTCCACACACACCAACTAAGAGTTATGTTGTTCTAGCTCTCCTGAATGCCAAGGTTGTTTCCAAAGATCTATTGTCAGTCGGTAAATAGTCGAGTGTAGTCGATGGCCACACAGCTGAGGAACACCACATGCTGGACAGTCTACAGTCCTGTGTGACTGACTACATCCGAGGGGAAATCAGCACTTTTGTCACCAATGCCCGTGATAAGGATATGCTACTATGAGAGAGAAAGCTAGAGAGAACATATTCAATGTTTCTAATGGTCCAAGAGGACTATCAGGATTACTTCATCAAGAATGTTCGCCAGTCAAATGCTTTCAAAGCATGGTCGGAGTGGACCTTCTTCTATGAGAAGTTCTAAACGATGAAAACGGCAGGGTCTGAATGGAAAGAGGTCCTTCCGTAAAATATCGCTGGTCCTCAATTTCCTGACGAAATTCCACAAGATTGGTCTCATTGAGCCTTAGTCTGCCATAAGTATATTATTTTGAGTAGGGCAAGGCCACACTTGGAGCTGAAACATCGAAGCCTCACATTGTGCCGGATGTCTGGTGATATCTTATGGGTGCACCTCTGAAAGAGGATGACGACAGGGATATTAGCATACCGGATGCAGATGTCGACGTTGCTGAGGTATGTGACTGGCTTGTGGTCCATTGTGGGGTCACTGGCAAGTAGGGCAAGTGTGAGCAGCTTCTCCATTAGTGCATTCTGGTCCTGTGTTTTGGCGATAGGGCCCTTGTACCATTGGCCATTGCTGTCAATCGCCTCTGCAGTGGAGTCAGACACCGGGAGTATGCATTGAGGTTGTAGATGTTCCACCAGCAGGACACACAGCAATATATTTTTTCATGCCCCGAATGGGAGATGATCATCACCACCTGCCCAGCTGTGGCTGGTCTAATGCTGTATGGTACTGACATATTCCCAAAAGATGGTTAGGACGTGGTCGACTGTAGCTTCGTCTATATCTGGGAGACTAAGCGGGGACACTTTGTGTATGAGTTCTATCACCTTTGCAGTGGGGAGCATCATACCACTAGCACAGATGAAGCATGCAATATAGGCATCGAGCATGGAATCCCAACAACAGCTGAGAAAATAGCATAGAGGGCCTGTGTCATTCATAAGGACTGCAGCGTCTAGGACATCAAGTATCCATATAAGTAACGCATGGGTAGACATGCCTATTAAAAGGTCTTACGCAGGAGTCCAACGACCACTGATTTCTTCATCTCGGGTAGATTTGATGCTGGAGGTAGCATCTCTTACACAGCCAGTGGCTATATGACATAGGCCTATTGTACCTACCTTAAGATTCTTTTCATGGTGTTGGAATTAATTCACCGGTTTTACTAGGTTTCGCGCAGAGGACTCAACCATCAATTGGTGGCACCAGCCTCATCAACTCCGAGCATGCAACACATCACTGTCCTGTTCTTGATACCAAATCCCTTGTATACAGTCTTGGCCATGTTTATGGGCGATTGGCATAGCATACTAGTGCTTACCACTAGGCCTCTGGCTGCTATAGTACCCTGCATTCCTCGGGGCTCTCCCTTCTCGTTGAAGTGCAGGAGAAGACACGGGAGCAACAGTGTTATCTGAACCAAGGCGTGTCTTGCTAAAAAGATCAAAAGAAAACCCTTGACGTTGTCAGACCGCAACTTGGAATCGGTCACACACATGGCCCGACATAATAGCATACTGTTCTTCACCTTCCATAAATGCATTGCCATTCTGACTGTCAAAATGCGGGCAGCTTTACGTACCACGCATTTTGTCGTGGCACTAGCTACGAGCTCGAGGACCGTCAGTCGGGTGAGGATGGCCATCTTGAGGTCCATGATTGCTTGTTGCACGTTGCCCATGACTTTGTTCGATAGGAACCGTGCAAGTTCATCTGGACGTGTTGCCATTGTGGATCTATGCATCTGTGTGTGCATGTTTGCGTGCGTGTGCACGTGTATGCCAGCGTGTGTGCATGCGTGCTTGCCTGTGGAGACTCGATTTACTCTCGGATAGTGGCTTTTCGATCTGCATCGCCAATGTCATTGTTTTAACCTGTATCCAATGAGGTTAAACCTCTGCATTCTGGCGGGAGAAAGCTAAACGGATATGCTCAGACTGCGTCTGCTTAACTGATCAGGTCAGTACACTGGGATATCCATCCATATAGTGCTATGCATGGTTTCTTAAACATGGGTCAGCTCACGAGGTTCTATGGATGCTTCTGCACAGAGTTGAAAGGCTACAAGAAGCGGACGGATAAGCGTGCAAATCTCTCTAGAGTTGACCTAGCAGAGGAGCTGAGGGACTTGAAACTCTACCTAGCACGTGGCAAGGGACAGCTCTGCTTCATCGAATACCTCATCATGGGTGGCAATGTGGTTGAGCAGCTCCTGCGGGTTAAGTTATTATACAAGGATTGGGAGTACGTAGCAGATGTCTTGTCAGTTAATACAAGCATACATGCAACAGCCGACTCTGAGTGGAATAAGACACTGCACTACTACAACCTAGAAAACAATATTGTACCCCTGAAGCAACCAGGTCCTTGGCTAGTTCAGGCGGTGTCGCTCACATTCACAATACACGTTCCGACTGCTCTAGAGAAAGGGACAGTAAAGAGAACATTTTAGCTGAGCTACTGTCGGGGAAGGGTGGTAACGAGCATAGTAATATCTAGGATTGACACCACACATAAGGCTATCGTCCCGATGTCATTGCATTTCTTTAATATTCCTCAATAGTTATAATGAGTGGTTGATTCGAATGAACTCTGCTGGTGTGAGCCCAAGGTTGTTTGTGGGACAACGTACTTCCACGCATACGGTGGTCCTGTCTGATGCTGGTGGTATGATTCTGTGCCAGTGCCCCAGGACCTGAATCTGCGTAGAATAAGAGCGTTGCAGTCTTCCGTAGGACAATTTTTATCTTCTCGGGTCGCCGTACATAATGCCCATACTGCTGTTGTCTCCACCGTGAAAACGATAGTCCGGGTGGGCGTTGAACTCTCGCTGGATGCTACTGACCGATGAGAGGCTGTAGCTGATGAGCAGTGGATCACACGCATTGGTATCAGGCTGACTTGCGCCAAGTTTATGGAGAATTCGCCTCATCGTGTCGTGCATGCGGAATCTGAGGCAGCTGGCAACGAGCACAGCTTCAGGGGTACCGGAACAGGAGTGAAGTAAACCGGCGATGAGTCCGCATCCTACCGTGGCACACACAGATGGGAAAATGCAGTTGTTTGTTCAGGTGTAGATACCTGTGCCTTTTTATGATGATCATGTGGTTGATCAACGTTCGTAGATTGATAGTGAAGCTGGTGCAAGACTACATATGGACTTTGATGGAGAACGGTGTTAGGATTGGTATGCATCCAACAGACCACGTCGTTGACCAGTCCAGAGTGTATCGAAGAGGGCTCAGCTAGCTGCGGATGACTGTTGTTAGGTTCACTGATAACGCCATCTATAGTACTGGTCTTAAAGCAGCACACTACTTGACATAATAATGACAGGGGGTGCGCCAATGGCGGTGCATCTCATTTTAGCGCATCCACGTCCATACGCCCGCTGGAGCCTTTGAGGAATTGTTGGCACACTTTGGGTTTCTCGGTGTGGTACACGGTTTGGAGCTTCAGGACCTGGTGGTACTCTTCATCAGCGCTCTGTCTATCCTTGAGAGCTATACTGACTGGCTTGTCGATAGTCCGTCGGGTGCTCCGCGCTAGTGTCACATACTGCTCATGCTTCTCTAGCTTCCTGGTGATCTGGCGCTGTCCATCAGCCACCAAAGCACAAGGCGCAAGATGGCGACTCTAGCTTTGGCAACTGCATGCAGTGGCATAGCGATCCTTCATTCACAGCTACACGCGAAATATCGCATAATACGTGAATATATGAGCAATTGATGAATCCAAGTTTAGCTATGGCACGCCTATCTGTAGCTAAGCTCCGCCCATGCTTTGCGCGTCTTGCGATCGATGTATATACTTTGAATCCTGAATTCCCGGAATCCCAATGCCATGGCAACTATATATAATCTGACTGGACTCTCTGGCTGTCATAGGGACAGCTAGAGAGTCCAGTCAGATTATATATAGTTACTATGGCATTGGGATTCTGGGAATTCAGGATTCAAAGTATACACATCGATCCCAAGACGCGCAAAGCTAACCCTATGAAAGCCAGAGAGTCCAGTCAGATTAGTTTCAAAATACTCAACATAATGTTTACTAAATGGTAAAGACATACGATTCGTACAACTGATGGACTATGCCAGTTTCAATACGGAGTATTTCTGGCAATTATGATTGTGACGCCAGACTACATGTGCCGTAATTGATCATGACGCCACATACGTGAGTGACGGGTCGGATTCATTCATTGCCTGCCCTCCAGTAGTTATTCTTCTCTCTGCCCAGAATCTTAAACCAATAGAAATGACCTTCCATTTTTAGCTATGCCCCGCCCATCGCTAGCTAAGCTCCGCCCACACCTCTCCCGTGTTGGGATCGAGTAATCGCTGAAGTCCATGACGATCAACTTCCAGAAAAATATACATGTAAGCTATTGGTAATGCTATGGCAGCAACAACGTCCTGTCAAATTCGTTTCAAAATATTCAACAGCATGTTTATTAAATAATGGAGACACACAATTCGTACAACGTGTCGGATCTAAATTGAAAGATCGCCTGGCGCTGACGTGGGCTGTAATCAGCCATGCCTCCTGTCATATTAGCCTGTCATATTAGCGTCAACATATTCAACAAATCAGCCCTTGAATGGAGGACTCAAGTTTTACCTATGCTCGCCCATACTTAGCTAAGTTTCGCCCACACTTCGCCGCGTTGAAATGATCGATTCCTGAACGGCCTGACTATGAATCTCCAGAAAGCGGGTAGGTGTTTAAATATTTTGAAATTATGTTGACTGATTTTTTACTGAAATAATGTGAGGAATAATCTGAAACATATAATTGGAGGGTTATATTATTCTGAAAGAGTCGAATAAAGACGTTGCTAATTTTACTCAGTCAAATTAGTTTCAAAATCTTCAACAGCGTCTTTATTAAATAGTAAAGACACACAATTTTCGCAACACTGCTTAGTCAGCCATTAATTAAGAGTTCGTGACGAACTTATCTACGTCATTCATAACTTAATTGATTATGGCCCCATCCTCTGCGTCGTGTAGTTGATTATACCGCCATATGGTTGATGTATAAACCGGAAAAGTCGGTTTCAAACGATTTTACATTTCTCGTGTATGTAATCAAGGGCACAATATGCGTGACATGGTTCACACTATTCCCCGTATGTCAAGAAGCAATGTGTGTTTGCTCGACACGCTGCATATTATGCCATCCTACGTTATCCAACAAACAATAAACACCTTCCTATTAACTGAATATATTGCTTATAATAGCCTCCATTTCTCTTGATCTTGTCGCACACAGTAATTGTAGATAGGTGTTTTCTCGCCATAGAAATTCAGTGTCTCAAATTAAAAGTAACTCTACATGAAAGCTATTGAATATTATGAAACTAAGTTGGCCGAACGCGGTTTCTTCCGACAGTAACATCTCTCAGTCCAATAGATTTTTTTAAATATTCAACAGATCATTCCTTACACTAGACCGAATTGTTCACTTTTATTGTGCGAGGGAAAACCATTTAGCGCTCAGATTTGTTCACGAAAATTTCAATTTTCTCATAAGAAATGTTCATTCGCAGACCAAGAGAAGATTATTTTTGAAAGCGTATCACTGGAATGACTGTCTCAGTTATACGAGCCAGTCATTCCAGTGGTAAATTTGCAAAAAAAAATGTTCTTCGCTTGGTCTACGAATGGATATTTCTCAAGACGACTACAGACTTGAGTGTTACGTCTTAAGTAATAGTATAGATGCATCTGTAAATTAGGCCATCGGTCCTTGGCTATGCACATTTACATACTTCTGTGGCAGCTAATATATAAGACAGTAGAAAAGCTAATGCAAATTTAATCAGCGTGTATTTTATGTATAACGATATAATAACATATTTACAATCTTAATCCCTATATCTTCATTTACCACCCCGCCCGACCACCCATTCTCTCTCGCATTATCACTTACGATTCCGCAAGATCGGCTCTCCCCGCCTCTTAGCACGAGAGTAAAGAAAGTGACACTTATTACTCCTCTGCCGCTGAAGCATACGTTGGCCTCAGTAAATGGACTGACATTCCACCTGCTTTTAACCCCTCTTGTGTCAACAGCGCTTCAAAGCCCTCAATATACCACCTATATAGGCCTATTAATTAACCATTTAACGGTCAAGATTACTGAAAAAGGAAGGTGTTGCTCGTTGAATGCAATCCATTTGCAGGCCACAGGGAAGACACTTTTAAAAGTTGTCCAATGGAATCTACAAAAAAGTATTTCAGTTGTCCTGTAAATGAAGGCTGTTTGAACATAATATGGTCAACAAAATCTGTGCATAATCCGTATCCATTTGCAGGCCAAGAGGAGACTATGTTTTCACAATTTATCACTGGAATGACTGGCTCGGTATTCAAGCCAGTCACTCCAGTGGTGAATTTAAAAAAATCTTCTCTTGGCCTGCAAATGGACATTCATCAACACCACTGAAGAGACTGCTTTGGTATGTTTTACCATTAAATGGATAAGTTGACACAAGATGGGTTAAGAGGCGACATTGTTTAGCAGAGTACGAGTTTTACCATTACTACCGTAGTATCCAATGCAAGACTAGCTAACGCGTGACTCCGGGTACACATATTTAAATATAATTTGAAAGAATCACGATGAAAAATATATAATGAGTGATTTTGCGTGCGCTTATAAAATGCATACATTTCAAATTGATACATATTTAATTAATATTTACTGTTTTGTTTCGTTTCAGGACATGATTATTGAAGGTCCATTCTGCATACCTACATTTATGACCAGCAGCAATTTCCATATGACACCTGGTTATTTTACCTTGGAATTCAAAATACAGTTAAAAGAATAGTGTTGACCCTTTAACACTCATATCAGCCAAAACGGCTTCTGCACTGGTCTTGAGAAATGTTCATGTGTAGACCAAGAGAAGACTATTTTTGAAAATTTATCACGGGAATGACTTGGTCCGCAAATTGACATTTTAGATGGGAACATTAAAAAAAATAAATTCGGCGGTTACAGTGTTAAAATTTATAGTGGCAGTGGTATACAGGTAGGCGTAGTAAGTGCTTTCCTGTAAGCAAATTGCGGAAAGTATTTATAATTTTATTGGTTTGTAGTTAATATCGTATTGAAATTATGTTGCTAAAAGTGTGATTTTTGGCTGAGGCTCATTGGCCACAAATAAGTGTTTCTGGTAAGAAATTACCGCCGAGGCTAATAAATAAATTATATTTATGTTACCCCCATGCGAAGCATGTGACCGGATGGCAAATAGATGAAATTAGCTGTTAGAATCTCATTAATTAATACTAGATAACCGCGGGGTATAGATACACCACACTCGTAAAATGCAGGCATATACCACCCGCGCAGACTCAGGACACGTGTTATCCCATTGCCTCTTCCATCTCATCGTAGGAGTCTGCCAGATGCCGACATTCTTAGTCTGTCAATCACTTTCTTGTCACTTAGGTGGCATGCCTCGACAGCAATAATGGCATATAAACTGTACGTCAAACACAGCCAGAGTAGTGTATTGTCTATGCGGATGTCGGTATGATACTGCCTATTGAGATTGCACTCACCACGAATAGAAATGCCTAGCAGTAATATTGGTCGTGGTATTAATATGATTGTAAGTCTATTAACTCTCTATCTCTCTCTCTCTCTCTCTCTCTCTCTCCGCCTCCCTCCCTCCCCTCCCTCCCCTTCCCTCCCTCCCTCCCTCTCTCTCGCGCTCTCTCGCTCTCCTCTCTCTCCATCCCTCTCTCGCTCTCTCGCTCGCCTCTCTCTCTCCATCCCGCTCCTTCTGCCTCCCTCCCCCTCCCTCCCCCTTTCTCCCCTCCGCCGCCCTCGCTCTCCCCATCTCTCCCCTCCCTCTCCCTGCCTCCCCTTCCTCTCTTCCTCCCTCTCTCTCTCTCCCGACCCACCCCTCCTCTCCCCCTCCAGCCCCCGTCCCTCTCCTCCTCTCTCCCCCCACCTCTCCCCTCGCTCTCCCCCTGCCTCTACCCTCCTCCTCTCCCTCCCTCTCTCTCTCTCCCTCCTTTCCTCCCTCCCTCTCTCCCTCCATCCCTCTCTCTCTCACTCCCTCTCCCCCCTCCCCCTCTCTCCATCCCTCTCCTCCTCTCTCCCCTCCCTCTCCCCCTCCATCTCCCCCTGCCTCTCCCCTTCCTCACTCTCCCCCTCCCTCCCTCTCCCCCTCTCTCTCTATCTCTCTCCCCTCTCTCTCTCTCACTCCATCTCTCTCCCACTCTCTCCCTCTCCCTCTCCCTCCCTCTCCCTCTCCAGCTCCCTTATTATTCTGATAAAAGTGTGACCACACTGTTGCTGCCTGAGTAATAAATTGTTGTCATTAATCTTCAATCTCAAAATATCTTCAGCAGGTTTGCAATATTGAAAAGCATGAGCGTTACGAGAATCGTTTTATACGAACAATTGACCACCGGTGAAGACAATAGAGTCTGGAATAATGGCGCCCGCAAATATCCATCTAAAATGACGGCTACAGTCCAAGTTAGTTAAAGTGTCCATAAAGTAACAAATAGTCATACATTTAGCTAGGATATGTATCTTTTATGAACAGATGAGAACTTTAACCGACGCAACGCCATACTGCGGTATGGCGTTAGGCGTTATTCCCGATTAGCTCTCCAGTGAGAACACGGCCTTAGCTTCCAGTTGAAACTAGCTGCGGATTTGAAGACCAATTTGACTATGTGTTGATTACTAAGACACCAATGACTGTGATGAATACTTGTTGTCCTTACTATCTAAACACAATGAGTATACGCCTTGATACGATTTGCTTACAGGAACAAAATATTTAGCAGAGCTAGCCTGGGTACATGTATGTGCTTTTCACACTGATGCACAATCAGTCAACGAAACTGATACGCCGTTTGCTAATAATTCATTCTTGGCTTGAAAGCGTATACAGGCGTATGCTTACTTTACATACATAGTAAAATATTGACACAGATCGATTGTATGTGTGCGGCTAACAATTCAACAATGTTGTTGGTGCCTTCGGAATCAACAACGTAGTCAAATTGCTCTTCAACTCCGTAGCGAGTGTCGATATTAAAATTATGATGATTATTTTAGAATATATAGACTGACTGTTGCTACAGCAACACCTTTCATTCAAATGTGTATGACATCTGTAGCAAGTAGCAATCGCATTACCTACTAATAATTGTTATACTAAGTTGACTAAATTGTGTTGCTGTTATTGGCAGTACCAATTCTCACGCACATTATTGTCTAAGTATATAAAAGCTTTCTCGTAATTTCTTCTTGAAATTTAGACACATGTGCTGAACAGTAAAAACTGCAGGCTGTCGAGTGTCGTATGTACTGCGTGAATGTGTTCTACATGCATGCTTACCCTTTCTAATTTGGCTGACACATGACCATTTGCAGGTGCAGACAGGGTATTTTTGTTTGAGAAAGTCTTTCATGTACAGACAATAGACTCAACGAATATGCATTCAATAGTTACAACAAGTGTGGAGTCATGGCATTGCATGCTGGGTAGCGTTAAACACCGGATAGCATTATACGCTGGGTAAATTGAACAGAGATCAATATGTATCTCATATCTCGAGCACATATTTTTTATTTAATGAGATACAAGAAATTTAAACTAATCCAACTTTATATAACATTCTTAATACAATATTTAGTATGGAATATACTACACTCGCAAACAATAAGCTATTTGCACCCTTAACAAATCGAATTTTATAACGCTTTTTTACATTTTCTGACATTTTGAATAACGTAGTCTTTTAGTTACAGCTCGCAGGTGTTATGTGTTGGCATGTGTCTCTCGATCTCTCGATCCATTTGTGAGCCTATATGATTGGCTGTCTGTCTGATATATTTTTGACAGCATTGACAAAGCTGCGTCACTCTTAACCACCAACATTAAAGGATAACTAATCTCATCTCTTGATAGCTCTTCACCTGATCTAATATACCACTCATAAACTATGTAGGTAATTTTTAGCTTTTTATCATGCAGCTAAAGAAAGATATTCGAGCTTGACTAGCTAAATGTTAGTACATTTCTACACCCTATGATGGCTGCCATAATCTACTTTTCAAACAATCAGACAAATTCTAAAATGTCTGCCTCGGTATATACGCTTAGTCATAGAGGTGTCATCTATGGTTTGGCAATGTAGTGTAAAAGCCACATAGCGTTCTCGGATTACCAATACACACAGTATGTCCATTATTTCGATCGTAGCCATTCAATTTAATTGTCGTGCACATACACCCAAACCATACTGGTGACAATAAAATGTACATCATGGAAGATATTATGATTGGAATCCACTGACACAGGATGTACATAGCAATCGCTGTTACAGGTTCGAAATTTTCGAATAAGAATATTATCATAGTATTTCGGTCGTTGATGGACGTGTTTTTCAACAATCTCTTCCCGTGGCTCATTATCTACGTCAGCGTAGACCCTAAGACATCATTCACAGCAGTCATAGAACTTTCCAGCTTTAGCTATTCCCCGTCAATCGCCAGCTAAGCTCCACCCACAATTGGCCGTCTTGGGATTGATCGATCTCCAAATGGCCTGACTATTAAGTTCCTAAAAACTATACAGTTAAGTTGCTGCATATTTTGTAACTAATTTGTTTGGGTGCCAATCAATTAGTCTCAAACTATTCAACAGGATATTTATTAAATGGTAACGACATACAATTCGTACAGCAACGCATTGCCCGTCTTGACATATGCGTTTCGTGACGTACGTATCTACGCTATTCATGACGCCACGATGACGTCATTGATTGTGATGTCATTATATACGTCACGTAGTTGATTGTGACGTCATAGGATGGATAGATATGGTGGACGGTTCCAGTATTTCTTAAGCATATACTTACCTGTTTGTTTCACAACTAAGTGGAAGTGTGTTCAAAATCGAACTAAACACCGATATTCGTAGGACATTAAAGGCCGTATGCAAATGCAATTTTAATAGACAATTATCCAATGTAGCTGAAGTACCATCAAAATCCGTCTCCCACATATAAATTATGCCATCATACAGTACGAAATACGCAAGAAATGCTAATTTGAAAACACGCAAAACGGGAATTCTGATTTCAACTTTTGCAAATCCGGCAATCCATAGGCCAACTGTATCTACGTCAGTCTAGTTGCGGCTAGAGCTGCATAGGAATCCATGGTAAACAAGGCAGATATCGAAAACGCGAACACGAAATCTAGCTTTAGTAAACGCCATATTTGTGATCGGTTCTAGTACAATGTTTCCTACTGAATACGCGCGTACGTGTTTATTCTGTAGTAAACAGATTGGTTATCAAAGAGGTTTGGAAAATGCCACAGATCTTGCTGATTTTCACTGAATTTATGGGGAAAGGGTGATAAATGTCGTTTTAAAAGGCCGTGCGTCTGAGCAAATAAATTGCATGATTACATCCCATACAGGTGATACATTTTGATCTGGGACTCGAGCAGCGCGTTGGTTGAAGGCTGTCAGATATTGAACAAAAGTATTTTTTGTTATTAACAGAGAAAGTTCCAAGCGAATCGGTGTGTATTTTATTAAATATTGACATATGTGTGACCTATTTATGCAAAGTTGTAACAGTCGTGTCATGCACACTTTAATTTGTGTGAACACATAGGGCCATTTTTGATTGCCAAATGCAGTTGAACTATTTCGTACTATATTACCTAATGAATATCAGATATATATGTTTGAATTCAGAATGGGGAAGGATGAGGCTGACGCTAATTGGTGGTGAGTGAGATAATATGATGACCGTAGCGCTATCTTGCGGAAAGTGAGATAAACTGTTGATGGTAACGACAGCGTAGCAATTTTGAGGAAATAGGTTCCGTTCGCATCGGAAGCGATAACGATATTTCAGAAGATAAACTGCTGATTGTGTGGGATTGAGTTTCGGAAATAATTTATTCCGGAGAAGGAGAAAGTTCAATGAGAATATATACCTGGCATTTTTTTTAAATATCTGTTGTGTGAAAACAAGGTCTTTGCAGTGTATACGCAATCGTGTAATCTGCGCGTATATAGACACCAGACAAAGATATACCCTAGTCTCTTAAGTAGTATCTCGCTTAACGAGAGTCAGTTCGCGCCAAGTGTGACTAAGGCGGTGACAAGCCAACCAATCAATCACAGCCATCAGTACAGCGACCATTTACCATGGGGATATGTCGTCACACATTAATATGCTGATATAATGTAGTGCCAGTATTACGACGGTGCATTCCCAAACTTACAACGAACGTGCATAATTATGGCAGTAATGGTGGGCGTTTCCGCCTCCACTTGTGAAACTGGGATCCCATGTGGTTCATCAGTACATCAAAACATCATCAGCGCGCAAGGACACTTTCATTCGCGCATGCCAAACAGTAGATGGACATGGAATAATAGACACGCATAAAGCGGAGACGCGCACATATCCACATACAGTTATAGAACATCATGGATATGTACGGCTTATACATGAACAATATTCAAACAACACACAGCATACAGTGATATACATATACTACTATACTTAATGTAATCGTATTGCAATATACTATAATGCTACACACGGAATTAAATATATGTGTCGTGGTGAGCATGTGTCAACAGACCTGGGTCACTATGCAATGACGTCATATTATAATGATAAGAACGTATATCAGAGGAGATGTGCTGGTCAGGGCGATCGGGAGTATACTGGGATTATGTTAGTCAAAGCTGGTTCATGGCCCGTAGACGTGGAGATCGAGACCTCGAGTGGGGAACCAGTTATGGAATGATAGATTTCAAACAAAGAGGTATATCTAAATAAAGCGTAGGTCATCTTGTATTTGTCATCTATATAGCCAGATATAAAATCCCAGTGCGCCGCTTTATAGCTAGTGGCACCGGACCAAGCCTGTGGATCAGACGGGTAGTGTATGTAAAACAGGCTACACTACAACCATTTACCTATGTGGCGACCATATATAAACAGTTCTAAAATCGCATGCTTTGATATCCATGGACTTGTGCACATGGTGGAATGGCGGATGGGGTTAATGGATGAGGTCGCAATCTCCCTACCCAACCCCATATGACTAGAGGGTATCCTTACCCGTATATGTTCTTATCACATCTTATATGTGGTCACAGTATTTGAAGGTATATTAAAATATAGAACAAACTAGATATAGTTTTGCAAATTTCATGTGCAACAAACAATGTAGTCAAGGCCCATAGTGTATTTGGAGTATGTGGCCCACAGGTCCGTGTGTGGGGCAGAACCTAATCGGACAACTACCCTCATAACGCAAGCTACTGGACCGGAACTGAATCAATAGCAGACCGCATGGGCGTTTTAGTAAGAATTGTCTACGGCAACCTCATACAGGTAATCGGAGACAACCCTGAAAACTACTTCGTACGGTGTATTTATGCCAACAAAGACACCTGCATGCAGGCTGGAGACAAACTTCCAGATAGTATACATCCCTCCTGCATCCTCCCGCTTTTATGCAAACGACTCTTACGAACAAACAGAGCAGGATATCATAATCTTTGGAAACAAATATAATCGTATGTGTCTAGTCTGGGATTTTAATGCGAAAACTGGGTAAAACATTGACTACGAGGAATTTGATAATTTTACGCTAAATAATTTCACTGTAGATAATATACCAAATAATGATCTTATTGCACTAACAAATGACGGCACTCCAAAAACCCCAGAAAAGGTAAATGGCAAGTTAGCAAAAACACCAGTGGAGAAGCCTCATACAGTTATGTAAAAAACAAAATATATGTATACTGATCGGAAGCGTAGGAAGGATCAGAAGGTAGGAATGGCAACATCCACAACAAACAGTGTGAATGATTTGCAAACGAGGGTCTTATAAAACTAACGCAATAATTTGAAGTCTGTGATTTCGAGCCTATGATCTCATACATACATAGCGCGTTGTATATAACGGCAACTACAAAAACGGCAACTAATACGGCGAGAACAAAGGACACCAAATGGCAGGAGGTGAAGAAAGAAAACGTGTTGCCAAATTCACAGACAGATATAATAGCATAAATACAGCAAACACTATTAGATTCATACAGTGGAGATGTCAAACAAAATATATATACAGAAACTAACATGATTGCAATGTTTTTCTCTGAAAGTGCAGAACAATATTTTGACCGCAAAAATAAATAATAATATGAAAGAAACACGAGAATACCAAACATTGGTTCATGAAGGAATTTGCCAAAAAACGTTCAACAAATCATAATGCGAAAAAATGGCATACTATCAATAAGACAGATATCAATAAAGGACGACTACAAATAGCTAGTTTTGTGTACAAGAGAACAATTTACCTTTCCAGAGTATCTGGCTATCAGCTGGCTTCATATGACCTCGCAATCATCTAAGCAGCATGCAGGATAACGTCATAACCATTACGTCATAGATTTTTCTATATGTCCCGTCTTTAACTCCTAATCGTCCGAAACGTTGCACGAATGGTATGTATCCACTATTTAATAAACATGCTGTTGAATGTGTTGATACTAATTTGACTGGACGCTAAGTCATATTAGTTCCAAAGTTCAATTGCTTACATGTATAGTTTTGTGGAAACGGATAGTCAGAGAGTTCAAGGATCGATCGATCACAACATGAGCGAGGGGTGGATGGAGCCTAGCCAGAGATGGGCGGGGCATTGCTAAAATTGAAAGGTTTATTAAACGACACCCAGACAGCGTGTCAACATCTCCATAGTGATGTACGACATTAAAAAAACATAATACGAAGGTGTTTCGGAAGGTATTCAACGACGATTCAAACAAAATAAAGAAAATATCCAAATTGAACACGAAGCATTATTCCAGCACTTTAAAACTGTACATGAGGACGAAGACAAAATAAAATATATGTATACTTCTAATAATGTAGCCCTGGACAAAACGGCATGTGCAGCATTGAATGCACCTATAATGCAAGAGGAAATCTGCTAGAGAATAAGCAATCTATCTAATGAGAAAGCGGCGGTGGATGACCAGGTGTTAACGAATACTCAGCTGATATTATGCTATTAATTTATGAAAATCCTTTAACCGTATTTTTGTTTGTGATAATGCGCCGAGCCGGATGTTTGGCTCATAGGAAAGCTAATCATAAGGTACAAAACTAAGGGCGATGCGTCTGACCACACACATTACCGTCCAACAACGTTACTAAGCTGTCTTGGTAAACTATTCATGGCTATTTGTAAGGAGCATTTACTCGCGAAAAAATACGAACTAGTTTCGGAAAAATAGGTTCATTCTCGATAGTATCTTCTGACTTTATCTACTCAAAGATGTATTGTTTTCACAAAACAAACCTGTATAGCTGCTTCATTGACTCTAAAGACGCCTTTGATAAGGTATGGAGTGACGCCATTTGGAGGGAGCTGGCAAGTCATACGATAGCAGGTACATCTTTTAAAGTCATTAACAATACATATCAAGGCATACAATATTGTGTTTGTCACAATGGAAGCGTTTCGAAATTACGGACTAGTAGCAATGGCGTGAGACCGGGCAAACATTTTTCGGCTTTCCTATTTTCACTATTTTTAAACGAGTTAGCAGATTACTTATAACAACAACACATTTCCAGACTGACTACCATGCAAACATTAGCAGAAGAAAATGTGCATCTGTATCTTCAGCTCATTATATTACTATATGCGGATGCTACTACTACTACTACTACTACTACTACTACTACTACTACTACTACTACTACTACTACTACTACTACTACTACTACTACTACTACTACTACTACTACTACTACTACTACTAAGGCTTGCAAACCCCCATACAAAATCTGGTGAAATAGCAGGCTTTATTCATAGTATATGAATAACAATACAAACTTAACATATCAAAACAGTGCAAGCTAAAAAACTCTATTACCATATACCACACCCCTGGCATAACTACATAGAAAAAAACCTTAATAAAGGGCTGATAACTTAATATAATTCAACAAAGCCATTACTATTTGCACACCGTGTAATAGTAGGCCAAAATGGCGAGCATAGTTACCCAGTAAGTGGTAAAGTGACTCATCAATAATTAGCAGTAAGTTACTGCTACTCATTGACGCCATTGAGCCGATTCATGACCGGCAGGCTAAGTATATCATATGTAGTTTAACGTAGCACACCATATAGTATTGGGCCCAAATGGCGAGTGCATCTCGCCAACTAGTGGCGAGGTGACTCGTCAATAAGTAACAAAAGGTCACTCATTGACGCTAGTTGGCCGGTTCTTAAATACCGAGCACCCGTAGTAGACTTTATGGCGTAAAATGCACAAAGCAAAAGTATACAAACTATGACTACATAGATGGCGCTCAGGGTTCACATTTTAAATTAACTTCTTTGTAAGTTTTTGTAAATTACCCTGGAACAAATAAACCTACAGTAAACATTTACAACAGGATGTTAATTGTATATATGAAAGATGGCATAGTCTGTTAACCTAATGAACTCGAAAGTCGGATCACCTCCAGTATAGTGACGTAATGCTCAATTGATATTTAAATATAATGATTCCCAAGGTTAGGTTATTCGTCAAAATTATCATCTCCTAAGACATTAAAATTTCTAAATTAACTCAATTAAATAAAATAAAATACCATATATCAATATACAACAAGCAGCGAGTGTGCTAGCTTATACAAGTTCTGCTTCTGCTATTTTTAGATATCATTGTTCAATTGATACTAGGCCACCTTTGCACCATATATCTTTAAATCTACTTTCTTTTACATGTCAACTAGCCTATAAAATTCACAATGAATGCAATTTATCAACAATGATCGAAATATAGCTTTATGACTCTTTGGTGGTTGTTTCCTGGTTTATCTCTGACCTCTGAAGACCGATGTTTCCAATTGGCCCACACTCCTACAGATATCAGGGTTACTAACAATTCTTTCTCTTTGCTATTAATAATTCGTCCGATGGTTGAGCAATCTTTGCACATAATTGTTTCAGCCATTAATTTCACATATTTGATTCCAAATTAACAAGGAGCATATTGATATATACCCAAGAGCCTGTAGCTATACAACACTGTGTAAACAGATGGTCTATTGTTTCCTCCTCGTTATTACATAATAAACATCGGTCTGTACTTGTTATTTTGCACATATAAGTAAGATAGCCTTCGATGGAGTAATCGCCATGCCAGGTCCCGTGCGTTTGCTGGTAGACAAGGTAGATGTATTGTTTTCCACGCATTTTTTCAGTTCTTTGGCGTGCATCCTAAAGTGTTCCAATGCCTAACTGCAACAGGAGTCTGTCTCCGACTTTGCATTATCATTCCATATCAGGCTCTAGATGCCAGGATGTATTTTATATGCTCTGACTTAAATACTAATGTTGGTTGCAACATATCTCTGTTGCCACATGCTTTCGGCAATTTGAACCATTCACCAGGTATTGCATTTGTATTCTAAGAAATAAGCTTGGGGCATCAATATGCCTCATTGATGTTGCTTTTGCTACATCCTGCATCGTGATCCATTTGCGAGATTTTGGATTAACTAAATCACGTAAATATTGAATGACATTTTTTGCCATAGAGGGCAAATATACTACAGCATCATTATCACGAATCAACTCGTTGCCCCTAAGAAGTTGCTCTAAGGCATCGTCCCAACAACTGGGTTGTGGCATTGATCTTGTAAATATATTTAAAGCTTCGAGCTATTATTTATATACGTTTGGTATCTTCTGATGGTTAGGTGGCAGTTTATTGCACAAAAATAAACATTCTACTGGAAATGGATCTATGTACCTTTGTAGAAGCGTCCTTGCAAAACATGACCAAGATGAGTTTGAAGTGAGCAACTTATTCAAGAATTTCAGTTTTAGCGAAGCACACTTTGCTAAAACATTAACCAAATCCAGGCCTCCATGATGCTTTTCATTGGTGAGGATTGACTGCGATACTAAATGCGCTTTGTCCTTCTATAAGAAGGACAAAAGTAACGTGTTGATCTTTGACTCTACTGATTTGGGCATATGAACTACAGAAGTGGTATACCACAGTCCAGATAAAATTAAAGTATTAAGGACAAATGTCCTGCCAAATACAGTTAGGCGACGTCGTTTCCAATTTAATACTGCACACTTTAGCTTGGATAGCCTTTCTTCCCAGTTTATTATTACATCCTGTTCTCTACTAAAGTAAATACCCAAAATCTTTATGACATCATCTGACCAGTTAATATCCATAACATTGTCAGCTCTGTCCTTCCAAGCGGCCAAAAATAATCCCTTAGATTTGTCTCTCTTGACTTTAAGCCATGATGCCTTTTGAAAATCTGATAATAATCCATTTAAAATTCTAAAATCTGAATTTGTACCTGCAAACACAGTCTATCATCTGCATATTGTGACACCTTTAGTGGCCTTTCTACACCACGTATACATATTCCTTGAAAAGCATAACGTTGCATCAATGTGGCGCCCAACGATTCCATAGCTATGCCGAATAGAAGCGGAGACAATGAGCAACCCTGTCTGACACCTCGTTCCAACACTGCAGGTTCAGATAGATGATTATTGACTAAATAGCAACTTGTTATATCAGTATATACAATATTGACCCATTTAATAAATCTGGAACCAAAGCCAATATGGTATAAAGACTTAAACAAATAGTCCCATTCAAGTCTGTCAAACGCCTTCTCGTTATCAAGTGCTAGTATTGCTGCTGGGATGCAATCCTTTTCAACGAAATTGAATACGGTCTCGTATAAGCAATGTGGTATTTAATATCGTTCTTCCTGGGACAGAGCACGTTTGATCATCATCAATTACTTCGCCTAGGACTGCGCCAAAGTTTAATGTTAGTGCCCGAGTAATAATCGTATTGTCTACACAGAGTAGAGAGATTGGTCTATAATTCTGTATTTTATTTCTGTCAACCCTCTTGTATATAAGCCGAACATATGCTTGGGCCATCGATGGAGGGAGATACCCCTGCTTAAAAATGCTAGCTGCTATTTCTTCTAATACTGGACCAAATATCTGCCAGAATGTTTGATACAATAGGGACTGGAAGTCCGTCGAAGCCAGGAGACTTTTCTAACTTCATACCTTTGAGTGTTATTGATTGGTCACAACTTTCGCGACATGCATCTGGAAGTCTTTGCGTTATATTAGCTAAAATATCTCTAGTTGCAGTTTCATCACTTCCCTCAGATTTATACAATGGTTTGTAAAATGTGGATACTGTTTCCATCATCTCTGCATTTGAGGACACTGATACACCATCATTAGTCTTCAGTGAGCGCATTAATTTCTCTATACCTCTTGCTTTTTTCAAGTTACAAAAGTAACGTGTAGGCTTTTCACCCTCGGTGTGCATTTGTGCTCTTGCCCTTATTTTGGCCCCATCAAACTGATATTGCTCTATTTCATTTAGTCTGCCTTATAAATTTAACTAATAGTTCGTAATAATTATATTCTCCATCATTAAGGTTCTTATTAATTCTACACACCGACTGCTGAAGCGCCTTTTTACGCTTTCCCATTTCTCGTGCTTTTCTGATGGAATACTGCCTTGAAATATGTTTCAGGTAGGATTTAACATCCTCCCACCAGTCTGTTATACATTCATACAAACTTATCTTTTCATCGCAATGCCTCCAACAACTTTCTACACATTTGCGATAGCAACTATCTCGTAACAACTCTACATTGAGTTTCCAAAATCCATCTCCTCGTTTGCTCCAGTCAGCATTGTCTAATGTGATGGAAACCAAATGTGATCAGAGAAAGTTCCTGGTTGTATGTTAGTTTTACACATGTAACCTTTGATTGATCGTTCTACATAGATCCTGTCCAATCTGGTTGCTTTCTTTCTATCTGTTGAAAACCAAGTAAAGTCCATGCCCTCTGGACTTTCAATCCGATATGTGTCTAACAAGCTTTTATATTCACAGATGTGTTTCAAAATATTATGAGATGTGTCATTAAAATTAGACCTAGCGTTTCTGTCTTTAACTTCATCTAATATGCAATTAAAGTCACCGCACATAAGTAGGTGTTCAGACGTTATGTCTTGAATTATTGTGGAAACATCATTTAGAAATTCACTACGCAATTGATGAGAGGTTGGCGCATAAAGGCATATCAAATTTAACCTTGTGTTTAATACATCAATTGATACACAAATCCATCGTCCATGTGTATCTGATGACGACGATATAACATCAACATAGTTGAGACAGCGGGGCAGGATAAGAATGGCCACTCCCGCGCCATCATCTTCTGATAAAGATTACAAAATCTGCCCTTTTGAAATATCTTTGAGAGGTTCATACATTTCAATTTTTAGAATTTTGGTCTCTTGTAGAAAAGCAATATCAACTCTCTCAATTGGCAATTCGTCAAGCAAGTGGCGCTGCTTGACTTCGGTATTTAATCCTCTGCAATTGATGGTGCAGATAATCATAATTTGTAAAATGATGTTTACAACCGCCATCATTAGATTAACTTGATTTGGGGGTTTTTTAGCTCGTTTTTACCTAATTTGCCTGCGAATTCAATGTGTCCTAGTTCTACCGCAGACAAATATTCATATTTGGAAATATCAGAATCAGGGCGCAGTAGACGATATTTCACGCCTCTCGCCGTTACATATAGCAGTAACACTTCACCACCACACCACCCCCCTCTGATTGGTACATTACCATTTCATCTTTCATCTGTGAACTCTGTGTTTGAATGGACACATCTGATTGTGCAACTGACATTGCATCATCATCCATATCATTTACTTCAATCTCAGATTCTCAGCCATTGTCTTCTTTATGACGTTTATTGCTACTTAAGTTACATTTGGCAGGAGCGTCATTTACCATATCTTCAAGCTGACTTAAATCAAGTGGGTTTGGCGGAAAATCGACTGAACTTTCCGTCTACTGAGTCCTAAACTTATCCTGTCCTAATTTTAATTCATCTTCTAAGGAATTGTAAACTGGCTCTTCTGTAAGATCATCATTTTCCTGCGTGTCTTTTACAGCCAGGTTAGGCTCCACTGCATTTTGATTATTTTCTTGACTTAAGCTTATACTCTCCTCTAATACTTGAATTTCATCAACTGTAGTTACTTTAAGAGGATTTGATGGTTTGGTTATGTCATTTTCTGTGGCATGAACCACAACAACAGCTTCCGTAGTGATTGCTCCAGAAGCATTTGACTCAGTTGCATCCTTTAATGGGCAAGTATCTCTTGATACTGAGGGCTTGTTTTGATTTTTTGGACAGCGCAATTTAAAATGGTCAACTGAACCACAGAGCAAACATTTGTTTCGATTGGGACAATCTGTTGCCAAATGGTCAGTACTTAGGCAGATCCGGCACTCTTTAATTTGCCCTCTATACCATAAGGGCAGGACAAAGCTGCCATCAAGCGGCAATCTGCTTCGTAACGGGATATCCACTTTATCAAACCAGATGCGTCTTACTCCGTTTTCCAGCGTTCTGTCAAAGGGATACATTTCCCGTTCAATCTTTTGCACTTTGCCATACTTCTTGAGTTCATTCATGATTCTGTCATCTGTAATTTCTAGTGGCACTTTCATCTTCACTAGCAACCTATTTGACTCATTTTCCTCTACGTTACAAATTTTGGCTTTTACAATAAGAACATCTTGTAGAAGCTTTTCCGTGACCCCCTCATTTGACACTGTTACATGTCGGTCCCGCGCCAACGATGTCCTTTAACCCATGCAACACGTCAATAGCCGTGACACCCCACCCCTTAGTTGTTATCTTAAGGCTTAGGGTACGCTTATAGGTTGACATGGTGTTTTATAGAAAGAGGAAACCCATACTACTACAATATATAATACAAAAATATAACAGCAAGACGTCGGGGAAAGAGCTAAACACTAAATAAATAGTGTCCCCTTTTGAAACCCTGACGTCTACCAACAAATATACGAATAGAGAGTACAGTCGTATATTTGTTAGTTTGAGCCACTTTCTAAGTGGTTCTCTAACACATAACCGATTAAAGTGGTTCCCTAATGCATACTAACATATTACAGACATATATTTGTTAGTCTGTTCGAGTTGACCGGGGACAGCCAACTGACTATACAGATTTATATAATCAAAGTACTAGGCTTGCGCTGACAAATGACAAAGAAATTAAATCCACTCACTCAAGCGATGTTGCCAAATAAATTGCGCTAGCCAACAAATTATAGAAATATCATACTGGCGCGTGGAGAAAAGTATTGCATTGACCACAGTAAGACGCGACCTATTAAATGACTGAAACCGCCAGCTAAGAGGAGTGCCTTTAGAAAATGGAGAACACAAAATGCGCTCCAACCAAGACAAGAATTTACAAACTAAACATAAAGTTTGAAAGGAAATACTAATACGAAATATATGTATAAAATGTATCTACAAAATCGCGCTAGAAACTAAGAAATTCGGGCAGCCATTGCAGAGCTAAATAAACGCGTGCGTTCACTTCGACTACTACTACTACTACTACTACTACTACTACTACTACTACTACTACTACTACTACTACTACTACTACTACTACTACTACTACTACTACTACTACTACTACTACTACTACTACTACTACTACTACTACTACTACCTCTACTACTACTACTACCACTACTACTACTACTACTACTACTACTACTACTACTACTACTGCTACTACTACTACTACTACCACTACTACTACTACTACTACTACTACTACTACTACTACTACTACTACTACTACTAGCACTACCACTACCACTACCACTACCACTACTACTACTACTACTACTACTACTACTACTACTACTACTACTACTACTATTACTATGCAGAATGAAATGCCTCTCAGCTGTAAATCGTCGTCCATGGATGTTCTTTAGTTCTTTATCGGCAATATGGTGGTTCGGGGTTTAGGGTACTGGTGATCTTAAACCAGCAATCCTGGTTCGTATTTCTGCATCCCGCTTTAACCATCGAAACATAGCCAATCTCTCTTAATCGTTATTGATGTTCATCACAATGGTTACCGATGTAAGATGTTAAGAATAAGGGCATAATAGAAAGAAAATAAAGACAGCCTAGATATTACGTGACTGGGACCTAGAAACTAGCGAGTCGATATATACCAACCAAATGAACAACGTCTAATTCTTCATATATTGATTTGACTATTTCCTCAGATGGCTCAGCATGTTTGTCTTTGTACTTGTATAGTTTGATTGAGTGACACGCGATTATTTCTTCGCCCCAACCACATATTCACAACTAGCACAATAATGCTAGCAATAAGTCTGTGTGAAATCTTCGTAAAATTCTAGTCAAACTTTCTAAAACAGGTAAATTAGAATACCCTATCCGCCTAAACTTCCGAAGATACAGATCTTCCTCCAACTGACCATGTTGTGGAACAGGCGTTGATTAAGACACTGGAGACAAATGGTGGTTTAAGTAGTGGGCCGGGTATGGAGGAGGCACAGATAACCCGAAGGTGACGCCAGTCTATGCATGCAGATGTAGAGATTAACAAAGGTATACCAAAATCTGTCTGAGGTACGATACTCCATGTTGTTCAGTATAAGAAGACAAGACTCCAGAAAAGACCAGGATTGCAAATGTACAAACACATTGTTGGAATTCCAGTGGGATCATGATGCATTTGAGCAAATGGAAACAGTCTATGATATTGCATCTGGTGCAGTCGCTAACACTTCTGCTAATCAATACAAACTGTCAAACCTGGCTCAGCAATACTAGATAAGCTTGTGTGCATTATTTCAAGAATATAGTATTAGGTTATGTAACATTTCCGAGTGCGAAGTGGATTTTTATTGTACGAGTCCACGTTGTGTTTAAGAATCAGTATTGGACGAGACGCCGAAGTCGTCCAGTTAAATACAGATTTTTCAACACAACGTGGACGAGTACAATACAAAATCCATATTGCACTCGGAAATGGTACATTATCTATTTATTATACACATATATATTGAAATAATTTGAAAATAAACGATTAGAAGCAACATGTTCGTTGAATTTACTATTTACCAAATGTACAGCGCGAATGATATGAGTCAGCAATTCATTTATGATGTAATACCTCAATGCGTAATACTATTATGACGTAATGTTTGCGTGATGTAACAATTCCGATACAAAGACGTCATAAACCACGTCGATGTAAAATTATGTAAAATTATTATGACGTAACAAATAGCCTCCAAAGTCCAATAAAACTTATCACTGTCAAATAACACTTGTTTAGTCCAATAACCCTTTATGTTGGCCTGTCACGTTGTAGTAATGCAGCCATTTCATTGGCTAATATATACAGGTGCATAATAATGTAGGTTACATTAACGGGACAGAAGAACATTTGTGCAGGTGTCACAGATCCAAAACTCCTGTTTCAGCGACTTCTAATAACAGCTAAGAGCATCACTGACTGCGATCTCAGTTGATGGGAACATCATTTTGAGTGAAGAAAGTAAAGCACATCTTGCGAATACATTGCCATCATTAGTTAAAGTAGCTCTGGCAGTGCAATCCCCGAAGTAACCCGTATTCCATGTGTTAGACGGTAATTCTCTGATACACAGGGTAACATGAAAGAATGGCAATGTGTAGAAGGGCATCTATGATGTGTACGTTAAGTACAAGGAGGACGCATTACACAAATACTACTTTAATATTTGATGGACACATCCACGGGGGCTTCTGTTAAGGGCATAGCACACTTCAGAAGAGCAACCGTTGTCACTGGCCCACTGGTGTCTCTTGCTGTCATTATGCCACCGAAGTCACAGAACATTTTCTTTCCAATAATAATAATACCAAACAGCAGTTTATCCAATTGCTGAAGAAGAAAGTAAATGAAGTCGGAAAACAGACTGAGAGTGCGGAATACAGATGCAGCTGGTCATATAGCCAAGACGACTGAATTCTTATATTTCGGAAATGTATGTATAATTACTGTATTCTGTGGCTGTGGTAGTAGACATATCCTACAGTTGCAACCAGTCCTTCGCTTTTGAACTCTGCATTTCGTCCTCAGCCAAAATAGTTTCCTTAGGTCTATTCTTGATCTGAGCATACTGCGCGCTCCTTTCCCGCAGAGACCTCGCAGCACGCTAAACATAATATTTTTGGAATGGCTTCCTCTCCTGGCCTTATATCTGCTGACTCCCAGGAGGGTGGACTCCAAGTCTCTCTGTTCTAGTGTGTCTTCGGGAATCCCTCGCACATGACCCAAAACAAGCCATCTTTGCTAGATGAATTTAACAGACAGCGGCGCCGTGTTACACATCTTCTATAGTGCATCATTAGACATTTTGCTGTCGCCCACCAGTGTCCAACGTGTACGGTGTCAGGCATCAAGTTTGGCTTGGGCTGCCTTTGGAGCTGCCGAGTTATTACAGGTATACAGCATCAGGGATATGCCGGTTGCATTGTCTATTTGTTGCTGTTGTTTACGCAAGGGCATCGTAGACCTACGACTCCATATCTTCCAAAACGCTTTGAAAGCTATGTTCTCAATAACGCAGTATGCATGGATGCCATCAGTACTGCACAGCAGTGAGCGCAGGATTTTACTTTTCCCCCATGGTTCGCTTTCACGAACTGGGTCGCCCTTTTCTTTAGTCCCATGTTTTGTATTTGTGGGACACCTATGTTTTGGATTCATTCATAAAATGACTCGATTTTTCGTCTACTTTCAACTATTGGGAGTAGTTGGTCAATGCCTATCCTTTCTTATTCCATCTCTAGCGGCATCCCCACCATGGACAGCGAGGGGATTGGTCTGGTAGAATTTGTCCACACCGATTTCAATACAGTAGCATTTGAAATGCACAAGGGATAGATCGTTTCCATATGCGTGCCGATTAATGTCTCAAACTCTAATGATTTCAGTGGCTTGACTCGTACTCTCAGCATCGCGTCTGCATGTATTAGTCGTATTAGATGCAGGTAGTCTTCATTGCAAGATGGCCTGGTGTAGTACATCTAACATATGCAAGAGAGTGAAATAAATAAACCATTTATTTCATGTTTCCATGTCTGAGTTGATATTGGATGCCACATTCTACCACTTGACCCCAGTCTCCCCTATTCATGTGTTGTTTCCGTGTATGCTTTAGAAAATAGTGGTATAATTTAGGCATATACGTTCCTTGTGGTGTGACAATATTGGTTTCCCCTAGATGTATATTTCCTGTGTTGATCAAATTATTGCTAAGATATTCAGCATATCTGGCTTGGATTGGAGCAGGCAGGTGGTGAGTTGTGGCGCTCAGGTTTACATGGTCTGATTTGTGTGGATATTTCGAGCATGGTATTGTTGTTGGTTTGGTTTTATTGGCCACTCACATATAGATGTCTTCGAGCCATGGCGTCCTTTTACAACAAGAATTTACTTCAGTCAAAGCACAAATTGCAGATTTAATGGCAAATAGTCGCTCTTGCACATCCAAGCCAAAATCATCCGCTGAAGCACTGTGTGATACAAATACTCTGGCACATAAATTAGTATCATCCCACACACCAAGCAGCAATGCTAACAAACATCATCAAGAAACGAACACAAGGCATATCACTGTGCTAGAAAGACAAGACTTATTATATATATTGCAGCACCGAGACTGAGCAAACACATTATATGCCAAGATCAACACATCATTCATACACAACCCCTGCACACAATCAATATAGAGACTTCCATAACACACATAACTGGTACTAATCATACCGTTGAAGAAATGCACCTCACTCATTCAACGTTGAGCAACTTCATTATCCATTCAGGCATCCAATATATCCTTCTTCCAGACTTCTATTGAATACGCGAAACAACCCTCGCCAATCATTCAGAGATCAATCAGATACCGACCATCATGATAATAGTTCCAGAGTTGATCAATATTCTACAGAGTTGAGAAAAAGAATACTGCTCAACTCTTCATAAATTATGCGGTCGGCGTATGCCAACAATCCAATGTGATATGTGCATACGAAATTTACAAGGCGCTTGGATAAATGGTGTATGCCGCGAAATCCACAAGTATATTGTACAATCCAGGCATGATGCCATTGTTATATGCGTAGACAGTAACGATATGTCTAAAAGTGAAACGCATAGTATGATTGACGATTATACAGAGTTGACACAACAAATAAGATCCATCTCCACAAACATACTGTTACAGATCTTTGTATCCTCTCCCCTACCACGAACTCTAAATAAGCAAAGATCACAACATGACAATACAGTTCAGCAATATGCTATTCTACCTGTCTGAAACATTAGCAAGACATTGACAATTCCCAGCCACTCACATGATTAAATGGAGAACTGTATACGGACTTATTCTGAGACCATATACATCCTAATGGAAACAGTACCAGAATCTTATCAGAGAACATCACTAACTATCTCTCAAGCACACTCAGACTTGTTGTTCCGACAAGCCATGGGCAAAGCTATGCCATTTCAGACAATCACAACCAGAGGAGACCACAAGATTGGAATGTGAATATGCACCACATGACTGACAACTACAACCAAAAAACACATTCACCAGGACACCAATGTTTTCCCGTTATTATATGAAAATGTAAATTATATAAATAGAAATTATGTTAATAGTATTTCAAAATATTCAGTTAAGTAATATGTACATACACTGTATCCAAATGTTATATGTATGAAAATAAAGCTGGTGTATACATGCAACACATACATACAACTATTAGACGAATGTACATATGCAAACTCAATATCCATGAATATGCATACTCAGAATGATTCATCTAAGCGAACTACAAGTAAAACAGACGCTTGTATCAACACTCAACATAAACATAGAAGAGTGGATTTAACAACAACAGCATCCAGGACAAATAGAAAAAAGGATATACAAAGGTGTTATACCTCGATCAAGCCAATACCTACGATATAGCCTTTTTCCACACTAAAAGACAACAGATTTAAGGTTTTATATACTAATGTAGATACATTAGATTCGAATAAGTCTAATGAATTTGAGAAAGAGGAGAAAGATGTCACCTCCACGCCGGTCTCCTTCGTAAGTACCAACTTTGTTGGGAAAGGAAGTCATCTAGTAGTGCGGGCTGACATCTGTATACAGAGGCATCTATGATTATGTCTAACCTTCTTCAAACAAGAAACTGGAATGTACTTAGTCTTAGTGCAACATCAAAAACGCAAACCGTAGGCGCTGACTGTGAACACTATAACATCGATATGACATGCATTCAAGACACTAACGTAGGTAAGCACTCAGAGCAGCAACTACAGACAGGCTGTAAGCTAGTACTCATGGAACAAAAACAGGCCACACACCGGGGTATAGGCTTTCTAATCAGATCAAGGGTCTTGGACCATGTCATTAGTTTTGGATACGTCAGTGATCGCACAGCATTCATCGATCTGGCTAAATCTACGAGAAAACACACCAGCACTAAGTGTCGCATTAGCAATGCATGTGGCCCCAACTGCCGCCAAAGCCAAACAGAATCCAGCATTATGAGATTCGTTATATGAAGAACTGAGCGCCTCCATTACAATCCCAGCTAGATTGCAACCGCTCGTGTGTGGATATTCGAATTCCAAGCTGAGTAAACTCGGAATTGTGGACAAATGTTCAGGGCTTGGCATAGGCATGGGATCGTATGGCGACGCAACAGCAATGGGGATGCACTGGTGGCATGCCTTAGTCGCAATGGCCTATATGCCACAAATACGGTTTTTAAACACCCATGCTATCACCAGATAGCATGGACGCGACGCATTGCTGATCGTAAAGCCCTAAAACGTCCTAAGGCTCAACAGCGATCTCCAATCAAATAGACTCGATACTATGCAAGACAGAAGCAAACGCCCTATGAAGGAATATTTTTTCCTATGGAGGCACATACCTCAATTCTTAACATAAGCCAGTCATTGCACGCATTCAGATGAACGATTTATATATAATGTATACGCACCATACCAGGCAAGAGGGTATAGTCACTTACAGCCTACCCAAGCTCATCAGATAAACTGATACTCGAGTGTCATACAAAACGGACCTGGGGAGCAGATAAATAACATCGACGTCATCTCCAATCCAAACGAAGCCCTAACCAAAAGGCTGAACTCTTTGGAATCATCAGCTGCCAGTACCATAGGTGTTCTTAAAAACATCCAAACTATGTATACTGACGATGCTCTAGTACTAAAACGGTCAGCAGAGCAGAAACCATTATGGCTGCGCATCTATCAAAGTGTCCAAAATGAAGACCGCGCCAAACTACGACGGGAGTGCAATAGCACGCTGCGCCACATTAGCGAATGCTTAAAAGATATTGCTAGTCAACATGCAGACTCCATAGCAGATGATATCACTTGCCACGGATGACAGTCACAAAAGGATTTGGGCGGCACGAGTCCTGAGAGTTACTAACTACACACCACCACTCACTGTGCACAACTCTGACGGACACTTTATTAGGATTGAGCATGGCAAAGCCGAGGCTTTTCAAGAATCGTTCAAGGAACAGTCCACTGACAACGATGATGAGGCCTTACACCCGTTCTCAGGAGACCTCGCCCCATTACAAACACCAATTAAAACAGCAGAAGACGAGAAGGCACTTATAGTCCTGAAAAAATGTACGTGCATCTGGACCTGATGGCATGGATAATGAGCTACGCACATATCAAAGTGACATTATCTAAAAAACCGATGACGCACCTAATCAATTCAGATGTAATGCACCACCTTCCCATCGACGCTGTAGGCCAAGGCTTCCTTATCGCACTACCAACGCCAAAGAGGCCACCTGGCTGACCAGCAATCTGTGGCCCATTGCGCTCTGCAACACCATATGGAAAATCCTATCAGATGTTAATCTATGTCGCATCCGAGACAAGATCGATGTCTTCACTGGATCATGTCAAAGTGGCTTCAAATATGGCCGCAGCTGTGCAGACAATGTATAGCGTCAAAGCATACTTTTGTCAGTCGCTATGTCCAGACACTGGGATTTCCACAAAATTGGAATCGATATGCCACGAGCCCTCGACACAATTAAATGCTCAAAGATCCTACTTGTACAACGTCAGGCCAGTTGCAATGAAGGTGAGCTATGACTAGTGAGACTAGTGCTTGAAGACACCGAGCTGAGAGTACGAGTCAAGCCAGTGAAGTTTGTAGAGTTTGAAACATCAATCGGCTTCCCAGAGGAAGATGCTCTATATCCGGTGCTTTTCACCTGTTACCGCGCTGATGCATGAAATCCATGTGGGAAGGTTCCATATACCAAACCCCCAGTGTCAATACTGGGTATGCTGCTAGTGATGGAATATGCCATTTATGTGAACTTCACAGGTGAGTAAAAGTCCTCCCCCCCCCCCTTGAGAAACCTATCCAAATAGCTGCAAGCAAACTCAAAATTGAGAATCTTTTTATGAATGAATCCAAAACAGAGTTCACCCACATATACCCATCTACACAGCGTGAAACTTAAGAAACTGACGATCCACTTCGTGGCGGCGAACCATGTAGGAAAAGTAAACTCCTGGGCTCACTGCTTTGCAGTACTGCTGAAATGTATGCACGCTGCATCATGGGGAACACAGCTTTTCAGTCCATCTGGAAGCTATGGATTCGTAGATCTAATATGCACCTGATTAAATGGCTACGTTTATGCAATACAACCTGCGTATCCTTGATGGTGTATGACTGTAACACCTGGGCGGCTCCAAAGGCAGCTCTAGACAAACTCGATGCCCGCCACCACAAACACATATGCACCATCAATGGACACCGATGGCCAGACAGCTTAATTTCCAATGATGCACTATACACGATGTATAGCACGTCCCAGATGTATGTAAAGGCCACCCAGCAAAGATGGTCCATGTTTATGCCATGTGCTAAGAATTGTAGGGTGGATCAACCGGCCAGGTACGGATCATCCCAGACCATCTGCGTACATAACTGCAAGGTGTGTTCCAAGCACGGCCTCCTTGGGTAGGACAATACGCGTGTATAGAGCCGTATATGAGAGGTTCGTAAAACAACAAATCCATGAGATTGCCTAGCTCACAAGCGCGGGCGTCAGAGATTGCTAAACAATGCGCATTATCGTTGGGTCGAAAACGCATCATAATTTGGTACCGATTTGGTACAGGTAATCACTTTAGATTACACGTTTTCTGCAGTCTTAGCATGGATCATGATGGGAATGAAGCGAGGATTTCAAAACTGTTTACCTTTTAAAATCCGTGAACAACTGGCCGAGTTATGGCTAAATGAGCCAGCTAATTTTAATTCAAAATATTGAACCACATAGGTTTAGCGCATGCATAGTCTCAGTGTACGGATACGATACCGTGACACATGGCCCCCTTCTCTGCCTCTGAAGCACGCTAGATGCTGCATTGTGGCACTTCAGCTGTGATGTCACAGGCAGTATATAAGGGGTCGAAAAGTCCGATTCATCAGCAGTCAGGTGGTGGTGATGTTCCTGGTCTGAGAGGACGAGCGCAAGTGAGTGCACATTGTATAGCAGACACCAGCATCTGCTGCGGATCCTTTCGGTCTTGTAAGCTCCCGGGAAGATATCACTCGAGGGCAATAAAGAACTTAAAAGTCAGGTAGCCCAAGCCTCTACTTCCGCAAAGGGAGCTTTTGTGTGGATGGGCCTTTTGGCTCCGATGTAGCTCGTCGTCCAGTATGTGTGGCGAGTGGCGTGCTCTGTAATAACTCGCCAGATCTGCCGTACCATGCAACCAGTGGTGTAAATGTATCCACACATCATGTTTTAGCCTTTTGACATTTTTGGCCGAAGTTAGGGGGACATCTACTAGCCATCCGCTTCCGCAAAAGTTCGTCTTCACTTTTCCTGAGAATGAGCCACATCCACAGTGTGCCTGCAGTTTTTCCTAGCAGCCAACTTCCGTATCATACCATCTCGCTTTTCACTTGTGTCATGCTTCAACTATCGTGAATATAGAACATTTTCCGTACCGGTCAGTAATAGGTACTCTGTTTTATCATAGTATTATTAATTGTATTACTTTTTGTGTAACAGGTGCTGATGACTAATAGGTACACAAACCGCCCTCGGTCATTTGAAATCTTATTTTATGGATTATTATTAATATGTATATATTATCCCTATCTTTCGTGCTTATAAGCACCGCAAATGTCGAGTGATGTTCTATTACTGTATTTTACAAAGTTAGTGATATGCCAGTAGCCATCATGTTAAACGTTTTGTTTATTTTATATTAAAGATCTCTTGGACTGACATATCACTGGGCTACACTATATAGCACCACCATCTCCATCACCTTGCTTCCTGCACAGCATCAATTGTTCACTGAGGTCGCCGTTCATGTTCTCGTTGCGCGAACATGACATGTGGACAACTAAACCTGGACTATTCTAGGTCGATAGGATAGGTTTAAAGCAGTAGGGACGATTACTCGGTAGGAGACATTTTGTGTTAGTCTCTTTTCCGGGATTAGCGGATATGTAACACCTCACTCTGGCTAGGTTGTATAAATTAGCCATTTATCTTAAGGCCTCCGTTATAAGCAATTATCTCTATGTATGCTCCACCAGCCGTATGGCTTTTTAATGGTCTGGACCTCCTTCTGTCACATTATTTATAGTTAACACTGGAATTATTGGGGTTCCAGTGGGGCTAGAAATAAAGTGACGATCACCGCATACGCACCCCACCCCACCCCATCCCCCTGTATCCTCGGATAGTGGTTAGTTAGAAAACCTGCCAAGGTAGGAAGCACTGCAAAAACATATATATATATAATTAATTACCGGCCTGCAGTGCATTTCTGGGAGATTTTACATAACCATAACGTCAGGTAAATGTTAGCTCCCAGAAGCGGATCAGAAATAATTTCTACTCGACACGCCTAGTGACGGAAAGGATCCAGCTCCCCATCTAACGCCACACGTTACTGGGTGCTGTCTTAGAACCCACAACTCTCTCATGGGAAGGTCGCTAGAGTTGGATGGCTGCATCTTTGTCTCCACCCTAAAACTTATATGTGCTTTTCAACGCGTATGTACTGTGATTTGTCCTTGTGATGTTATTGATGGTCATGACCTGACCATAACAGGATCGTTATTTGATTCTGGAGCTTTCGTCTCATGATATGTGTGCACGCGTCTACTGAGGGGAGATGTTCCGTATGGTGACCTCACAGTCACTGAACATTCTCGCCCATCAGAGGTATATGTTAAAGAATAGTTAGCTTGCATTGCCAGTTGCAGCTAAGACTAGACCTGGACCCAACACATAAATGATAGGGTAGAAATTAGCAGAAGGCCCGCATAAATAAAAGTGGCAACTACTAACACAGAATCTTGGAACTTACATAAGATGGCGGTGTTGAGTTATGTGGACATCATCCATCCCACCTTCACGTAAATCAGTGTGCATCACAACATACATTTAGCTTCACTAGGTGGACTCTTTTACATAATTTGGTATTAACAAGAAAGTGGCCATTTTTGCCATCTCTTTTCCTCTGCTTCGGCATTGTAGGCATTTTCATGTGATGGAGCCCAGTGTGAAGTACTTTCCTCTCGCAAAAAAATAATGTTTGTAGGGGTTAATATAGTTTGTATTATACTTGCTAAGTAGCCACGCTTGGATCCTCCTTTGCGGGGATGCCTCACGGATCTTACTCTGTGAGGTACCTTTGGCGAGGACCACGATGATGAGTCATCAACCCAGACCCATGTACTAGGCTTCCTCCACGTAGTAGCAAAACGAGTATGATTGTTTAGCTGTTACTACTATAATTATAGTATGTATTTTTAATCATGTCCCTGCCTTAAAATGGAGCTGTGTATGGAGCCTGCACACCAGTGACACCAACAGCGAGGATGAGGCCGTGAGCTTCAACTTTGGCGGCGATGGTCCACTGTGGTCCCAGTGGAACATAAATGTTCCACCAGCTCTAGAGGTCGGTTTCTGTACAATCTGGCAACACGCAATACCGGATCCGCAACCCCGAAATCCGCAGCTAACCGGCGACCGCGTCCTGCTGTGCTGCGTACCGATGGCGCCGTGGAATGGGAACGTGTGGCGTCCAATGTGTTGCCCGAACATGAAATGAACCCACGCTCATCACCTGCATGTGCCAGTCTCCCTTCTACTACGCTCAGTACTCCCCGATGCAGAGGTGGATTATTATGATGGAAGGGCGGCTCGAGCACTCATCGTTGACGAAATAAATTACTCCGAATTGGAGGATACACCATTATTACGACCACAAGAGCACTCGCTGATCAGTGAAGACGCTTTGCGTGATGCCGTCCAGGTGGGTGCATCTTTTATAACACTGTCTGACATCTGCGCTTGGCATTCTACACCTTTGCCGCATCATGAACAGCAGCAGAGAAGTGCCCCTCGTGGGTAACATATACAAGCTGCATGCCCATTGGGTTTACTGTGTCAATGTTATGGTGACCAATGGCCTGCCCATCATGCGCCATGGCCCACATCGCCACCTACGAGAACATCGTCCCCCTGCTCCACATTGGTATCGCAGTATGGAGACTGGAATGCGGATACACCCCAGCCAAAAATCCCAGAAGCGGCACCAATACCTACCACAAAAAGCGGCCTCGTCAGTCCCCTGGACCTCCACCGTACAGAGGAAGACCTGCACAACCTCCTGCGGATCCGCCACGACGGATGCACAACACTCTGCCACTAGTGCATCGTCCAACACCAAGACGGAAGCTTGCTGGGTCATCCATTCTTCCATATTATCCTGAACCACACAGACGGGAATCTCCCCCCTCATGTTCGAAGGAACCAGGATAGGCGAAGACACGTCCACACACAAATACATACATCTGCATTCACTCCACTCTCTCCCATGCCCCACCTGGATTCGATCACATGGTACCTTATCACAGCACTGGTCGAGTCATCCTTCAGTGGGGATGGTGACTGGGCTAATTATAAATGCCAATTTGAGATCATAAGCCATACCAACAGATGGATGGATCAGCAAATGGGGGAGTATCTCGTCGCCAAACTGTCGGGGAAGGCCCTGCAGGTACTGACAGATATGGGGTCAGACCTTACACAGAACTGGAAAACGATCTTTCGGAGAGATTCGAAGATACGGCGTTGGGAGAGACCAACCCTCTTCAACTAAAGAACTTGAGAAGACGAGTGGACGAAACATTACCCGAGTTAGCCAGCCGCATCCGACGTCTCATCACTAGAACGTACCCCAACACTAATTATAAAGGAGTAATACTCATCCATTTAGATATTTCCATTGATGCTTTAAGTGGAGAACTTGTCCTCAAGGAAAAACTATTCCTTTCGGAGCGCAGAAACCGTCAATCACTCGCCGCAACAACTGTATGGATTGAGAATTTCCTCGAGCAGGAGAAGAACGCTCACCGTCAACTTCACCCTATCAATCAACTAAATGAATATAGAACTTTTTCCATACTGATGACTAATAGGTACTCTGTTTTATTACATTATTATTAATTGTATTGTTTTTTGTGTAACAGGTACTGATGACTAATAAGTACATCCCGGTCATTTGAGACCGCGTTTTAGAGTTTATTATTAATATGTATATATTATCTTTATTTTTCGTGATTATATGCACCGCAAAGGTGATCTTCTATTACTGTATTTTACAAAGTTAGTGATATGGCAGTAGCCATCATGTTAAATGTTTTGTTTATTTTATATAAAAAAACTCTTGGACCAATGTATCACCAGGCTACACTATACAGCATCAACATCCACACCACCTTGCTCCCGACACAGCATCATTTTTTCACTTTGGTCATTGTTCATGTTCTCATTTTGTGAACATGACATGCGGCCGACTAAAGTTGGACTGTTCTAGGTGTTAGTCTCTTTTCCGGGAGTAGTGAATATGTAACACCTCACTCTGGCTAGGTTGTATAAATTGGCCATTTACCGTATGGCCGCCATTATGAGTAATTGTCTCTGTCTACGTTCCACCAGGCTTATGGCTTATTAATTGTCTGGACCTCTTTCCATCACGTTATTTAGAGTTAGCTCTGGAGCTATTGGGGTACCAGTGGGGCTAGAAATAAAGTGACGATCACCGCATACACCCCCACCCCCACCACACCCGCAACCACCACATACATAACTCTAACGTCAGGTAAAAGTTAGCTCCCTGATGCGGATCAGAAATAATCCGTACCTGACAAACTTTGTGACGGAAAGGATCCAGCTTTCCATCTAACTCTACAAGTAACTGGGTGCAGTCTTAGAATCCACCGGGCCCTCATGGGAAAGTCGCTATAGTTGAATAGCTGCATCTTTGTCCCCCACCCTAAAACTTATATGTGCTTTTCAATGCTTATGTAATGTGAGTTGTCCTTGTGATGTTATGTGTGGTCATGACCTGATGGTAACAGGGTCATTATACGATTCTGGAGCTTTCGTCTTATGATATGTGTGCACGCGTCCACTGAGGGGGGAAGTTCCGTAGGGTGACCTCACGGTCACTGAACATTCTTGCTCGTCAGACTTATTTGTCAAAGAATAGTTAGCTTACTTTGCCAATTGCGGCTAAAACTAGACATGGACACAGAAACTAAATGATACGGTAAAAATTAGCAGAATGTTCGCATAAGTAAAAGCAGCAACCGCTAACACAGAATCTTGGAACTTACATATTGAAGATTTTCGGTACTTCTTTTATATATACTACGCTCACCACTACAACTTCGAGAAGACTTATGATGTTTGATGATTGCTGCGACAATCAACCTTCTCGTTGCTGCAGTCGGATAGTTACAGCTCGCCTCTTCAAAGACGGACTGAAGATATTTTATGTAACTGGGCCTGATCTGACGTACTGAAGATTCGTGGTAAGGTACGGTGTTTCTCCGTACTGTCTTAGGAGTTCCTTAATAAAGACCAAACCAGTGCCTTGTATTTACAAGGTGATGATTTTATTCTTAAATTTAACTTTACAATAACTCTATATATCAATGTGACTTTTACTGTCACTGACCTAGAATGATGCTTTATAATGATACGGCTAATATAATTATGATACTAAACTATCTTATCTGATCCTAACTCTGACTACTTTACTGCTACCGATTTCTCTCAACACGACATTGATATGATATCTAGCTAGCTTAACACTTCTCTATTCGTAGAGACTACTATATGCGTACGACGTGCTTCACGTTAGGTCACCAGTACCTGATTAACTTTTCAATAGACAATGTGCCTATTATGTAACTTTTTCAGTTTCCTAACCTGCATATCTATTATGATATATATATCTATATATATTATAATACATAGATTTCTGTTCTCATTATACTTCTCGGCACGCTATAGTCATAGTTTGATTGGCCAGGACAATCTTTCCTCCAATCAACCTCTGCCTATCTCTTCCTAGATGTTTCACCTAATCCTCTTGGTCCTTCTGACCAATCCGCTTCTTCTACCATTCGATTTTACTTCGAAACCTTATTCCTTTTGTGTCTCTGCCACAGAGTTTGACTAGAGGCTCATTGGTTATGACGTCATCTCGGCCAATCAAACTCTGGGCTTCTCTTCTCTGGATTCATTACTAAACACGGTAGATCTACCACTCAACCTGGCAAAGTGGTGTTGGCCGGTTCTGCTTTGATGCGATCTGTCAGCTAACTAACAACATTACGGAAAGCGTTGTGGTAGCATGCCTTTCTTTGATTGACATATAGTTGATATACAAATTCCGATTGTGTTATTAATTCCTACCGGACGCTACAATGCCTCTGTCCTGTCCCTTGCCTATCTTGGATAAGCCTGTAGGAAACCAACGTTAATAAGCACATGAGCTGTATGATCTCATTGCCAGCTGGTGCTGTTGTACTTGCTTAAGGGAGTCGGAATGCTGACTATCAACAACTAACTGTCAGTCTGTCACCCATATTCATATCGATTCCTACCGATTATTATCACTCGAATATTTACTAAACTACTTGCCGAAACGACTGCTGAACATTATAAAAGTGCGTGCCGATCCCACAGCAACAACTTTTATCTTCAACTATTGACAGATATCACCAACCCAGAACCGTTGGTCCTATTTCAATCTATTCCAATTTCTAACTTATTGGTATGAATTTACTGCTACAGTTTCAATATAGTTTCTATTCTATTTCCGCGAAACTGTATCACTAGCACTGGCCAACGTCAACCAGTGCATCTTCCTACCTATACCTAACTATTATGATGCTTTTTCAGTCCTTAGCTCACCTGGTATTTTCAAACATAAATTTCACTGAGGTCTTACTCGCAAATATAAGACGTCTAACGGGGTTATGACTTCCCATAAGACGATCCGATATCTACACATGCCCCTCAACCGAAGTTAATTAACCATCTCTTAAGGCCTTAAGAGAGCGATAATTAACTCGTTGTGCCCTATCAACAACCACACCACACTATACCAGGGCTACCCAGAACGGACATCACATACGACAACATATCTGTACGTTAACACATTGCAATAACAGAATCCTATTATGAAGATAAAACAAAATCAAACAAGCAATCCAATACTAAAACAAGAAAATAAATAACTACAAATCTTAATCCTACAGTCAAATCATTACAGGTCATATAAACGGTCATATCGACATCCACAATACATGCAATAAACAATCTATACGTGGCACAATAATAAAGACTGTGCATAATTATGAAATATCCTCGGAATCCATACCATCGTTAGGAATGATAAAAATTTATATGCAACACATGGCACTATAATACAGTTCGTGCTACAATTTACATGTCTTCATACTGCACACTGATGTTAGTGTCCCTGGTTAGCTCCACGTCTATCCAGTCATCAGCCATCGGGTCGATCACAGTCCTGTCAGTAGCGTTAGGTGACGACCCAGCTGATAAACGCAGCGGCTCCGGTAGGGCTGCAGGTCTCTGAAACTGCTGGGCCTGAATAATCCATGGCGCACTTGTATGGACCGCACGTGGTCTGTGGGCCGCATGTGGCTTAGATTTGATCCATTACCACATGCGTGAAATAATCCCGCATTTATATAACACAATACAAATCACAATAATCACTACGAAGGAGCCAGTCGTGTATGAAATAAATGACGGCGCTCCCATGCCATCGACCATCGCTGGGTCGACCGCAGATAACGGTCCTAGCGGCACGTACTTAGTCTTATGCAAATGGTTCCATTCTTGTACCCTCAATTGGCTAACAATTAGGGACTGATTTAGAACACCGGCCACATCCAAATGGGGCATTTCAAGGGCCAAACTCACTCGAGTGTATGTCCAGCTATAAGACAGTACTGGCTCGAATTGCCACCCTTTACCACTATATCCACATTCACCAGACATTAAAGCATATACACCATTCTCCACAGTGCACCGGTCAGTCAGTTGTCTGTCACAGTGGATTTCCATAGTCTCACCGAAGGTTTGCAAAACTACGCCTATTTTCTTATTGGCAAATAACTTACTAGTGGTTTCATTGGATTAGGAGGCTCACTATACATGGCACATGGGTCTTATCGACTTATTTACCACCCGTGGAACCGAACCCACAACCACCCGGTTCAGTTGACTCCAACGTCGCGCATTCGCGTATCCTTGGTATGACCATCTTCTCCATAATCATCTGCGCAACACGATCTCCCCTACTTACGGGAAAGCTGCTACTACCAAAGTTAATCAGGACAATACCCACATTGCCCCGGTAATCCGGGTCAATCACCCCGGCTCCCACATCCATGCTATGATTAATGGCCAATCCCGATTGTGGGGCTATTCGTCCATAACACCCCCTGGGATAGCAATCCGCAGGTCCGTCCGTACAACCATTTGGCCTCCGGCTGCTATCTGATAGTCGTACGCACTATACAAATCATACCCAGCGGCGAATCTCGACCGTCGAGTTGGGACCACCGCAAACCGAGTGAGTCTATGCACGCGAAGCACCGCATAGCTCATATTCACCGCCGTTCTGTAGTTGTCCGGTACAATCGGTACTTATTACTGATGCTATGTTATCGTGAGGTATATTAATGCTATGCTTACTGGTACACTCCTAACAAGTAGAACACGCTCATACAGACTGTTTAGCATTGACTGCTGCGTTGCCTTATAACTGCTTCAATACGATCGATGAAGTCATCGTATGAAACATGGCCAAACGCGCCAATCCTGAGTCTTTTGTGGTCTGAGTAGACTTCAGGAGCGAGACTGCGCTTGCGCAGAAAGTAGGGATGCGATGGAAGCGTTTCCATTGGCTCAGTGACGGTTTCGGGTACACCCTCCGAAGTGTCCATCACCATAGTACGAGGAGTAACGATGGTTTCACTCGTTGACTCATGGTTTCGAATCTTACTCGTACTAGGTTGATTTCTATCTGCATCAACCTGCTTACCCACCTTACTCACCCGTGGCTCCTCATCAGAAGCTGGCCGCTTCCTATGAGTCATTTTACCAGTGGTAGCGTTAGAGTTGGATAAGGGCAAAGGTTCGGACTCGGGTACCATCATTCTAGGGTGATGGCTGGCTTTCGTACCTTTGGCAGGGTTACGAATAGGGCGTGTTCGTATCTTGTCCCAACACATTTCTGAGTCGACTACACGCAACTTAGATATATTAAGTACGCGTACTTTCCCAGATCTTTGATGTCGGACATTGATCTTAAAGATCTCGTACTCGGGGTCACTGCGAGAGGTCAACTTCATCCTCTCCTCAGCTTTCACGACCACCGAATCGCCAACCTTGTACTCCCCAGCGTTTGCACGCTTATTAATTTGTTCTTGGTGAATCTCTCTAGACTTAGCCCTTTATCCACGAGCGCGCAGCAAGGCATTATTGAGACACGTCAGTCTCTCACCAAGATCCTGCGAAGCATCGATTGGAATAGCAAACGGAATTCTTGCTCGTCGACCATACGTCAAATAAAATGGCGTATACCCAGTCGTGGAATGACGAGTACTGCGGTACGCTGTCAAAGCTGCACCCAACTCATCTTCCCAATTACGAGACTCGTTATTCACCCCTTTCTGAATCAACTCCTTAAGAGTTCGATTGAACCGCTCGGTACGTGCATTTGTTTGCGGATGGTATGGACTCGATCGTCTATGATCGATACCGTGTTCACGAAATTGTTCTTCCAGAGAATTGGAACCAAATTCTTTGCCCTGATCTGTTATCAAGATCTCAGGAACACCATGACGAGCGACGTACTCATTGAAGAACTTGTCTTCAACATTCTGAGCTGCCTTAGCCGGAATTGGATATGCCTCCACCCAGGCAGAGCGGTGATCAATTATCTTCATTATATACACGTTACCCTTACTCGACACTAATAGCGGACCAATCAAATCCATACCAATTATCTGACTCGGATAATTGGCCATGGGCATCTCGCTATACTTCGGTCGAGTAGTGACAGGTCAGTTGACCTGGCACGTCGTACACATCTCCAGCATACGTACCACGTCTTTCCTTAAAGACATCCAGACAAAAGAATCCCGTACCATACCGATGGTCTTCTGCAGACCTTGGTGACCGGCTCGTTCATGAGCCATCCGGAGCACTTTCTCACAGAACAGGGTAGGTAACATGATTCTGAGGTACTCAGCGTCCAATGCTGACGGTGTCACTAAAGAATACAAAATACCGTTTTTGACCATATACTCCGCCGGTGTGTTCTTGAACAACTCCGGGTATGCATTGGTCTGCTCGGTAAGCAATTCGTCATATGGTATGTCATAAACCTCTAGAGGGACATGCAGTAACGCACCTTCATCTACCTCGGGTATGACATAATCGCCCATGTCTAACGTGGCGACTTCCACGGGACGACGTAATCTGGACAACATGTCCGCTCGAATCTTCTTCGAGCCTTGGATGTACTCAATCTTACATCCGTACTCCGCAATCAGCACTGCCCAGCGCTGCACCTTCGTGTTTTTCACTTCGCCCACAAAAAAACTCTTTAGGGGTTTGTGGTCCATGTACACGGTGAACTGCGTACCAAATAGATATGGTCGGAGCTTCTTCAACCCATAGATCACAGCGTAAGCCTCCTTCTCTATTACGGGCCAATTAAGCTGACTATCTTTAAGTGTAGAGCTTACATACTGGATTACCCGCTCTATACCTTTATCATCTTCCTGCACCAATATTACACCGATCGCATAGCTAGACGCATCCGTATACAATTTATACGGGGCATTCAAATTCGGATATGTGAGAACCGTCTCACTGCACAGCAAGTTCTGCAATTTTTTGAATGCTTGCTGTTCATCCACACCCCATTCAAAACGTTTATATTTCTTTGTTAATTCTATAAAGGCTTCGCAATTTCAGCATAGCCTTGCACACAGGATCGGTAGTAACCTGTAGCTCCGAGAAAACTTCTCACTTCACCCACATCTCGGGGTGGAGACATTTCTCTAATGACCTTGACCTTCTGGGCCTGAGGAGCTACTCCTTGTGCAGAGATACGATAACCTAACAGATCTACCGACGGACTAGCGAAATCGCATTTCTTTTTCTTAACCTGTAGATTATATTCTCGAATGACCTTACGTAAGTGCTGTGCATGTTCAGCTGGATTTCGAGAATATATGACTACATCATCGACAAAACCATGCAGATACTTTCCCACGAATTCTCGGAAAATATCATTCATTGCCCTCTGAAATACGGCACCTGAGTTGCAAAAGCCGAACGGCATATGAATCCATTCAAAAAACCCTCACTGCAGACGAACGCTGTCTTCTCTATGTCTTGGGGGTCCATTGGTATCTGCCAATAGCCCGACTTCAAGTCCATAGTAGAAAAGATCGTTGCACCGCGCATCGAATCAAAAATATCTGATATGTTTGGTAATGGATAGCTGTCCTTGCGACATACGGAATTTAACTTTCTGTAGTCAATACAAAACCTAGTGTCACCGTCCTTCTTAGGGACTAAAGTAATGGGTGACGCCCAGGGTGATGATGACGGTCTTATGACGCCCGCTGCTAGCATCTCAGCTACTTGGTTCTTGACTACATACTGCTTGGCAAGCGGTAGATGGTAGGACTTCTGCCTTATAGGAAACGCATCTCCTGTTTGTACCGTACACTTCACTTTGGGGACCAATCCTAAAGTGTTTGGACGAGCCGTATCAAAGTTATCCGCAAAGTCCTCAATAACTTTGTCAATATCTTTATATCCAGTCTTTTCCTTACAACTAGAATATACATATCTCGTCTGTTCCCTATAGGGATACCTAAAGGGATATACCTGACCAAACCATACTACTTCTTTGGTCCGATAGTCAATCTTTGCATTTCCCAAGTGCAAAGCATCTGCACCAATCAAATATTCATGCCGCATATTCGCTACTACGGTACCAGGAATAGGCCGGGCATTCTTAAATTTGATCTGTGTCTCCCCCAAAAGCTCTATTGGGGAACCATTTACCGCTAAGAGCATCTTCGCTCTTTTTAATGGCCTAGCATCTAAGCTGCTATGCATTCATCCTTTCTAATCAAGGATGTGCAAGCACTAGTATCTACTAAGGCATGCAAGCACTTACCCTGATCTTCTGGACCGTGGTTGTCCCAGTGTAAACGGATCAGAAACCGCTCGGTCGGTACACTTACCAATGGTCTCCTCCATCGCCATTTAACAAAGGGCTCCTTCGTCCACTGACCACTTCAGCATAGGAATTTCTCCATCCTGAAAATTCTCCTCCATACCGTCCGTACTCGTCGGTTCCCTCCCCGGTTAGGAAGAACCCGTCCTGATCCTCGTACTCCTCATTACTACAAGTCGGTTAGCATTGTCCTTCCGCATATTACAAGAACAGTTTTGTGATGTGATTCTTGGTTCATTGTTCTTCACTCTATCGCTCTGATATATTGCGTCTATATTCAGATCACTATCTAATCGTTGTCTCTTAGCTACTGGTCGCTGCGGTTTAGGTTGCGGCATTCTCAGCGGACAGTCATTTATGAGATGCCCGTCTTTTCCGCAACGAAAGCAATGTATGGTCTGTGCCGGGCCGGTTCTCCTATCCATGTATCCAGCGAAGCTTCACTGATAATTAGCACAATCGCGAGCCATGTGCCCTTGTCTTCCGCATGTGAAGCAGATTATAGGCGGTCTCTGGCCCTTCAGTCGGGTTACATGGGTGGGTCGTCTCTGCATACCATTTCTTGGGGTTTGCGTTGGCTGGTTACAAGTGCTCTTATAGTGGCGTTTCTGACCACAATTATAACAAACGATATCTAGTCGCTGGTTGTTCGCCGGTTGTTTGTCACGCTGTTTCACCTGCTGGCGTCTTTGTGGCATGGCTGGTTTCTTGGTTGGCATCGGTTCTCTATTGGCCGTTTGTTTGTCAGCCTTGGCCTGCAATGCTTCTACAGTACTACACAACCGCTCTATTAACCGAGTTTGCTGCGCAATCTGCATTTTCATTCCATTTAAAATAGACCAGACATCTTTAACTTCCTCTATGTCCAACACTCCCATCTCCATATCTTTCTCCTGCCAGTTATCTATTCGCATCGCTTTTAGCAAATCATTACAATTCGCCTCTTCTTCAGCAATCTCTATCACCTGTTGAAGAGTGGTGGCCTTTATTCTAACAATTCTTCTTCCCAATCCAGTATCGCTAAGTGCCTTGATATACACTCCCAGCACGGTTCTCTGATTATCAGCATTGGTTGTGGGACATGCACGGCTGGCCACTCACGGTACCGCCGGTTGAAGGCGATGATGGTTTCATTCCTTCTCTGGCATACGCCCTCGAGGTCGTACTTTATCCTCTCTCCCTCATTGGGAGAGACGAAATTCTCCATGACGTACCCCCGGATTTCTTCAAACGTAATCTCGTCCCTATTTTTCCCCATCAAATAATGACGACCGCTTTTGACAGCTGCCCTCGAGAAGAACGCGTTATTATGTATGCGGGTATACCATCCAGCTTCCCCTCCGTTGCTATCCATACCCGATGAGCCTCATCCAGGAACTGCTGCACCTGCTCCGGTATGAGCCCGTCACATGGTTGTATTCGCTGGGTGAGCTCCCATACTTCTTCACGGTCGACTCTGTCTGCCTCCCTTCTGGTACTGCTTTGTACAATGGTATGCGCCATTGCTGTTCCCATCACTTGCATAGCAGCTACTGTTTCAGCTCGTAGCTCAGGATGCCTCACAGGTTCCCCCATTGGTGGGATGCCGGACCCGCTGGACCTGGTGTCGCCATTACTTATTGTTGTCTAGTTACTTTCTATTGGTAATATAAACAAACTATAACCCGCTTTAACCGAGGCTGTTCCTCACAATTAATGTCTGTGGTAATCTTAATTAATGAGTTATCTCGATATTCGCGGTGTTGTGTTACTTTTGTGTTCTCTGAGTCTTTTGCTTGTTCTATGAAAAGTTGTACTCTGTCACTAACGTCTTTTAATACTATATTGGCCAGTCGGTCTACCTGTGCCATATGTACTATCTATTACTCACTCAGTTTACACAGTTGTTTCCACTCCTAAGATCCTGGCAGGCTAGCCACTGAAGATTTTCGGTACTTCTTTTATATATACTACGCTCACAACTACAACTTCGAGAAGACTTATGATGTTTGATGATTGCTGCGACAATCAATCTTCTCGTTGCTGCAGTCGGATAGTTACAGCTCGCCTCTTCAAAGATGGACTGAAGATATTTTATGTAACTGGGCCTGATCTGACGTACTGAAGATTCGTGGTAAGGTACGGTGTTTCTCGTACTGTCTTAGGAGTTCCTTAATAAAGACCAAACCAGTGCCTTGTATTTACAAGGTGATGATTTTATTCTTATATCTAACTTTACAATAACTCTATATATCAATGTGACTTTTACTGTCACTGACCTAGAATGATACTTCATAATGATACGGCTAATATAATTATGGTACTAAACTATCTTATCTGATCCTAACTCTGACTACTTTACTGCTACCGATTACTCTCAACACGACGGTTGATATGATATCTAGCTAGCTTAACACTTCTCTATTCGTAGAGACTACTATATGCGTACGACGTGCTTCACGTTAGGTCACCAGTACCTGATTAACTTTTCAATAGACAATGTGCCTATTATGTATCTTTTTCAGTTTCCTAACCTGCATATCTATTATGATATATATATCGATATATATTATAATACATAGATTTCTGTTCTCATTATACTTCTAGGCACGCTATAGTCATAGTTTGATTGGCCAGGACAATCTTTCCTCCAATCAACCTCTGCCTATCTCTTCCTAGAAGTTTCACCTAATCCTCTTGGTCCTTCTGACCAATCCGCTTCTTCTACCATTCGATTTTACTTCGAAACCTTATTCCTTTTGTTTCTCTGCCACAGAGTTTGACTAGAGGCTCATTGGTTATGACGTCATCTCGGCCAATCAAACTCTGGGCTTCTCTTCTCTGGATTCATTACTAAACACGGTAGATCTACCACTCAACCTGGCAAAGTGGTGTTGGCCGGTTCTGCTTTGATGCGATCTGTCAGCTAACTAACAACATTACGGAATGTGTTGTGGTAGGATGCCTTTCTTTGATTGACATATAGTTGATATACAAATTCCGATTGTGTTATTAATTCCTACAGGACGCTACAATGCCTCTGTCCTGTCCCTTGCCTATCTTGGATAAGCCTGTAGGAAACCAACGTTAATAAGCACATGAGCTGTATGATCTCATTGCCAGCTGGTGCTGTTGTACTTGCTTAAGGGAGTCGGAATGCCGACCGTCAACAACTAAATGTCAGTCTGTCACCTATATTCATATCGATTCCTACCGATTATTATCACTCGCATATTTACTAAACTACTTGCCGAAACGACTGCTGAACATTATAAAAGTGCGTGCCGATCCCTCAGCAACAACTTTTATCTTCAACTATTGACAGATATCACCATACCAGAACCGTTGGTCCTATTTCAATCTATTCCAATTTCTACCTTATTGGTATGAATTTACTGCTACAGTTTCAATATAGTTTCTATTCTATTTCCGCGAAACTGTATCACTAGCACTGGCCAACGTCAACCAATGCATCTTCCTACCTATACCTAACTATTATGATGCTTATTCAGTCCTTAGCTCACCTGGTATTTTCAAACATAAATTTCACTGAGGTCCTACTCACAAATATAAGACGTCTAACGGGGTCATGACTTCCCATAAGACGATCCGATATCTACAATATGATGACTGTGTTGAATTATGTGGAAAGCATCCACCACACCGTCACATAAATCAGTCTGCATCACATCAAACATGTAGTTTTACTAGGTGGACTCTTTTACATAATTTGGTTTTATCAAGAGAGTGGCCCTTTTTGCCATCTCTCTTCCTCCGCTTTGGTGTTGAAGGCATTTTCCGGTGACGGAGATCCGCACGAAGCACTTTCCTCTCGCATCAAAATAATGTTTGTAGGGGTTAATATATTTTATATTAAACTTGCCAAGCAGTCACACTAGGGCCCTCCTTTGTGGGGATGCCTTACGGATCTTACTCTGTGAGGTACCTCTGGCGAGGACCACGATCATGAATCGTCAACCCAGCCCCGTGTAATAGGCTTCCTCCACGTAGCAGCAAACGAGTACGATTATTTGGCTGTTACTATTATAATTATAGTATGTATTTTTAATTTTTTAAGACACCAACAGCGAGGATGAGACCGTGAGGTTCAACTTTGGCGGTGATGGTCGCACGGTCCCACTGGAATGTGAACGTTCCACCGGCACTAAACGTCGCTTCCCCTACAGTCCAGCAATGCACACTACCAGATCCGCAACGCCGAGATCCACAGCTAACCAGCTATCCCATCCTGGCGTGCCACATAGCAGTGGCGCCGCAGAACGAGAATGCCCAGCAGACAAGCGCGCACGCCCGGAGGCTACGGAATACCAGGAGATACAACAGCACAGAGAACATTGGAATTCACACTATTCAGAGCCAGCAAATACAAATACAGGCGAGGACATCATTGCATAAATCTGCTAAGCATGCTCCGATGTGATCACTAGAAAGCAGGACTCGGTACACTAAAGTCAAGAATGGGCCTGAGGAATCCAAGGGTTTCGTCTGAGGACAAATCACAGTGGGCAAAAGCGAAGAAGGAGTGATTGCAGCTGAAGGAGGTTTCTACTACTACAGCTGCAGAATACAGTAATCATATATAACGAATTTAAGATACGCTTATACATCATGGATGGTTCAATGTAATCGACACATTTAAAGTAAATTATAATCAAAATATTCAGCAACTAAATTCCTACATCGTAAATAATGTAAAGTATGATATTTGCTGATTAAACGGGTTAGTTCTATTCTTTTCTTTTCCATTCAAATGTGCCTACAATAATCACCCATTTTCTCACCTGGGAAGACATTTTCTATATTATCCAACGTCTATATTCAGGTTAAAGGTAACGGCAATAAAGGTTACCAAATTCCCACCCTCCCCCACCTCTTAATGATAGTAGATTGCCGGCTCCTCGTGCACGTATTCAGTAGAAACTGTCTAAACTACACCCATTTAGAGGCCCACACGTAGCTCTTTAAGAAAGGTGGTCATAAGACCTGGCAACTTAAAAAATTTGTGACTGTATTGACACCGAAACGTACACTGCAATAAGTAATATTTATTTAGCCACATACTGTCTTCAATGGAGGCTCTTTAATGCTCCACAATATGCCCGTTATAGACAGGAAAGATTAGGCATTGACTTTCACCACTTCCAAACTTATTAATGCTTTTGCTCTATCTGCAAATTTGTACAGTCTGACTCTGAACTATCACTATGACTAAGCCCGTACCAATACATTAGTTTGAAAGTCTTCCTTTCCATCCCGCCACCCCTTCCTTCCATCCATCCATCCACCCCTCCATCCCTCCATTCCTCCATCCCTCCACCCCTCCATCCATCCATCCATTCACCCACCCACCCACCCACCCACCCACCCACCCACCCACCCACCCACCTACCCACCCACCCACCCATCCATCAATCTATCCATCCATCCATCTATCAATTCCCTCCTTCCTCCCTTATCCACCCTCCCTTCCTCTATCCATTCATCCATTCATCCATTCATCCATCCATCCATCCATCCATCACTTTGTTGTTTTATGTATTTATTTCCACCACTCCATCAAACACGTTCATCGACTTCCAAAGCAAGCACGTTCATCGACTTCCAATGCAAACACCGATCGGTCGGAATGCCGTAAGGCCCGTGAATCAATAACGACTTTAATTTTCAGTGTGGTAAAGTAATCACCGTTGTGTGACGTACTTCCACACGTGCCTACCACATTGCTGTTTTCAACAACTATTTTTATTTCAATATGATTTTCACATGCAAATGGAAGTAACCAAGAATTATCACAACAATATCATCTTTACAGATTCGTCATCTTGGATATCAATACTTTCTGACACATAGTGTTATTAATTTTAGGGCTTTTGTTAATGATTATAAATTACCGTTCAAAGTAGACAGATGCTCACATTTTCCTAGAATATTCGTGGAGTTCACATATATTCCTATGGGACTGACAATCATCTACATATAATATAAAAAGGAAGTAACTTCTATCTTATGCAGACAATTATAATCTACACCAATTGATAGCTAATAAGATTCATTTACGTGCATATGTGTTAAATTACAAACAATGTAGAAATAAAATATTAAAATAAGGATTCTATGAACATCTCCTCTTTATTATGTAGTAAATTTCTGAACAAGTTAGGCGAGAAATCCTGCACATGCGTACTTGACTTCCGCCGTCATTGTTGGTCACGACACATGCAACCACTACTTTGAAACCTGGTGTTGATGATGTAACAGAGTCATGGCCGGCTCTCCCAGACACTAATTCTCCCTCAGTGCACCGTTGTTGCGTTGTTAGCTAGCACCTCTCCCTCCTCTCTTCTACTATCTTCTCTTCGTCATCTTCTGACTAGATCTTCTTCTCTTCCTCTTTCTCCTCTCTCATTTCCGCCTCCTGTCATTCCTCCTCAGTCTTTTCCACGTCCTGCATCTCCTCCGTCAATTCCGCCTCCTGCTCCTCCTAATCAATCGTCTCCTCTTCCTGCACCTCATCTCTCCACCCCTTCTCCTGATCTTCCGCCTAATCTCCCCCTCCTTTCTCATCGTGCAACTTCTTCTGCTCCTTTTGCTCCATCTATGCTTCTTATCCCATCTAGGTAGAATGGCAGTAACATGTCTGATCGGTAGTTTGCTAAGTACAGTCATCAATCTCATAGCAAGGGCTTGTGGAGCATCCCCAGAATCACAAAGCAGATTCTGATGATAAGGTCCTCTAATCTGGACCGAATTGATTCAGACGTCCATCCTGACATCCACGCTGAGCGCTATCCTGGCGCCACATTTTCACATCACAGAACAATGGCTATGTCACACCAGGATGGCTCTAGCCCGGAGAACATAATTCTGAATATTGGCATCAACTCCAAAAATGAAAATCCAACAAAAGTTTCAAGCCATTTAAGGTCCATGGCCAGAGAAGTTGAGAACTGTTTTCCTGATGGGGAGTTGTACTTTGCTGGGATTACCTATTCTGAGAGCTTGTCTGATAGGCAAAAGTAGTGTCTCGAGCGTATCAACGAATCAGCAAAGTCCATCTTCCACAATAGCGAACTCATATCTGCGAATGTTCATGCTCAGGAAGATAGACTCCATTGGACGAAGGAAACGGCAATTTGTATCAATGGCCATTGGCTGATGGTTCTTGGTTTAATCCGAATGTGCTTCAAGGCAATACCTCCCCTAACATAGGATTAGGAACACACCTTGTCAATTTATCAGGTCATTATGATCTCTCGCCATCTAAAAAATGGCTACTCCAACTCGGCCTTACTTTTGTACCAACATCAAACCAAAAAGAGGATTAGATTTGCTTTTGGACGCAGGTCTGATTGAAGTAGCTAATTTTGCTGATTTTTTAAAAATAGCCCATCATTTTCTAAATTTCAAAAACAGTCACTGGAAAGTCGGGATGGGACCCTCCAGATAAAGTAGTTGATGACAATATTAAGGCAATCATAAACAAGTTTGCAGGTATAGACAGAGCATTACCAGTTACAAACAAAAAGTAAAATCTTTCATTTTTTCGAACTACAAGCTATCAACCAATTACGTAGAAATCTGAATATTATTATACAATCAGCCGATAAAGGTTCAGTACCTGCCATTATGTCTACAGAAAAATACATATGTAAGACTGAAAGGCAGTTAAGAAACACAAAGCATTATACAAAACTTGATGATTGTATTTGGCCTCAAAACAGAAAAAATCTCACTGAAATACTTAATTCATTGCATACAGATAATTACGTAGATAAGAAACAGCTAAAGTATCTGCTAGATGAGACTAATCCACAAAATCTAACATTTTATATCTTGCCAAAATTCCATAAACCGATCAGGCATGGTTAGATCCATTAACACCATCTGGCCGACTTACCATTTCAGACTGTGGCAATGAGGCGTATGGCATTTCCGAATATATTGATTACTATTTAAAGCCCATTGACAATAGACACACGAGCTTTCTCACGCAGAACACTTTCTATCAAAATTATCAAAATTGTCAAAACCGAAAGATGTATATTTCGTCACATTAGACATAGATGATATACATACCAATATAGATATTGTTGCTGGCGTCAATGTTCTTAATAATGCTTTTGCTAAATTTCCAAGATCCAGATTAACCAGCTACGGAAATTCTAAAAGTATTAGAGCTAAGTCTTAAAATCAGTGGTCTCCTTGAAAAAGCTGATAATGCATGATATATATGTCCCACTTATTAATTAAAAACGGGGTAAAACTGTTCAATTTAAATAATTAAGCTAAACAACTGAAAAAAACCCGCGATTAAACAGGGATTTCTGCGTGTACAATAATTACGGTGACGTTAGACATGTGACGTGTACAAAGGAATGTTTTGCTGTTTACTTTCATATAGTGAGCGAATTGCTAGGCAGTAGGCTAGAGAGTATTCATTTGCTGGAGTGTAATATCAGCTATTATCGCCCGCGTGTCAAAAGTGTTACTTTTAAATTTCAGTGCCAGAATGATCTGCGTTCAAAGAAGTCTTTGGAAATAGCAAAGATTTCGGAATTTCTTTTTCTAGACCCGGCCCACTTCCCTTTTACGTAGTGCGGTCGACCTAGGCGGCCGTATTTTGGCTAGAATAAGGAACGTAAATATAGAAATTCTACCGGATATCTGAAATAAGAGAAACATGCATTATTGGCGAAAATTTAAGTTTTAGAAAAAGTTTATTGAGGGGTTACGCCATCTGCCTGCCTGCCTGCCTGCCTGCCTGCCTGCCTGCCTGCCTGCCTGCCTGCCTGCCTGCCTGCCTGCCTGCCTGCCTGCCTGCCTGCCTGCCGCCTGTCTGTCTGTATGTCTGTCTGTCTGCCTGCCTGCCTGCCTGCCTGCCTGCCTGCCTGCCTGCCTGCCTGCCTGCCTGCCTGCCTGCCTGCCTGCCTGCCTGCCTGCCTGCCTGCCTGCCTGCCTGCCTGCCTGCCTGTCTGTCTGTCTGTCTGTCTTTACATTGAAAAAAACGCATTGGCACAGGAATTTAATTACAAATTTCTTTACCTAAATTTGTCCTATCGAGACCAAGTTTAGATTTACTTAGAGTGGTCCCCCCTTGAGATTAGTTGGGGTAAAATGAATTTATCAGTAGGTCGCTTTAACAGGTAAAGGCTGGAATTGATCCTACATTATATAAAAATCACACACACACGAATGCACGCCCGCACGCCCGCACGACCGTACGCACGCACTTACGCACGCACTTACGCACGCACGCACGCACGCACGCACGCACGCACGCACGCACGCACGCACGCACGCACGCACGCACGCACGCACGCACGCACGCACGCACGCACGCACGCACGCACGCACGCACGCACGCACGCACGCACGCACGCACGCACGCACGCACGCACGCACGCACGCACGCACGCACGCACGCACGCACGCACGCACGCACGCACTCACGCACGCACACATCTGCACGAATGCACGAATGCATGCAATAACACATGCACACAGTAATACATGGACGAATGCACGCAATAATGCATGCATGAACGCATGCACGAACGAACGCACGAATGCATGCACGCACACACCCACGCACTAATGTACTCACGAATTAATGCACCCACACCCACATACACACACGCACACATACACCCACGCAAGTATAGATGCACACACGTGCGGATGTACGAGCACACCCCCACACACATACACACATACGAACAAACGCCCGGACGCACGAACGAACGAACGCACGCACGAACGAACGCACGCACGCACGCACGCACACACGTACGCACACATACTTTTGCAGACACAAAATTAAAAGATGTCCTACGGATATGATTTCATGTTGCCCCACCATTGATTTTGGTTGGGATTAGATTTATTTAAGAATAGGTAGGGAGGGATGAAACCTTGTCATTGTTATCAGGAACCATAAGGTCTAACTTTGATCTTACTAGCAAATCTTTCAGGTTTGGATTTCTATTGTAAGCTATTACTGGTCGTGCTTTGATCGGTTCCTTTAATTTAGATTGCAACTGTGAATATTCGTCTTTCATGGTTTTTGCTAATTCAACATTACGTCTATTGTATATGAGTTGAAATGGGATAATTTTGTTCTTTTGTGATATTCCCGAATCTACATTTATTCCAAATGGTGCTTTTATTTGGAGTGTTCTAATCCAATGGCCCTCTCGGATTTTGCGAAACGAACTCGTTTCTTCCTCACTATCGAAGGTCGGAATCTGTTCTATTGGCATGATTTCAAAATGATGTTCAACTGAATGATCAGGAAGTTGGAAATGTTGAGCAATTGGCGTATCTGCTGAGGTGTTAATATCAGAAACGTGGCGTCTAGCACGCACTCTAAATGCATTTTTTGTTTCACCAACATACTGTTTCTGGCAAAGGGCACAATTGATCAAATATACTACATTCTCAGAATCACAATGCATATTAGTTCGGATATGATATTCATTTTTAGTTTGAAAGCTCAGGAATGTTTGTTGGTTTACAATATAGTTGTTTACTTTGCATCTATTTTTGTCGCATTTAGAAACTGATCCATCGCACATGATTGGTTTATTGTGTTTAATTTGGACAGGCTCAAACTCGGGTCCGCTGTGAGGTTTTAGATTTTCAAGCTCAGCGATGGTGTCTGCTTTAATTTTTCGAAGAAAACGGGCTGAATAGCCTCGTGCTTTCAAAGCATCAAACAGAGTAGAGCATGAACTATTCAGATTTTGCCTGTTGCTAGAGTTTCGAAAAAATCTTATGATTTGCGATTTGATCAAACCTTTAAATGTGTGTGGAGGATGAAATGATTTTTTGTGAAGCAGCTGATGTGAGTCTGTTGGCTTAAAGAATACTTTATATTCTAATTTTCCAGAGGAATCAAATTGAGGACCCTTATAGATCGTGACATCTAAAAAGTCAACCGATGTTCCACTAATAGTAGCTTTTAGCTTGATGTTTGAATCTTGGTTATTTAAAATGCGAAAAAATTCCCAAAAGTCTTCTTCTGAATGTTGCCAAACTATGAAGATGTCATCTAGATATCTGAGGTAAAGAAGAGGCTTTTTGGTTGATTTGTTCAGTGCCTCCTCTTCCCACTCCGCAACATAAATCGTGGCAAAATTTGGGCTGAATCGTTTACCCATTGCGCATCCACAGATTTGAAGGTAATTTTCACCATTAAATTGGAAATCGTTTCCTTTAAGACTTAGCTCTAATAATTGTAGAATTTCCGTGTCTGGTCGATCTGGATCAGGAAATTTGACAAAAGAATTCTTAATAGCATTGACTCCAGCATCAATATCTATATTGGTATACATAGCATCTATGTCTAATGTGACTAAATATGCATCTTTCGGAACTGACAATTTGGATAACTTTGAAAGAAAGTGTTCAGTGTTCTTGAGAAAGCTCTTGTGTCTATTAGCAATGGGCTTTAAATAGTAATCAATATATTCTGAAATGCCATAAGACTCACTGCCACAGTCTGAAATGATGGGTCGTCCAGGAGGTGTCAATGCATCTAACCAGGTGCTGATAGGTTTATGGATTTTAGGCAAGATATAAAATGTCCGATTTTGTGGATTATTCTCACCTAGCCGGATATCTGAAATAAGAGAAACATGCATTATTGGCGAAAATTTAAGTTTTAGAAAAAGTTTATTGAGGGGTTACGCCATCTGCCTGCCTGCCTGCCTGCCTGCCTGCCTGCCTGCCTGCCTGCCTGCCTGCCTGCCTGCCTGCCTGCCTGCCTCCTGCCTGTCTGTCTGTCTGTCTGTCTGTCTGTCTGTCTGCCTGCCTGCCTGCCTGCCTGCCTGCCTGCCTGCCTGTCTGTCTGTCTGTCTTTACATTGAAAAAAACGCATTGGCACAGGAATTTAATTAAAAATTTCTTTACCTAAATTTGTCCTATCGAGACCAAGTTTAGATTTACTTAGAGTGGTCCCCCCTTGAGATTAGTTGGGGTAAAGTGAACTTATCAGTAGGTCGCTTTAACAGGTAAAGGCTGGGATTGATCCTACATTATAGAGAAATCACACACGCACGCACGCACGCACGCACGCACGCACGCACGCACGCACGCACGCACGCACGCACGCACGCACGCACGCACGCACGCACGCACGCACGCACGCACGCACGCACGCACGCACCTGTACGAATGCACGAATGCACGAATGCATGCACACAGTAATACATGCACGACTGCACGCAATAATGCATGCATGAACGCATGCACGAACGTACGCACGAATGCATGCACGCACACATCCACGCACTGATGTACTCACGAATTAATGCACCCACACCCACATACACACCCGCACACATACACCCACGCAAGTATAGATGCACGCACGTACGGATGTACGAGCATACACCCATATACATACACACATATGAACAAACGCACGCACGCACACACTTTTGCAGACACAAAATTAAAAGATGTCCTACAGATATGATTTCATGTTGCCCCACCATTGATTTTGGTTGGGATTAGATTTATTTAAGAATAGGTAGGGAGGGATGAAACCTTGTCATTGTTATCAGGAACCATACGGTCTAACTTTGATCTTACTAGCAAATCTTTCAGGTTTGGATTTCTATTGTAAGCTATTACTGGTCGTGCTTTGATCGGTTCCTTTAATTTAGATTGCAACTGTGAATATTCGTCTTTCATGGTTTTCGCTAATTCAACATTACGTCTATTGTATATGAGTTGAAATGGGATAATTTTGTTCTTTTGTGATATTCCCGAATCTACATTTATTCCAAATGGTGCTTTTGTTTGGAGTGTTCTAATCCAATGGCCCTCTCGGATTTTGCGAAACGAACTCGTTTCTTCCTCACTATCGAAGGTCGGAATCTGTTCTATTGGCATGATTTCAAAATGATGTTCAACTGAATGATCCGGAAGTTGGAAATGTTGAGCAATTGGCGTATCTGCTGAGGTGTTAATATCAGAAACGTGGCGTCTAGCACGCACTCTAAATGCATTTTTTGTTTCACCAACATACTGTTTCTGGCAAAGGGCACAATTGATCAAATAGACTACATTCTCAGAATCACAATGCATATTAGTTCGGATATGATATTCATTTTTAGTTTGAAAGCTCAGGAATGTTTGTTGGTTTACAATATAGTTGTTTACTTTGCATCTATATTTGTCGCATTTAGAAACTGATCCATCGCACATGATTGGTTTATTGTGTTTAATTTGGACAGGTTCAAACTCGGGTCCGCTATGAGGTTTTAGATTTTCAAGCTCATTGATGGTGTCTGCTTTAATTTTTCGAAGAAAACGGGCTGAATAGCCTCGTGCTTTCAAAGCATCAAACAGAGTAGAGCATGCACTATTCAGATTTTGCCTGTTGCTAGAGTTTCGAAAAAATCTTATGATTTGCGATTTGATCAAACCTTTAAATGTGTGTGGAGGATGAAATGATTTTTTGTGAAGCAGCTGATGTGAGTCTGTTGGCTTAAAGAATACTTTATATTCTAATTTTCCAGAGGAATCAAATTGAGGACCCTTATAGATCGTGACATCTAAAAAGTCAACCGATGTTCCACTAATAGTAGCTTTTAGCTTGATGTTTGAATCTTGGTTATTTAAAATGCGAAAAAATTCCCAAAAGTCTTCTTCTGAATGTTGCCAAACTATGAAGATGTCATCTAGATATCTGAGGTAAAGAAGAGGCTTTTTGGTTGATTTGTTCAGTGCCTCCTCTTCCCACTCCGCAACATAAATCGTGGCAAAATTTGGGCTGAATCGTTTACCCATTGCGCATCCACAGATTTGAAGGTAATTTTCACCATTAAATTGGAAATCGTTTCCTTTAAGACTTAGCTCTAATAATTTTAGAATTTCCGTGTCTGGTCGATCTGGATCAGGAAATTTGACAAAAGAATTCTTAATAGCATTGACTCCAGCATCAATATCTATATTGGTATACATAGCATCTATGTCTAATGTGACTAAATATGCATCTTTCGGAACTGACAATTTGGATAACTTTGAAAGAAAGTGTTCAGTGTTTTTTAGAAAGCTCTTGTGTCTATTAGCAATGGGCTTTAAATAGTAATCAATATATTCTGAAATGCCATAAGACTCACTGCCACAGTCTGAAATGATGGGTCGTCCAGGAGGTGTCAATGGATCTAACCAGGTGCTGATAGGTTTATGGATTTTAGGCAAGATATAAAATGTCCGATTTTGTGGATTATTCTCACCTAGCAGATACTTTAGCTGTTTCTTATCGATGTACTTATCTGTATGCAATGAATTAAGTATTTCAATGAAATTTTGTCGGTTTTGAGGCCAAATTAAATTATCAAGTTTTCTGTAATGCCTGGTGTTAGTTAACTGCCTTTCGGCCTCGCGGATGTAGTTTTCTCTAGACATAATCACAGTTGCTGAACCTTTATCGGCTGGTTTTATAATAATATTTTGATTTCTACGTAATTTGTTGATAGCCTGTTGTTCGAGAAATGAAAGGTTTTGCTTATTGTTTGTAACTGGCAATGATCTGGCTATACCAGCAACCGTTTTTATGGTTGCTTTAACATTGTCATCAACTAGCCTATCTGGAGGGTCCCAACCGGATTTTCCAGTGAATGGTTTTGACTCTCCATTTAAATTTCGAAAATGATGGGCTATTTTTACTGAATGACCAAAATTAGCTACTTCAATAAGACCTGTGTCTAAAAGTAAATCTAATCCTGTTTTTGGTTTTGGAGTTGGTATAAAAGTAAGACCACGATCGAGAATTGATTTTTCAGATGGTGAGAGATCATAGTCAGCTGCTAAATTGACAAGGTTTGTTCCTAATCCTATGTTAGGGGAGCTATTGCCTTGACCCACATTTAGTTTAAACTAAGTACCGTCAACCAATGGTTATAAATACAATTAGCTGTTTCTTTCGTCCAATGGATTCTATCCTTCTCAACATGAAAATTCGCATCAGAAATTTTGGGGATGACCTTATCAACGTGGCAGTTGGACCTTGCTGATTCGTTGATACGCTTGAGACAGTACCTTTGCCTGTCTGACAAGCTATCAGAGAAGTTAATCTCAGCAAAGTGCAACTCCGCATTAGGGAAGGTGTTTTTAAATTCACGAGCCATGAACCGTAAATGGCTTGAGGCTTTGGTTGGATGCTCATTTTTGGAGTTGATGCCAATATTCAAGATGATCTTCTCCGGGCTAGGGCCATCCTGGTGTCGCATAGCCATTGTTCTGAAATGTGATAATGCGGCACCAGGATAGCACTCAACCTGGATGTCAGGATGGACATCTAAATCAATTCGGGCTAGATTAGAGGACCCTATCATCAGAATCTTTTTGGTGATTCTGGGGATCCTCCACAGGCCCTTGCTATGCGATTGATGACGGTACTTAGCAAACTTCCTGTCAGACAGGTTACTATTATTCTCCATAGGAGGGAGAGGAGGTGGAGACAGAAGAAGAGGAGCAGAAGAAGGTGCGTGAGGAGAAGAGAGATGAAGCGTAGGAGGAAGAGGAGGAGGAGGGATGGAGAGAGGAGATGCAAGAGGAGAAGATTGAGTATGAGGAGCAAGAGGCGGGATTGAGAGAGGAGATGCATAAAGAGAAGAAGGTTGAGGAGGAAGAGGAGGAGGCGGGATTGAGAGAGGAGATGCATGAAGAGAAGAAGTTTGAGGAGGAAGAGGAGGAGGCGGGATTGAGAGAGGAGAAGGAGGAAGAGGAGAAGATCGAGTCAGAAGGTGGCGAGGAGAAGATAGTGGAAGAGATGGGGAAGAGTTGCTAGGTGGTAGATTGGGGGAACAATGAGTAACAACCCGACAACGGCGCACAGGAGGAGAATTTGTCTTTGGGAGAGCCGGCCATGACTCTGTTACATCATCAACACCAGGTGTTGGTGTTGGTGATGTATACAGATTCGTCCGCTTGGAAGTGGTAGGCGAGGGTGTGAAGGTGGTTGGTGACCGTTGTCGTTTGTTAGTCATTGTTGAATGATAACCTGAACCTGTACTCGGTGTGGCCGCCAGTGTTGGTAGAGACATCACTCTATTTTGCTTATCACTAGCTATTTCTGCCAAAAATTTCCAAAAATTTGTGATTGTCATTGTGGCCAATTTATTTCCAAAATTTTGCCTACCCCATTTCAATGCTATGCCTTTGGCTCTGTCTAGATCAAGAATTACATTAGATTCGGCCACTTTTACATCTGCCTTTAATTTGTCCAATTTGCTTCGATAATGTTTGATTAAATTTTCTAAGCAGCTATGAGCCCAAATTTGGTTTATCATGCTGGTCGATTTCAAAAATTCGTCATCTCGTAAGGCAGGGCAGAAAAACGAGTTCATCTCCTCCATTTTCATGCTGAGAGATTTCGGGAGAGAGTCTGATGCCAAATGCTCTCGTAAAAGACCATAGTGATGCAAGCATTGCAACACATGGAAGTACATCTTAACCAGTCTCTGAAAGGCCTGAACAGACTGGTTAGGAGCACTTTTGGTTGAAGAAAAGTTGGACGCTGGGTTGCCAGATTTGCGTCCTTTACCTACTGGGCCGTTGAAATTCTTGGCCATTTTTAGAACGTAATCAAATTTCTATAGATTTATGTCAAATTTAGTCAGAAAAGTTCAAAAAAGTTAAATTCCAAATATTAACTAGAGCGATATGTGTTGAAACAATTTAGAGACTGAAAAATAAGAACAATTAATACAAGATTATTATATATATATAAAATTAAAGCTTACACTGTCAGTTGCTGGAGCGCTTTCGACGTAATGGTCTTCGTCATGCAGCGAAAAAACTGGTCTAATGGCAACTGATAATTCCTACATATTTATAGGAGAATTACTGCAATGGTGACTACTGATTAACTATTAATTCAGTCTCTCCACAAAAGATCAAACTAAACCCGAAGACCTGCTTTAGAGCAATGTGCGCCTTGTGCGCTACTGAAGTTAAACAGCTAATACAAAAGGCGTGATTGCTTAATTATATTGAGCTTATCTAACTGTAGCATGGGTTAGTACGCCGGTTCGTTTCAGGCGATTAAGGTGTGAAAATAACAATGAGGGCTATTTGGTCAGTCATTAGATCAAATGCTGCCGAGATATGTTTAATCATGGCGGCTGAGAATAATTTACTTGTTGTTTGAGTATTGCAAGGGACAGGTTTCCTGAATACAGATTATTAAAACAAATTCTGACAAGTTATACAGTTTTTTGATCTTGGCGAATCGGTTCACTCAGTCATTACAAAGCGTTGATTACTTCTTTGTAATAAGTTGGCGTTGCCGTGTGTTCGAAAATAGGAATAAATTCTGACAGTTAGGAGCTATACAGTTTTTTGATTTGGGCAAATCGGTTCACTCAGTCATTACAAAGCATTGATTACTTCTTTGTAATAAGTTGGCGTTGCCATGTGTTCGAAAATAGGAATAAACAAATAGTTTTGAGCAGGTCTTTCTGACATAGGATGATCCATTGTGGATTGACTGAATGTTGTTGGTCTAGTGAGATTCCTTCAAAAGAGAGGTGGTTGTAAGTCACAGGTTGTTTGAGCTTTGTACGCTTATATGTCCAACACCCCATGCACTCATTCACCCGGCCAGACACCAGCATATCAATCCATCAATCAGTCCATCCCGCCATCCACATAAACAAATACTTGATTAAGGGGAGAACAGATTTGTAAACCGATAGACAGACACCCGGTGGATGACTAGACGACTGAACAAATGAATAGGAGAATGGGTGAAAGCTACAATTTCATTTCCGAATTTGGTTAAATTTTTTCACTTAGTCATTGCAAAGTGCTAATTGCTTCTTTGCAATGAGTTGGTGTGGCTGTTGAAAAAATAAGAATAAAATACGACAGGTGGTTGCGGAAGAGAGGTGGTTTGTACCCTTACAAACATATATGTCCAAACAATCCATGCGCCCACCCGACACCAACCCAGTAATTCATCCATCAGTCCATCCACACAGACAATCAATTGGTGTCTGAGAGGCACAAACCAGTAAACCAATAGAGAGGCCAAGGACAGGTGACAGGATGAGTGAACAGATAGGTCGACGAATGAATGAATGAATTAATACACACACACATGAATGCACGCACGCACACACGCACGGACGCCCGCACCCAAGCACCCCACGCACGCCCGCCCACACGAACGAACGAACGAACGAACGAACGAACGAACGAACGAACGAACGAACGAACGAACGAACGAACGAACGAACGAACGAACGAACGAACGAACGAACGAACGAACGAACGAACGAACGAACGAACGAACGAACGAACGAACGAACGAACGAACGAACGAACGAACGAACGAACGAACGAACGAACGAACGAACGAACGAACGAACGAACGAACGAACGAACGAACGAACGAACGAACGAACGAACGAACGAACGAACGAACGAACGAACGAGTGTACACGCGAACGCATGCATGACTGCAGGCATGGACGACCGTGCAAACGAAATATCAGCTACCAGCAGACCAATTCCGACAGTTTATTTATACATATAAACAGTTTAAAATTGTTTGATTTGGGACAAATATGGAGGCCTGGCACAAGCAAGTCCGTCTTTACATTGAAAAAAACGCATTGGCACAGGAATTTAATTAAAAATTTCTTTACCTAAATTTGTCCTATCGAGACCAAGTTTAGATTTACTTAGAGTGGTCCCCCCTTGAGATTAGTTGGGGTAAAGTGAACTTATCAGTAGGTCGCTTTAACAGGTAAAGGCTGGGATTGATCCTACATTATAGAGAAATCACACACGCACGCACGCACGCACGCACGCACGCACGCACGCACGCACGCACGCACGCACGCACGCACGCACGCACGCACGCACGCACGCACGCACGCACGCACGCACGCACGCACGCACGCACCTGTACGAATGCACGAATGCACGAATGCATGCACACAGTAATACATGCACGACTGCACGCAATAATGCATGCATGAACGCATGCACGAACGTACGCACGAATGCATGCACGCACACATCCACGCACTGATGTACTCACGAATTAATGCACCCACACCCACATACACACCCGCACACATACACCCACGCAAGTATAGATGCACGCACGTACGGATGTACGAGCATACACCCATATACATACACACATATGAACAAACGCACGCACGCACACACTTTTGCAGACACAAAATTAAAAGATGTCCTACAGATATGATTTCATGTTGCCCCACCATTGATTTTGGTTGGGATTAGATTTATTTAAGAATAGGTAGGGAGGGATGAAACCTTGTCATTGTTATCAGGAACCATACGGTCTAACTTTGATCTTACTAGCAAATCTTTCAGGTTTGGATTTCTATTGTAAGCTATTACTGGTCGTGCTTTGATCGGTTCCTTTAATTTAGATTGCAACTGTGAATATTCGTCTTTCATGGTTTTCGCTAATTCAACATTACGTCTATTGTATATGAGTTGAAATGGGATAATTTTGTTCTTTTGTGATATTCCCGAATCTACATTTATTCCAAATGGTGCTTTTATTTGGAGTGTTCTAATCCAATGGCCCTCTCGGATTTTGCGAAACGAACTCGTTTCTTCCTCACTATCGAAGGTCGGAATCTGTTCTATTGGCATGATTTCAAAATGATGTTCAACTGAATGATCAGGAAGTTGGAAATGTTGAGCAATTGGCGTATCTGCTGAGGTGTTAATATCAGAAACGTGGCGTCTAGCACGCACTCTAAATGCATTTTTTGTTTCACCAACATACTGTTTCTGGCAAAGGGCACAATTGATCAAATATACTACATTCTCAGAATCACAATGCATATTAGTTCGGATATGATATTCATTTTTAGTTTGAAAGCTCAGGAATGTTTGTTGGTTTACAATATAGTTGTTTACTTTGCATCTATTTTTGTCGCATTTAGAAACTGATCCATCGCACATGATTGGTTTATTGTGTTTAATTTGGACAGGCTCAAACTCGGGTCCGCTGTGAGGTTTTAGATTTTCAAGCTCAGCGATGGTGTCTGCTTTAATTTTTCGAAGAAAACGGGCTGAATAGCCTCGTGCTTTCAAAGCATCAAACAGAGTAGAGCATGAACTATTCAGATTTTGCCTGTTGCTAGAGTTTCGAAAAAATCTTATGATTTGCGATTTGATCAAACCTTTAAATGTGTGTGGAGGATGAAATGATTTTTTGTGAAGCAGCTGATGTGAGTCTGTTGGCTTAAAGAATACTTTATATTCTAATTTTCCAGAGGAATCAAATTGAGGACCCTTATAGATCGTGACATCTAAAAAGTCAACCGATGTTCCACTAATAGTAGCTTTTAGCTTGATGTTTGAATCTTGGTTATTTAAAATGCGAAAAAATTCCCAAAAGTCTTCTTCTGAATGTTGCCAAACTATGAAGATGTCATCTAGATATCTGAGGTAAAGAAGAGGCTTTTTGGTTGATTTGTTCAGTGCCTCCTCTTCCCACTCCGCAACATAAATCGTGGCAAAATTTGGGCTGAATCGTTTACCCATTGCGCATCCACAGATTTGAAGGTAATTTTCACCATTAAATTGGAAATCGTTTCCTTTAAGACTTAGCTCTAATAATTGTAGAATTTCCGTGTCTGGTCGATCTGGATCAGGAAATTTGACAAAAGAATTCTTAATAGCATTGACTCCAGCATCAATATCTATATTGGTATACATAGCATCTATGTCTAATGTGACTAAATATGCATCTTTCGGAACTGACAATTTGGATAACTTTGAAAGAAAGTGTTCAGTGTTCTTGAGAAAGCTCTTGTGTCTATTAGCAATGGGCTTTAAATAGTAATCAATATATTCTGAAATGCCATAAGACTCACTGCCACAGTCTGAAATGATGGGTCGTCCAGGAGGTGTCAATGCATCTAACCAGGTGCTGATAGGTTTATGGATTTTAGGCAAGATATAAAATGTCCGATTTTGTGGATTATTCTCACCTAGCCGGATATCTGAAATAAGAGAAACATGCATTATTGGCGAAAATTTAAGTTTTAGAAAAAGTTTATTGAGGGGTTACGCCATCTGCCTGCCTGCCTGCCTGCCTGCCTGCCTGCCTGCCTGCCTGCCTGCCTGCCTGCCTGCCTGCCTGCCTGCCTCCTGCCTGTCTGTCTGTCTGTCTGTCTGTCTGTCTGTCTGCCTGCCTGCCTGCCTGCCTGCCTGCCTGCCTGCCTGTCTGTCTGTCTGTCTGTCTGTCTGTCTGTCTGTCTGTCTGTCTGTCTGTATGTCCGTCCGTCCGTCCGTCCGTCCGTCCGTCCGTCCGTCCGTCTGTCTGTCTGTCTGTCTGTCTGTCTGTCTGTCTGTCTGTCTGTCTGTCTGTCTGTCTGTCTGTCTGTCTGTCGGTCGGTCGGCTGTCGGTCGGTCGGTCGGTCGGTCAGCTGTCGGTCTGTCGGTCGGTCGGTCGGTCGGTCGGTCGGTCGGTCGGTCGGTCGGTCGGTCGGTCGGTCGGTCGGTCGGTCGGTCGGTCGGTCGGTCGGTCGGTCGGTCGGTCGGTCGGTCGGTCAGCGACACCATGTGGAAAATTCATGAATCCTGTCCCTCAGTCAATCATATGACGTCATAATTAAACAGGAGATGCTTAGGATGACGTTGTAATCATTGCGCCATGAATGACTCCATTTAGTCAGTCTTAAGCGTAAAATAGTCCGTCAGGTTGTATGGATTGTATGTCTTTACTATTTAATACACAAGCTGTTGAATACTTTGAAACTAATTTGACTGGGTGCTGTCAACAGCTTAGCTGTATAATTTTCTATAAAAAAGTAATAGTCAGGGAGTTCAGGGATCGATCGATCCCAACACGAGCGAGGTGTGGGTAGCGCTTGAGGGACCAATTTCGAGTGATATAGCGCACATTCTCTAGCTAACCTAAGCCACTTTGTATGCGCGTTTGATTTTAACATTTTTTATCCCACAAATCTCGATTTTAAGCCACCCATACTGATAAGGTGTTGACTATCTTGAGATTAATTTGAATGGGAGATATTAAAACGTATAGCAGAAACAGCTCAGGTTCGTAATATAAATCTGCGCGTTATAAACCATTCCTGCCCTATATTATGGGGACTGCTCCGCACCAGTGGTGCGTATCTATATAAAGTTATTGCACATTTGTTTTATGTGATCACGGAGACAATTAATTATTTTATTTTTACTTTCCATCTCACAAAATCCACATGCGGACTATTTATGTCTTTCTTAGGAAGCATTGATTCAGCACGGCTGAGCGACTCATAACGGCGAATACGCGCAACATCTCGTCACATTACGTATGGTATAAAAGAAAAAAAAATTGTGGTTGAAAGCGAGTGTTTCTTTTGTACATCTACTGCACTTGAGGGTGAGTGTAATACCGATATTTTTTAAGATAGTTAATGGACCTTTTCCAGGTTATCCATCCATCGTATGGCGTCATATGACGTCAAAATAAACTACGTGACGTGTGGAATGGCATAATAGTCCGAGTCTTAAGGTTGTCCGATTAAGCAAATTAATAATCGATTATACTGTCTGGATGATAATCGATTTAATCCGATAATCGATTATATAATCGCCAGGGAAAATAATCGACTATTGACAAAATATCGATTAACCGAACAGGCCTAACTCTCCGACACGTTCTACGAATTGCATGTCTTTGCTATTTAATAAACAAGTTGTTGAATATTTTGAAACTAATTTGACGGAGCGCTGTTGCTGCCAAACTATTCAACCGCATATCTGTATAATTTTCTGGAAATTGATAGTCAGATAGTTCAGGGATCTATTGATCTGAGCACGAGTGATGTGTGGGTGGAGATTAATTAGGAATGGGTAAAACTGGAAAGGTCCTTTCGTTGCTGTTTTAATTCACCTTTTCAGAGTATCCATCTGTCATCTGACCTTGTATGACGTCATAATCAGCTCAGCGCATGTATGATCGCATCACAATCATTTCGTCACAAAGGGTTCAATATCGACAGTCATCAAATCATAGAGTCCGATACGTTGTATACATTTTTGTTGTCTTTGCAATTCTTGGTATTTAATAAACATGTTGTTGAATATTTTGAAACGAACTTGACTGGGCGCTGTTGCTGCCTTATGCAGCAACAGCACCCAGTCAAATTAGTTTCAAAATATTTAACAGCTTACCTGTGGGCCTTTTTTGGAAATTGATAGTCATGGTGTTCAGCGATCGATCGAGTCCAACACGAGCGAGGTGTGGGTGGAGCTTAGTTAGAGATTGGCGGGGCATAGCTAAAACCGGAAAAAGTCCATTATGTCGGACAAGTCGTGGAAGAGACAATTGTTTGTAGCTATTGCTGGCATGTATAGCAACTACTTCATGCAACCTTAATGCACTATTACTGGAGTGTATAGCAACTACTTCATGCAACCTTAATGCACTGTTACTGGAGCGTAATTCAGATACATCTTACCTAGATATTTTTGTAATAATAATGTTAATCCTGAAATATGTGCTCTGAATTCACCTTTCCAGAATACCCACCAATCATATGACGTCATAATGAACTGCGTGATGTGTACAATGACATCATAATGAATGATGTCATGAATGACGTCGATAAGTACGTCACGAACGCATATATGATGACGGTCTATGGGCTGTTGTACAAATTGTTTGCTTTTACTATTTAATAAATATTCTGTTGAATATGTTGAAACTAATTTGACTGGGCGCTGTTGCTGCCTATGGCAGCAACAGCACCCAGTCTAATTAGTTACAAAATATTCAACAGCTTCCCTGTATAGCTTTCGGAAAATTGATAGCTAGGGCATTCGGGGATCGATCAATCCAAACACGGCCAGGTGTGGGTGGAGCTTAGCTAGTGATGGGCGGGGCATGGCTAAAAATGGAAAGGTCCATTGTGTCTAGGGGCACAGTTGTGGTTTCAAATAGATGTTCATATATTATCATGCCTTTAAATACAAAAGAGAAATATAGGCACCATTTCTGATTACGTCTCTAGTGAGAACACAACCTTAAGGCCTGACTCCATTACAGCTGATTACCGTCGCGGAACCCGCGAAGATAAACCGCGTGAGAATGGATTAATGGAATTCTATAGAACTGATTCCACTAGGGCGGCGCTGTGAAAACCACTAAATATCCGCGCTGCGGCTCCGCCAGGAATTAAATTTGGAATGCCAAAATAGCAGTCTGAGCGGTATTTCGACGCGGTTTTGTATATCATCAACCAATGAAATATCATAATTATGTTATGTAGGACACGCGTTGCCTTCACCACTTTATCTATATTATTTTGATGCAATGGAATCTTTCTATAGTAAAGTCTCCATCGATTTGCTAAAATCCTGAAGGCATTCTCTAAAATGCGCCTAGCTCTTGACAACCGATAATTGAAAATTCGATCATCCTCTGTCAGGTGTGTCCCTGGTACTGGCTGAACCAGATGTTCTGTGGAAGGGAATGCTTCGGCACCTATGACGACATACGGAACGGCGCCCTTATCTTCTGCTCCAGGGAGAGGTTTATCTTCTGGGATGTCCAAAGTACCATTCATCAACTTACGTCCAAGCAAACTCCTTCTGAAAATTCCTCCATCACTATTGGATCCATATGACCCAACATCAATAATTGAGAAACAATATGTGTAGTCAACAAGTGCCAAGAGCGCGATGGAGAATGTTTTTTTTATAATTGAAATTATTGAGTTTTTATGTGTACACATTTGAACATGTTTCCCATCTAGCGCACCCAAACAGTTTGGGAATTGCCAATTCACTTCAAAACCTGTTTCACACTCCTGCCATTGCTGATGGGTAGGCGTCGGCATATAAATTGGCTGAAGTCTCTTACATATCACATCACAAGTTTCACTCACGATCTTGGAAACTGTAACCTTTCCAACACGGTAACTAAATGCAATCATAGCATACGAATTATCAAATGAATGTCATGCAAAAAGCGATTCGGTACAGTTGTACGATTTCCCGCTCTAATGGAAACAATGTATCGCGTTCAGACCGCTGCGGATTTCCGCTGCGGTAAATCGTGGCGGTTTGCCGCCACGGTAATCCGCTGTAGTGGAGTCAGGCCTTTAGTACAGTGGTTCAGAAGAGTTACTGACGCGTATTGTTCGGTCATGAGGGTGCGCGTAACAGCGGAATTGCAATATGCAATAGGCGCATCAACGTCTAGCTAGGCCCCGCCCATTTCAAGCTAGGCTCCACCCACGCTTTGCCCGTGTTGGAATTGATCGAACAGAGAAATTGCAGAATCTCAATAGCAAGGTATCTGTTGAATAATTCGAAACTAATTTGAATTGGTCGTGTTGCTTCCTATGACAGCAATAGCGTCCAGGCAAATTATTTTGAAAATATTTAACATTTTGTTTATTAAATAGTAAAGACATATGTACATTTCTACGCAATGGTCATGACAGTTCGTAACGGAGCTAGATACCCTATCTATTATGCCTTACGCTTGCAACGTCAGCCAACGGGGGCCGTAATTGATTGTGACGGCAGGATGTATTTGAGTGTATTATCTCCCTAGTCCAAAGCATCAAGGACACCATCATGTGCGGAAGGAAATGCGTGCTCCCAATATTCTTTCTCAGCCGATACAGAGCACACTCCATAAGGGTTGCCACCAAAAATTCCAAAAATCCGAAAAGTCAACAGCTCCCAGTAAAATTATTTCAATAATATTCAACAGAATACTTACTAAATTGTACATGATTTTTAGTGCTTGATATTTCACCTTCAAATGGTTCAAATGCGCATATTTCTCACATTGTTTTCAGAATTGTTCTACTCTCTCGGTATGGATACTGTGAGAGTGTTTATATGTCTAGCTATCGTGGCTGTTTCTGTTCTGCAAGTTTCTTGCGATGGAAAGGCGCTTGAAGGTGCCACGGGTAGAGCAAAAGGTAAGAGCAAAGGTCTTGTTTCCAACAAGCTTTACATTGCTCCAGAAACGCACGCACATCGCGCACACGCACGCATCTGAGGTCAATCACATGGTGTGTGTAAGATCTAATAGTGTCTACAGCTTATGAACACGTGCGCTGAAGATGGTACTTGAATGGCCAAAAATCGTAAGATGACTAAGAAACAATACCCCTTCTCTTGTGTGAAAATCATGATCTACGCGATGATACCGCTACATATTTGCACAGGATATTATTGTTAACGGCCATACGATTGAACGAGATTCAATCAAAAACCACATGTCCAATTAAAAACCGTCGTAGATCTATGCGTTGATCATGTGTCGCTCATGGATGCAGCATAAGCGCTGTGGCGGGATAACTACAGTAATCCGAGTAGAAATGTACCGAGAAAGTGGTCAGGGTCCTGCCTGCTCTTATCTGAAAACATGTTCCAATTAACCGGGGTTTAACCCATTAAATGTAATCTAATACGCGCTCCACCACCCCCCCCCCCCCCACCTCCTCCTCCCATCCTGCCCAACCACTACCACGGCCACCTCCACCACCACCACCACCGCCACAGCCGCCAACACCACCCCACCACCACCACCACCTCCACCACCATTATTATTATTATTATTATTATTATTATTATTATTATTATTATTATTATTATTATTATTATTATTAATTTGCGATGAAATCGCAGATTATTATTTTTACTACGGACTTTCTTTTGATTATTATTATTCTTATTCTTATTATTATTATTCACCTTTGAGTGAGCGAAAAAACCCCAGAGGAAATGTATGGGGATTTTCAGTATTGATCTTTGAAGTGCTATTACAGCCAGCGTGTTCAATGGATCACTACCATACTTTTTTTTCAAAATGGCCGACAGACATTTGACCCCAGAATGCATGGGAAAACACCCATAGGAAATGTATGGGGATTTCAAATGGATATTTGTAAGTGCTACTACGCCTAGAGTTTTGATCAGATCTCAACAAGACTTGGTCTATATGTTACCATAAGTATCCTAAAGGATTCCCACACCAGGGTGGGCAATTGTACATGTGGGAGGCCACGCCCCCTTGGCATAAAAAGTATCAGTTTTCGTTTTTTGCAGAAATGAATGTCTGGATGAAAAATCCTTTTTTTTGGTTTTTCAAAATGGCCGACCAGGTGCACATATTGGTACCAAAATTTAAAAAAAAATATTTTTGCAAACTTGAACTCCCGGTGAAAAAAAATTGTTTGTGAAATTTGTTTTCCCAAGATGGCTGCCATACTTTTTTTGCTCCGATCTACCTGAAATGTGAGGAACTTCTACCTCATAAATTGACTTTACTTGGTGTCAAAATTAAAGTTGATCCATCCAACAGCTTTCGAGAAATCAGCTATTCCGTGTCCCAAATCCCCCATAGTAAACCTATGGGAGCCATACTTGAACAGCGTTGTCTCATGGAGTTTTCCTCCAATTGTCTTCAAATTTGGCCAGATTCTAGCGAGTGTCATAGAGCCTTAGGAGAACACGTATGCATGTGTTCATGTCCAGTCATCGCAGATTTACAGTTACTTCAGTAAATGTACTCTAGTTATTATTATTATTATTATTATTATTATTATTATTATTATTATTATTATTATTATTATTATTATTATTATTATTATTATCAAGGATCTCCTCCTACAGTTTTGAGCTGATCAACTTTAACCTTGGTCAACTTATAGTACCCCGTGGGATCTAGCTTGCTATTATTTCGGGTGCATGGTTTCCGAGATATCGCATTTCCGCAGCCAAAAGGTCCCATAGGGACTGTGTGGGAGCAATATTCGGTCAGCGACTGCTCCTAGGATTTTTTCATGATCATATTGAAACATAACATATTTCTAGGATCTGTTGACCCGCAAGTTGGCCAAAAAGAATCTTTTCGGTTCAGTGACCATTTTTTTTGGAAAATGCTGAATAAAAACAATTATTTGACATCGTGAGATTTCTTACTTCGGTCCCTGTCAGAGGGTTGCAATTTCATGATCATATTGAAACATAACATATTTCTAGGATCTGTTGACCCGCAAGTTGGCCAAAAAGAATCTTTTCGGTTCAGTGACCATTTTTTTAGGAAAATGCTGAATAAAAACAATTATTTGACATCGTGAGATTTCTTACTTCGGTCCCTGTCAGAGGGTTGCAATTTTAGACATCCCTAGATACCAGAGGCTTACTCAAATAAAATCGTTAGTGGACATATTAACATTTCTATTATTGCAATTCTGCACACAAAACAAGATTTCAAGGATTTGCTGATAGATGACAGAATCATGGTCGGATTGTTTGAGCATTTAGATCGCCTGATCCGGGGCGGCATTGCCTCTCAGACATCATTTACAGAACTTGGATACCCCAAGCAGTTCATGAGATATTGAGATTTTTGTATCGGAGACAAATATGCCAATAGGGAATGTATTGGAAATTAATTTGATGATAAATGACCCAGTTTTGAAAATATCATATCTAAACTTGGTACATTTGAAGTACGCCGAAACTGGATCTGGTGTAGGGTTCCCGAGAATTCCACGTTTTCATTTCCAAAAAGTCCAATTGGAATTGTAAGGGAGTGCTATTCGGACAGAAACGCATCCTAGAGTTTCTTGCAGATCATGGAGAAACTTAACAGACCTCTAGCACCTGTTAACCCGCATCGGACACCCACATATTTTCCTTGTCCATTGAGAACTATTTGTGATTTCCCGCCTCCAAACTTGAGACACTTTCAGTACACCTTAGTGCCTGGGATGTTTTTCTTTTTCTTTTAGATCCATTGAATAATTTCCCAAAATGCCCTAAAGAAAATGTATGAGAGTGATATTCTGATAGCTGCTCCCCCTTAAGGTTTCTGCAGATCATGTTGAAACTCAACATCCTTCCAGAATCCGTAGTCACACATCAGACCCAAAATCAAGGAAAAGGCCATCACATATCAAATAAAGGAGAAATTAATGAATTTTGTTAGGGCCAGTTATTCAGAAACAATCGAAATTCACCAGATTTAATTGCCTCAATCAACTCCAACAGGTAAAGGGAGGTAATTCATGTCAAAGCCTAAAATGGGTAACTTTGACCCCTGAGTGACCTTGACCTTGGACGGGTCACTTTAAAACCATCATGAGAATCGAAATTCAGCATATTGAGCTGACACAATCAACTTCAACAGGTAAATGGAGGTAATTCATACCAAAAACAAAAATGTGTCAGTTTTGTGTATGAATTGCCTCCCTTTACCTTTAATTCATTACTTTCTCCTTTATTTGACATTTAACGGCATTTTCCTTGATTTTGGTAAAAATTCCACTAAAGCAAATCAGGACAAATTATTTTATACTTTAGGATCAAGGCTATCGGTTTTCAAGAAATCAGATTTTCCATACTCTGTGTAAAACTATGGTAATTTTAACTATGGTTCTTTGAACTGCGACAGCACTTAGAATTTGTATCAGATCAGCATCATACATGTTCAAATATCATATGAGAAGAGGACCTATAATACTCCTTAATGCACAGTCATCGCAGATTTACAGTTACTTCAGTAAATTTGTTCTAGTTATTATTATTATTATTATTATTATTATTATTATTATTATTATTATTATTATTATTATTATTATTAGGCTTCCAAGAGCGAAGCTCTGGAAGACTAGAGTAATTGTTCTGTTTATTATTATTATTATTATTATTATTATTAGGCTTCCAAGAGCAAAGCTCTGGAAGACTAGAGTGATTGTTCTGTTTATTTTTATTATTATTATTATTATTATTATTTTTATTATTCTACCGCCAGCCATTTCCAGCAAGTAAATTGAACCAAAACTCCGAAACCAGCAAGCAAATTGGACTAAAACTCAGAATATTTCTAGCTGATTTTTGTGACCAGTTTTGTGTCTGTATATAAATCTTCTCCAAAGCCACCTAAGTGATTGATCCTAATGACAAGAAATATTATCTAGAGCAGTTACTAAAAAGTGAATTTCACCAGAGAACATTTGTATACAATTTGTACACATTGATCCCTGAATTTCATGTAACATGTTGAATATTTTGAAACTAATTTGACTGTGTGTTGTTGCTGCACCAACGCCCAGTGAAATATTTCAAAATATTCAACATAATGTTAAAAACATAGGGCCTTAACCCTTTTATAATGAAGCCGGCCAAACCGGCCTCTGCAGGGGTCTTGAGGAATGTCGATTAGTATGCTAAGTGAAGACTATTTCTGAAATGTTACCAGTCGAATGACTGGCTCGGGAAAATAGCATTAGTCCATGTGGGCGATTAAAGATCGCTCGTAAGAAGTTCATAGTTAAACAAATATGGCCGCACTGGACCAATAATATTTGAGCATCTTGTTGGCCATTTTGAACTTTTTTATTTGATGGATTTTGATTGCAAAAATGTCTATACTTATGTTATTTGGGACCTTGACTTCGAATTTATTCCTTTTCAAAATGGCCGATGATTGGTTTGGAAGCCATCTTGGATTATTTACCCACCTTTCTGCTGGGTGGTTATCCTGAGCCACTGGGTCTAGAGCAACCAAACTGCTTCCATGTTACCAGATTTAGTGTCCACAGAGGGTATGAGAAAATAAACCACCTCCATTAGTTAACAGCCAAGATATTTAGATCTTAAGTTTCCTCTGTATTATGTAACATCAAGCAATCTGGTTGAGGGTCTAATAAAAATGATTTAGAGAGATTTAATTGACATTCCATATCTGTTTCCCATGGGGGGGGGGGGTGTGGGAGTAATGAACTGATTTGCTACTGTACATGCTCTAGGCAAACATATTAATGTGATAGGGATTTAATTGTCATTTAGTACATGCTGACGATGGGGACCAATTAACCCATCAACCTATGAATGCCAATATAAACCTATCGCTTATTTTGGATGCTAAGGATACCCACAGAATATTTTAACAATCTGACTGGAAGTTGTTCCTGCCTATTAACCCTTCTACTGGTGAAATATTATAGTTGTTGTATTTACCCGTATACTGCAGAATGTTAGCCCTTACTTGATTGATTTTGTACTAATTTCCAGTTTCCATTGAGCATATTGGAAAGATACAAAATTGTCATGCACTTCTAGATCTGTTTATGGCTGTATTTCATCAGAGAACAGGAAAACAGATTAATGTGATAGGGATTTAATTGTCAATTAACAGCAGTTGACCATGGAGCCGATTAACCCATGAACTTATGAATGCAAATATAAAACTTGTACTTATTGTAGATGCTAAGGATACATGCTGACTATTTTTCAAAACAATTTGACTGAAAGTTGTTCCTGCCTATAAACACTGGTAAAATAATAGATTGGTATTAACCTTTATACTGCAGAATGCTAACTTTTACTTGGAATCCTTCTAGAAATTGTTCTGATTATTCTCTTTGATTATTATTATTATTACTATTCCTCTTCTATCAGCTTATTTTGAGCCATGGATCACGGAATGCTATGACCTTTGTCATATCAGCGTGGTCATAGATGAACGAGTGTTTGAAAACTAGAAGATAATCTGTCCATAAACGGCCGAGATATGAACTTCCGAAATTACTACATCATATATAGCAAAGGTCTAATTTCAGAGGTGTTCCTTAACAGACAGGTTAGATCTGTTACAGTTTCCGCCGTCGATCAGATTTATGGTGACAACTTTAGATTTCACACTCCTGTTCCTTGTAGCCGAATGTCCAAGTTTATTTAGCAACATGGTTTGGTAGACTGAGTTGTTTCTTTAAAAATAATTTGACTGAAGGTCATTGCTGCGGGAGGAACAACTTTCAGTCAAACACATTACAAAAAATTCAACAACATAGATGTCGGAGCACACAAGAATATCTTAAATATTTAGGCATCAGCGGAAAAAAGGTCACTCTAGTAATGATGATTTTATATAGCTTTCATGATAAAGCTCCATCAGATGGAAATTCAGGCTTATAACCATGAAGAAATGTATTACCCAAAGACGCACACGTGCTCTGGCGCCAAAAGATGGTTATCCTTTAAAAGGGGTGGTGGTATGACGAGAAGCCGTAAGCAACCACCATCTTTGGTCCAAAAACGCTGCATAGTATAGCGAATAAGTTTTATTAACTGACTATCTGTCTTTAACAACTACTTTTTGATGGACCGTACAGTGCCCATTATAAACAGGCTTGAGTGATCTTGCACGCTTAAATGCGCTATTATACTCTTCTCTTAATAGAGCGGATTAGTGATTTAGCTTTTAACACTTTGAAACCTAAAGTTCTTAAATCTTATTTTCCTGATAATACTAGAAGTATTGCGTAAGTTGATGAATGTATTGAAAGAAATTTGACTGGAAACTGTAGCCACAGCCGTCATATATCCCTACCCAAGGCCTCCAACCAGTTTCAGAATCTTATTTATTCAGTTTTCTTGAGTTGGCAAATGCGTGGTGTGTTTCAATACTAGAAGCGTGACAGTAAAAGTAGTTCCTGTCTCAATTAGCTACATCAGTTGGTGACAACTTTAGATTTTACCCTTTACCCCTTCTTCAGTGCATCTGAAATGGTCTTGCGAAATGTCCATTTGCAAACTAAGAGAAGACTATTTATGAAAATTTACAACTGGAATGATTAGCTCATGACCATCTCGATAGTCACTTAGGACTGTCGGTATGATCAGCAAACGGAAAAGAAGAAGAAGAAGATTAGCTCGATAACCGAGCTAGTCACTCCAGTGGTAAATTTTCAAAATAGTCTTCTCTTGGTCTAGAAATGGATATTTTCCATGAGAAAATTAAAATTTTCTTGAACAAATTAAAAAAATGGCAATGGAAAGGCAATCTTAACAGTCTATTTAAAAGAGCTACCATCGCAACTCCTCCTAGCCCATTTCACGCAGAAACTTCTGGTATGATTACACATATGGTCATGGATGTGCATGGCACTTTTGAAATTGTGTCATGACGCCAAGGGGTTGGGAACTGTGGGTAAAAAAAATAATTGTATGGAAAGGTGATCATGTCACATATCACAGTCAAGCCATGGATGAATAGACTACAATACAAGGAATTATGTTTATCTTGGGTCCAACTTAGGGTAGGGGGCGGGGACACAAGTGGGCACCAATCGATTGTAACGCAACTCGTCCAAGACCATTTCACAGAGACCTTTAAACTTTCAGTATGATTACACATATTGCGAGGAATGTGCATGGCACTTTTGAAATTGTGTCATGACTATGGGTCAAAAATATAATTTATCCAAACATGGTCATGTCACATATCATTTTGAAGCCAATGATGAATAGACTACAGTACAAGGAATTATTTCGTTCTTGGGTCTAACTGAGGGTAGTGGGGATCAAAAGTGGGCACCAATCGATTGTTACACAACTCCTCCTAGACCATTTCACATAGAAGCTTGAAACTGTTGGTATCATTGCACATATGGACAGGGATTTGCATGATACATTTAGAATTTAGGCAGGGCCCTGGAGATGGGAAATGTGTGTCAAAATTTAAATTTTTCCAACGGTCATATTGCATATCATTTTCAAGCCAATGGTAAGTAGTCTACAGTACAAGGAATTATTTTGATATTGGGTCAAACTGAGGGTGGGAGGGAGGGGTCACAATTTCAAAAGTGGGCACAAATCAATTGTAATGCAACTCCTCCTAGACCACTTCAGATAGAAACTTGAAACTTTGGAGATGATTGCACATCTGGCCAGTGATTAGCATGACACTTTTTAAATTGTATCATGAACCCCAGGGTGTGGGGACTTTGGGTAAAAATTGTAATTTATCCAAAGGTGGTCATGTCACATATCATTTTCAAGCCAGCGATGAGTAGACAACAATACAAGGAATTATTTTGATCTTGCGTCAAACTGAGGGTAGAGGGCTGGGTCAAAAGTGTGCACAAATCGATTGTCATGCAACTCCTAGAGCATTTGACATCTAAATATGTATTATGCTGATTGGTTTTTTTAATGTTTCTTCTTTTTTCAGACTATGAACTTTGCTTATGTTTGGACCATTTGCCAGTTGTCATTAAATGACTTGTTGTTACTCCTGGGCAGATAAGCGTTATGGTTCAGTCTCCAAGCTATGCTTGCCCAATGGGTAGCACCACAGGTGTTTTGAATTCACATGTTGAGTGTCAAATTTCAAAATGTGACGATCCGGTGGTCCATCATATCTTGTGATGTACAATTAATATACAGTACAGGTAAGCTATTTGCTATCTTCTGATAGCTCTTGGGGAATTTTGGTTTGACCCAAGTGATGGGAAATGTGGAGTAAAAAATAAAATATTTCCAAAGGTGGTCATGTCACATATCATTTTTAAGCCAATGATGAGTAGACTACAGTACAAGTAATTATTTGATCTTGGGTCAAACCGAGGGTAGGGGGCAGGGTCAAAAGTGGGCACCAATCAATTGTAACACAACTCCTCCTAGACCATTTCACATAGAAATGTATGAGTCCACATATGGCCAGAGATGTGCATAACACATTGGAATTTTGATATCAGCCGAAGGGGTGGGGGAAATGATGGGCGGAAAATAAATTTTATCAAATGTGGTCATGTCACATATCATTTTGAAGCTTGTAGTTAGTAGACTACAGTACAACACATTAGTTTGTTCTTGAATCAATCTGCGGGCAGTGAGCAGGAGTCAAATGGGCAATCTAATTCTATATATGTACATGGTATGGTTATTGTTTCTTCACAGAATAGTTAGTCCTGCGCAGACCGGGTCCTGCAGCAGCCGGTTCCTCGGGTAACTTCTAACACCTCTTGTCATGCTAGTTACTTCTCCCGAAGCACCAGGTATAGAACAGTCAAACTGGTTCCATGTTACCAGATTTACTGTCAAAAGAAATCCCTGATTAACCTGTTTACTGCTGAATGACCAATCATTCAGCTGATTTTGTGATAAGTTTTGTGTATAATAATCTTCTCCAAAACCACCTAGGCGATAGATCAGAAAGACAATACATATTATCTAAAGAAGTTCTAGAAAAACGGAATTACACCAGATAACTAGATTGTACATGAAGTACATGAAAAGAATGTCTAGTTCAAGTGCAGGTATTCTTAGAAGCCATATATCTGTTCATGGAACAGAACTAGTTATTATTATTATTATTATTATTATTATTATTATTATTATTATTATTATTATTATTATTAGGTTGCGTCACTTTTCTACCAAAGAAGCGCACGGTATCTCACGTTGAGATGGTACGTATACAAGTTCAATCTCAGCCTGAGAATGGAGGTGCGGCTTGCCCACCAGCAATAAGTGAGTCGATTTGTATATCTGTAATGAAGCCTGTTTAACCCCTTTCTTAAAAAATCCTGGCGAATGTAAGGGTTAATTGATAAATGTAGCATGTCGAGCTATTTGAGGCACTGTTGATACAAGAGGGGTTAAAACCCATATCCCCGAGGCACGCACAATGTAGTGGGGAAGATCTTCTATAGTGACATTGGAAGTTCTTTGCATTGATTTCAATAACGATTTTGAAACAGTAGCTCTCCCAAACGTTTGCCCCAAAATCAAAAACTATATGCAGATTTATAAGAATACCATCAGACCCAGAATAAGGTAGGGGCTAACTGGTCTACAGTCGCTAGAAGCACACATACAAGGGCCATCCGAATAAAACACAATGACCCTTTCCAAGGTTAGCCCTCGATTATATGACATCGTATGACGTCATAGGGAACTAAGTGACGTGTATGCTGGCGTCATAATCATTACGTCAGAAATGATTATATTTCTCTGTCTTTAAATCTTAATAGTCCGACATGTGGTACGAATTGTATGTCGCTGTTATTTTAAAAAACATTTTGTTGAATATTTTGAAACTATTCTGACGTGGATGCTGTTGCTGCCATAGGCAACAAAAGCGTGCAGTCAATTGGTTCCAAAATATTCAATAGTTTACAGGCACAGTTTTAAAGAAATTGATAGTCAGAAAGTGCCGAGCTCGATCGAGCCCAACATGCGTGGGTGGATCTTAGCTAGAGATGGGCTTAGGTAGGATGATTCTCCCATAGCCTTTTAGCGGGGCATAGCTAGAAATGGAAACGTTCATTTTCGCATTTCAGCCATTTACACATGTAATGACAGCATTACACATTTAAAGTCATTATATATGTAAGCTGTTGTAGAACCGGCATCCTGCAATTCCACATAGAATCAGCAACCAAGTCATCTTTCCGCCCAGCCATCACGCCAAGACAAAAATCTTCGTTTAGCGGACCAGCTTATCGGATATATTGATACACAGACGGTATGGTGTATATGTTATGCCCCCAGACTGTCCCAATCGTGCCACTGGCAAGTAGTACTGCTTAGTTTTTTAAAGACTGGCGGCTTCAATTAATGGCTTCAATTTCCGCGATAACCCCGCGCACTAGTAGCAGCAGCAGCGGCGGGTGTATTCTTCTTCTTCTTCTTTTCGTTCGCTGATCATACCGCCAGTCCTGTAAGTGACTATCGACATGATCATAAGCATTAAGTGCGTGGATCCATGGTTTATTAGAGTGCGCCGTGCGGCCTGGAACCTCCGTCTTCAGCACTCAAGGTTTCTGTCAGGGTTACCTCACCCTTACCTCCTTTAGTCGCCTCTTACGACACGCAGGGGATACGGAAGGTGTATTCTAAGCCCCACCTACAGGGCGAGCGGCTGGTGTATGAGCAGTGAAATATCAATCCTATAAAATTAATTATATTGAAATAACGGATGCTACTCCTAAGAATATACTGCAGTGCGTGCTTTGTGCTTGTGCATCTGTCTGTCAATGTTAAACACTGTATCTGTCTATTTAATGCAGGGGTACACCCGAGTATGGAGTCTCCATTCTGAATTTGGTCATGTAATATCATACGCAAAATAAAAAACTTAACTTTTAAGTTTGAATTTGAATCTGATTTCGACCCACCCGATACGGAGACCCCACAACTAATTATGCATGCGCTCCAAATAGGCTTAATCCGACTTTAAATGCCACAATCTTGTCAAGCGAGCGCTCTTAGCATCCCAAAATGTAGTTAAAGTTATCTGACTCCGCCTTATGCCGTTTCTGATATTCCGGTCTCGCTCGGCATATCAGAAACGGCAATCGGCGGAGTCAGAAAACTCGGCCTACCCAAAATGATGAAATTTCCGGTTGGTTGGCAATGCGATGGAGGACAAATGAACATAAATATGCGAGGGAGTATATACGCCCTCTTATATAGGAAACAATATCCTCAAGTCAGATTATATTTTTTAATAGTTAAGAAAACAGTCCATACACCATGATAGAAAATCTATAGAAGACACATTTTACAAATCCGTAATGAATGAACCCAGTTTTGGCTATGTCCCGCCCAGAATTAGCTAAGCTCAACTCAAGCTTTGCCCGTGTTGGGATCGATCGATCCCTACACTCTCCGAATCTCAATTTCCAGAAAACAATACAGGTAAGCTGTTGGATATTTCGAAACTAATTTGACTCGGTGCTGTTGCTCTTTATGATAAACTACGTGACGTGTAGGAGTACGTCATAATCAATTACGTCATGAATGACGTAGCTAAGTTCGCCACGGACGCTTACTGTATGACGGACTAAGTTTTGTTGTACAAATTGTATGGCTGTACTATTTAATAAACATGCTGATGAATATTTTGAAACTAATTTGATTGACACTCTGTCTAATTAGTTTCAAAATATTCAACCCGTTACCTGTATAGTTTTCTGGAAATTGATATGCAGGCATCTTATGGATCGGTCGATTCCATGACAGGCGAAATGTGGCTGGAGCTTAGATGACGATGTGCGTGGCATAGATAAACGCGGATGCCTCCATTCCTGGTGGGGATCCTGAATGTTAATGTAGGATTGCACATGATGCCCTATTGTTAAGGCCAAAGCTGCTGAGCTGGACATGTGTATCTGTAATGGATAGTGTGGCAGATGTGCATATGGCCTGTCAAGACGATGATGCTATTAGAGTGTTTATTACCTGGCCACAATTTTGTCACAGGTCGCATCTCTACGAAGTTCTCCAAGTGATTCCACTTGGACATTGCGCGCCTCGCCTCCATACCCATGAATTTCGCCTGCCCTATTTCACACGAGAGCACCAATTAAACACAAATAAAATAATTTATCTGAAATTTGGTGTTTCTCATTCAACCTCAACGAGATCGTCATTTGGCATTCCTTGACATCTCATTAACATGTTCAAATGTTCTATTACATAACTGTACACGAGGTCTAGGCGTTACATATTCGACTCCATCACGCTTAATACATCTTGTTATCTTGTCTTAATTAAATCCATTCAGTTTGACACAAATATACCGTTCACATGGCACTTCTCTGTTGTTTTCAGCATGTGTTCTCTCTGTGTGTCCTTGAAATACCTTTAAATACCACACCGTTCACACGCTTGGTTATAAGTTGTTATTAGCATGAATACAATTGCTTTATAATGCAAGTGACCTTCCAAGATTATCCATCAACCATAATATGTAACTAAGTGACCTGTAGAATGACGTCATGCCCATCTTAATCCCTTAGTAGTCCGACACGTTGTACGAATTGTATGTTTTACTATTTAATACATCAGGCAAGCTGTTGAATATTTTGAAACCAGTTTGACTGGGCGTTGTTTTGTGCCGTAGGTAGCAACAGCGCCCAGTCAAATTTGTTTTAAAATATTCAAAAGATTACCAGTATAGTTTTCTGGAAAGTGATAGCCACGGAGTTCAGGGATCGATCTATCCCAACATGAGCGTGCTGTGGGTGGAGCTTAGCTAGAGATCGGAGGGGGCCTATATAAAATTGCAAAGATTCATTGCAGCCACTTTTCCTTTCGTAGGCTCGTACATTTTAATTTCAGTGTGTACTCTATTTACCTCTAATGACATCTAAGGTCAAGTTTGTGATGTTATTTATGGTAGCACATGTCGAACCGGCTTCTATGAAAGCCCAGAAGGCGCATTCGAAATTCAAAATTCAAAATTCAAAACTCGACTTTGAAATTCAAAACTCAATTACAATTAAAATCTTAAATCAGCTAATTATAAACAGTCGTATATATTGAAAATTGCTACCCTTACATATACACCAACTGCTACCATCGCGTACCGAGTGCTCATAACCAACCTTAAGCATAGCCACCAATACACCCATAACTGTTTAAACGGCACCAAACCCACACACTCATAGTCACCCTACACACATCACTGCCCTAACGATTTACTCATTGTTCTTACTCATACACCTACATACAACTTTTCCATATTGCACTATATCGATGTCTACCCTGTACAGAGATTGCTAGCGATTTTCATATACACATTGTACCCACATATCTATCCCTTTAGGTACACCCATGCCCCACCCATGCCCATACCCCATGCCATGCATACCGTACAGGTCACCCCTGCTGCACATATTAATACGGACACGAATACATTATTCTATCTTAGCATATATTAGCTTACTCGACTACCATAAACTAGATTACCTGCATATCATACTAACCTAGGCTGCCTAGCCTCCTGACTGGCTTGTGCTACTAGTCTGCCCTGCTATATTGGCCTACCTGCTAGGCTGATTAGGCAACGGGTCTACCATTCTAGAATATTGGTTAAGCATCGTAACCCGTTCTATTCTATTGGCCTAGCCTACTAGTCTAGCATATTAGTCTAGCCTACTAGACTAATATGCTGGCCTACTAGTCCAACCTGTTAGCCTACTCGCATAGTCAATTAATATCTAGCCTAGCCTACTAGCCAATTCTATAAGTCTAGTGAACTGACCTACTACTTCCTAGCCTACTGGATATTCGCCTCACCTACTAACAGAGCCACCTAGCTTTGCCTAATAACAAGGTGATCTCGCCTACTGGACTAACATACTAATAACCTAGCCTACTGGCCTGGCATATTAGCTTGGCCTAGTATACTGGTCTTGCACACAAGCTGCGCCGTGCCTACTGGCCTGGCATACTATCCTGGTCTGTCATAATAGCCTGGCTTAGCCTCTTAGCCTAACTGGCTAGCATAATAGCTTGGCCTAGCCTATCATCGACTCAGGCACAGCCTGCACCACCTCCGCACCATCCTGCCCCAACCCAGCTCACTGGCCCTGCGATACTCTTCCCATATTCTGTGTAGGTATGCTTAGAGTTCGCGAGTAGCTAGTAATTATGGTAGCTATATGGGATCGGTGCATACGTATGGGTGGTGATAGGATGGATGATTGGTTATGCACTATGGGTGGCCGAATGGAAAAATGAGTGGATGGACGGATGGATGAGTACGTTACTAGAATGTACATGCATGCGCGCGTGTGCGCACGTGTCTGTATGTGCTTGTGCACTCGCGCTTGTGTACCTGTGCATGTGTGTGTATGCGTGCGTGCGCATGCGTGCGTGCGTACGTGCGTGCGTACATGAGTGCGTACGTGCGTGCGCACGTGTGTGATGCGTGTGTGCCTGCGTGCCTATGTGCGTGTGCACGCGCGTGAATGTGTGTGTGGTTGTGCATGCCTATGTGCGTGTGCGTGTGTGTGAGTTAGGGAACCAGGGGTTAGTGGGAACATGGGGTGGGTGGGGTGGTGCTTATATGCACTCGTGATGAATGTATAATTAAGTAACTGTGTCGTATGTGTATGTACTTACAACAAGAGGTCGGTGTGTAGGCGTTTCAGTTTTTGCATTGTGAGAGGGTATAGACTTAGAGATATGGGTAGATATGTACCATGGTAATATTTGCATCATCGGTGGATATGTGTAATATATTAATTTGCCGATAAGCTGAGCAAAGGTTTGCTCATTGGGTTAGCTATGTGTATATGGGTACGTTGGTATGGTATATTGGGCAGGTAACTTTGTGTGTATGGTATGGGCATCTATTTATGCATGGGTAGGGGTAGCTATGGGGATTAGGATAACTATTAAGGTAGGAGTAGCTATGATGTATGGTTAGCTATGTCGGCAGGTGTATTGGTGGCATCTGTGGTAAATATAGGTGTAGGGGTATGGTTAGGGGCTGCTCCTCTACCCGATACCCACAGCTACCTATACCACCGTTTAGCATGGCATTCTCTTTCCTGTACTACCCATGGTTACATAGCTACTCTAGCTGTAGCTACACATGTATCTATCAAGACCCATAGCCCAATAGCTACCATATCCCCATCACTACCTGGCATATAGATACCCGTACACCATAGCTATTCCAACTTATACCTACTATATCAATGCCCACATGGCTCACGATAACAATAACTTACACTACCCAACTCCTGCCCTGCTAAATTCTCAGCACGCTATAGAGCACAGCTACCCTTATCCTCATTTCCATAATAATTACCCGGCATTCATAGTTGCATCAACCCTACTACATAGCTACCCATATTACCACATACCACTCTTCCTGAAGAGCCAGAACGGTAGACTAGTAGAGTAAGCTAAGTGGCCAGACTAGGTATGTTAGAAACATAGAATAGTAGAGAATGTGAGTATGCTAGGGCTGTAGAATATGATTGTAGGTTATGTCAGTATGTCAGGTTTGGATACTATGCAAGGAATGTTAGACCAATAGGGTATGATAGGAGTTTGACTAGTATGATAGCCTATTAACGTTGCCAGCCAGTAGGTTATCGGGTTATGTTATTAGGTTACCTTAGTAGGCTAGATCAGCAGGGTATGTTAGTCGGCTATGCACGGCTAGTGGGTTAGGCTAGTAGGCTAATATGCTAGACCTGTACCTTAGGCTAGTGGGATAGACTAGCAGATTAGCAGGCTAATAGATTAGTAGGTTATGACAGTAGATTATTCTGCTATTTTAGGCCAATCGCAGGTTTGTAGGCTAAACCTGCGGGAAATACATGTAGGTTAGTAGACCAGGGCCTATGTTCCCGAAGCTCTGTGTGTTGTAATCTCCAAGCGTGTATTCGCTAGTTCCCAATGCTAGGGTCTAGACACACATCTGGTCTTTGTGGTTTCTGTTCAATTCTTGTGACGTACGTGTCTACATTAGGTTGCGTGCGTGCGTGCGTACGTGCGTGCGGTGCGTACGTGCGTGCGGTGCGTGCGTGCGTGCGTGCGTGCGTGCGTGCGTGCGTGCGTGCGTGCGTGCGTGCGTGCGTGCGTGCGTGCGTGCGTGCGTGCGTGCGTGCGTGCGTGCGTGCGTGCGTGCGTGCGTGCGTGCGTGCGTGCGTGCGTGCGTGCGTGCGTGCGTGCGTGCGTGCGTGCGTGCGTGCGTGCGTGCGTGCGTGCGTGCGTGCGTGCGTGCGTGCGTGCGTGCGTGCGTGCGTGCGTGCGTGCGTGCGTGCGTGCGTGCGTGCGTGCGTGCGTGCGTGCGTGCGTGCGTGCGTGCGTGCGTGCGTGCGTGCGTGCGTGCGTGCGTGCGTGCGTGCGTGCGTGCGTGCGTGCGTGCGTGCGTGCGTGCGTGCGTGCGTGCGTGCGTGCGTGCGTGCGTGCGTGCGTGCGTGCGTGCGTGCGTGCGTGCGTGCGTGCGTGCGTGCGTGCGTGCGTGCGTGCGTGCGTGCGTGCGTGGTGTGTGTGTTGATCGTTGTCCCTCGATTTTGCCTCATGTTGAAGATGGCATGTACATCCCGAAGCTCTCGTTATGTTAGCGATATCGTTACCGGAGGCGCCGGAAGCAAATTTGAGTGGCGGGGCAGATTCCACAAAAAGGACACACTGGATGGCATTGTCTGGAGGAAGATATGGAATGGGTGTTCCACCAACCAGCCCAACCCGCCCCCACCCCCACCCCCAACAACCCCATCTCATAGAAGGGTGTTCAGGGGTACCCGCTTACTTAACCACCATGAGAAAAAAACATTGAAAGGTGCAGGCACATGACTCGATTTCCTGCGTTCTGAGTTTCTTATGATTACGTATGAATGTCAGAGCAATGTTGGTCTAAGAACTTAGGTATTCTTTGGTCAATTGAACCTATTCCCAATAGGCCAGCTAGCGCGTGGGCGGGTTGTTGTGTGCGTGCATTCGTGCATGTGTCTGCGCGGTGGACCTGCGCAGCTTGCCTTGAAAATATGTAATTGTACCTTCGTTCCTAATTATATTTGCAATCAGCGGGATTCATTGGAAAAGTGGGTTTTTTCTGTAAACTCGGTTATCCAAGACAAATTCACCAATCATATTGAACACGTGAACAAGGTTTGTTCAGCTGTTGCCTTAGATGAGGACCATGAAGTGTCTTGAGTTTCATGTCAAACACTTTCCCAGAAGGTCTTTAAATGTAATTTTTAAAATAGTGCAAAATCCAAGCAGTTTTTCGGGACCAACCATGGATCTGACCCGATGGATCCTTCCTGCCCAGCAGTTCTTAAGGACTCGCTTAAAGAATACGATGGGCATATGCTGGATGAATTGACAGATGCGATAGCGAGACAATTACGTCAAATTAGTAACAAACTATTCAGCAGCTAGTGTGCATGGAATACGTAATTTAAATTATGATTTCGCAGCCTCTTACTTGGCCATATTGGCGTGTCCGTTGGGCGTGTACAAAATATCTGATTTTATTTACGTGTGGATGGTGACATCATCTTGTATGGTTAGAACTCAATGGGTTTAACATGGTTAAACGTGTGTATCACGACCGCACGAGGTGGTGTGTGGGGGGGGGGGGGCGTGGGGGAGCTCATGCTCATATAACTAGCACTGTGTTAAAAAATCCAAGACGATGATATTTATTACGTAGAGATGTAGGACATACAGGAGATGGCCTCGAAGTACATCTACTTTTTACATTCGTTCGATTGATACATAGACCCTTTACAGATATAAAACGGTCAATATGCCACGTGTAACTACTACCACATAAATTGCGTTTGCATTGATGGTTTGATTCGGCCTAGAAGCACTCCCATATTACTGTATGGACTTGTGCTAATGTCAAAACAACCGAACTTTAATACAACTGCTCAGTCTGCTCTGAATATTCTAAAAATCGTGTTTAAAGTTCTAAAGTAAGGTTTACTCATTGTTCGCATAGAACCGGGTAAAGGGTACAGCTGCCCCGCTGCCCCCCCCCCCAAGGGCAACGGGGACAGCTGCCCCCGCTGCGCCTGTGCTTCCGGCGCCCCTGATCGTTAAACCATACTAAAGCAATGGGTGTAACGATATCGTTAACTAACGATAGCATTGGGAACATGAGCCCAGGCCAGTATGTTGGTCTGGTAGTATCGCCCAGTGGTCTAGCTTATGTTGTAAGGTTCGACCTGTATTTTATACCAGTAGGCTAGTAGGGTCTGCCAGTAGGATATGTCAGTAGGTTATCTGGTTAGGCTAGGCATAAACTAAAAGCCGCCGTTAGCATGATAGCCTCGAAAATTATGCCGGTAGGCTAACTCAGTAGACTAAGTTAGTCTATTAGGCTAAGTCAGTAGGCTAGTATGCGACTCCATTCGTCTAGGTGGATAGGCTACCATGCTAGGCTGGTATGCTAGCCCAGTATGTTAGACTAGAAGTGGGGTAGGGCAATAGGATTTTAGCTTAGACTAGTAGGTTAAGTGTGTAGAATATAACCGTTCACGATGCCAGTAAGCTAGTAGATCAGCCTAGTATGCTAGACCCGCTAGCAGTCTAGGTTATGCTAATCTACTAGGTTGTGCCATGCTAACAGACTATGCGCACAGATTATCCAAGCAGGCTATGCGAGTAGGCTAGCCAAGCAGCATAGTTTAGAACACCGCTAGGTATATTGTTATGGTATGGCCGTGACGATTGTATGTAAATGTGGCTATAGATGCAATAGTATAGATAGATGTGTGGATATATGTGTGGTTATAAGCAGCGGTAAGGTATGGACTCGGTGGCTATGGATAGAGTAACAATTCGTGTATATGTAGGGCAGAGCTATTGGTAGGGGTAGTAATAGGCGTGTATTTCTCTGGATAGGTATGGATATGATAGCTATTGGTGTATTGGTGCAGTAGTTATGGTGTTTTGGTAAGATTTCAAAATATGTGCTGCATACATACTCATAAATGGTCGAACAAACGCATAGTGGCATAGGTAGTGGCAAATGCTCGCAGATTCCAGTCGTGACCCACTCCATTTACCACCATGCACTAAAAGCAAGGCCCTCCATAGTTAATCTAGGACAGTAGCGCACATTTGCTGCCCCAGAAACTGGTGATTTTAGTGATAAATACATGCGAAAATACGCGTAGTAAAAATTGCCTCTATATTGTTTCGTTATAGCGGCTTCTATACACTATTCATTATGGAATTATCCCTGATTTTGCCAAAACATTTTGTGAAAATTAGATATGCTAATATTGAAATGCCATGATAACTTAACGAAGCTAAAACTCTCTAATAGGTGATGTAGCGCGGGCCACCTTGACAGGTACGGACCAGCCCGGTTTATCTGGGTATGAAACGGCCCGGTCTGGGGACGCTCCACTGGTTTCTGCATCCAAAATGTTGCGGTTACCAATAAAGTGACTCCCGGATAAACTGGAAACGTAGAAAATTGCAATGACACACACAATGTTAACAAATACAAAGAACCAGATAGATCGTCCGTGTAACATCTTGGACAGCCCTACTCCACCCACCCACACTCCCACCCACCACCCATACTAACCTAACTATACTAAACAATCTAACATTGAATCTATTCGAGTCTTCTATCTACTAACAAATAATACCAGCTGATAAATTTACAATGTCAAAATTATAATTTTCGTGAACGGAAATGTCGACAGAATAGATAGTTAGATCTATGACTGAGGAAGCTTTAGAGTGAAGGGAACTATGCCGTGGATGTACTGAGTGGCCTAGTTGTTTGCAATGGCCCATAGGTCGAAAGGGCTGCATGGTTTGGTTGAAACAAGTAGGCCCAGCGGCTTAGGTCCGAATCACGTGCGTCGTGAATAATAGTGATCTCACCACACCAAGTGACCTTTCTTCATTGTATATGGGGCCGTCATCTCCGATCCCTCCCCTGATTTGATTCTTGGATTTAGGGCCGTTGGTGTCACGAAAAAGAAACCGCTTAGAAGCAAAATTTCAACAACAAAAATTCAACCCAATGAAGACATTAATACCGTTTTGAACCTGATTTGAATGGGATCTGTTTAACAGGGACCCGAACTATAAACCAACCAAATGAAACAATCAATCAGACTCAGTTAGAAGAGGAGGCGATTGGTCATGGTGTTAGCGTGGTCGACTTGTAATCAGCCAGGCTGGGATCAAATCCCGCTCGAGTGTCAGGCGATGAGCTATAGCTGCTGAGCAATTGGAGGAAACATAGGCAATCTCCGTCACTCCTCGTCGCCTCTCTCCACCCAGGTGTATAAATTGGTACCAGTGTAAAAACTGGTGAGGTTGGCAATAATAGACTGAAATAACACCAGCCTAGATATGACGTAAATGTGGCCTGGAATCAGAGACTCGATAGACGCCAATCAAACCAACAACTTTTCCTTAGACTCAGTTTAGAAGGGAGGCGAACTCGGTCCGAGTGGGAGCAGTCTCACTATCTGCCTACTCTGTAGAGCTCGCGTTCTGCAATCTACACCGATCCAACTTATTCCTGTCAGGTTCTCTCTCAGGACAGCCGTTCTCCGCACCGCGCCACGTTTTTGTACGCTTTGGTAGACCAACAGGGGCGAAATTTTTAATTAAAAGAACGTTCCTTATTTCACCACCGTCACCAGTGGTACCATCATTGCGGTGTAAGACATTTAGACTATTACCAGCCAAATTAGTATGTAAGAACGGTGGTATTTTTAGATGTCTCGCCAGACTTGCCGTACCACGACAGAAATAGTGGTAGCAAACCATGGACGAATCCAGTGCCACTGAATTTATGGTTTGACCATAGTCCAGACACGGGCATTGCTTTACGCGCTGCAAGAGCTAAGCGGCACAGATCGTCATGTTCCGAGAAAATAATCAAATATGATATGTACTTACCGTCTCTACACCATAGATACATCCGTCACTCTTACAGCACAAACAGTATAACGGCAATACGGTGAACTATTCATTATGTGCTATGTATAATAATCTATTGGCCACCAGTAATGGCTTTATTCTTCACTGTTCTTGAGTATGACACATACCGGCCAGCACCCTGCAGTAATTCTCCAGGCGGCAGCTACACCGTGCATCAGCTCACACTGCAAGGAAGCGGTGCAAAGACTGTATGTGACCTTTAAATTGCACTGATGACAAATAGGTGCACCACATAGGGACATATTTTAGTTATGTTATACCGACATTAATAAATAAAGTACCGCATTAAGTGGTACCGTAAGGTCGGATGCGACCTCCGTTTTAAGATGAGATTGTACATAATATTATGTATTGTAAATGATGCCAGCAATTAAACGGCACCGTAGGCTAAATAGGCTTCAATGAATGTATACATGGGATTAGGTATTCTGCCTATATTGTTAGTTAGCAGGAAAACTACAAAAATATTTGGACCGCAGTTCAGTTAGGTTATACAGCAACAACAAATGCAACACACCGTTCTCACACGGCAAGAATTTTTCACTAAGGTCACTGTTCATGCTCTCACTAGCGAACATGACGTGTGGCCATTAAACCTAGAACTATGATAACTCGATAGGATAGGTGTATGGTAGCCAGGGGCAATTACTCTATAAGTGGGGAATTGTTATTAAACACTCTTCTCCACGGTCAATAAGACCGTTTTTATAAAAGGTACTACTGATTTTTATAGTTGGCCATTCATGTTAAGACCTCCTAAATTAAAGCAATGAGTAACTTCCTTTAACTATGCCTCTCTGGCCGTCTGGCCGAAATAATTGTTTGAATTTCCATCGTCAAAGTTTAGGATCGAATCAAGAAACTACAGCAGGTTTCTTGACGGCCAGAATCAATTTATCGATCACATACATCTCCCGTGTATCTTCGGATACGTATTAAGCACGCCTTTTTAAGTCAAAGTAGGAAACACTGCGAACATTAAATAATGCAAGTTATTGCCGTGCCAGCAGGGTTCTTTGGGAAATTTTCTCAAAACCTAAAACAGCTAAACGGTAACACCAGGGTACGGATCTCATACGGTCCGTGCTCGAAACATCAGGTGACGGATAGAGACGTGGATCACCATCTAACTCCTAATGGTGCCTGGGTGAAGCCTTAGAGCTCACCACGCCCTATGCAAAAGCCACCATAGATGGATATACGTTTCTCTCACCCCACCATAAGTAAGCCAAAGACTGCTTTCTAAACATGCTTTCGTTAATGTGACTTGTCCATGTGATGTTATTTGTGGTTATGATGTGGTATGTGGAGGGATCGCTCTGCTACTCTAAAGCTACCACCAGACACCATGTTGCACACCGTCGGTCTGAGGAGATATGCTCCGTGGGGTATCGGCAACGGTGCCGAGCTTCCTCGCCAGGAGACTTATTCGTTAAAGACAATTGGTGCTACGCCATTTGCGGCCTAAAATATGTTTGGACTTAAAACTCAAATGTTAGTCTAGGCCCTCATAAGGTCCGCAAAGATTGGACCGGTACAAACTAAAATAGATCTTTAGCTCACTCAAGATGAAGGTGCTGAATTCCATAAGAATCAGCCACCCCAACGTTACGTACACACCGCACACACCAACATTAAAATAACTACATTAGAATAAAAACACATAACACACTTTTTCAACTGTGTACGATATAAGGGCAGCCATTTTTACCGCTCTCCTCCTCTGCTATGGCGATGAAGGCATTTTTCTTTTGACGGAGGCCCGCGTGAGGCACTTTCCTCTCACAAAATTATATATCCCTATCCATGTAGGTCTTAGCGGAAACTAGTTTTTACCTCATTGTTATAATTTTACGTCTCTCAGGCCGTCTTCTCACAGATGATGAGGGTACCTCCATTCCTCCCCTGCATTTTTTTAGGCGGCTTCATTCCGGCTGCCTTTTTACACAAGGAACAATGCTCTTAACATCATAAATTTCCTTCCACTCAAGTGATAAGGATATCCATTCTTCCCCTGCATCTTAATGGTGGGATCTCCATGTTTGACCTGCATGTTCACCGTAGGGCGGTTCTCGCGATCATATTTCCCTTTCTTCCTCTGCTACGGCGTTGTCGGCATTGTGCTGTAATCGAGGCCCACGCGAGGCACATTCCTCTTGCAAACCAATAAGTGTTTACCAACCTGAGGCAGATATAGTTTATATTAAACCAACTGACGTGCCCTGCCCGGACTTTTCCCCTGCAGGGATACCTTTCACGATACCATCTATATATGACTAGATCGGTTATGTACCTCTGGCGAGATATAAAACCGACACACCACTTTTTGTTTTTCCATACACTGTTCATAAGTATCAAGCAAACAAAATTGTTTGTTACTTCTATTAAGCAAAGTAAATTGTGATAACACCGTTCTTTCCACCTTGTAAATGAGGCTAGACACACCGCCCTGGATGTCGATTTTTGTGGACACCGGAGATGCATGGCAACCGCCCCACAACCCCGAGGCTGGCTGGCCAGCAGCAGCAGCAGCAGCAGCAACGGCTGTGGCAGCTGCAATACCCGGCAGCAGTAGCAGTGGAGCCACGTGCACCTCCAGTGGCTACAAGTGGTGCCCGATGTGGGGCCTGAGTGGAAATTGAAGCTGCACTGGGTATCAATCCCTGTATGTTCCACTCTCCATTTTATTTTAATATGTACACATATGTAAGATGGAGTATTTGAACTATAGGATGGTGGAAATACTTGCCAGTAATAACATCCATTAGGCAGCGATACTCGCCAATAACTGAAGTACCGTTTATAAATGCTTCACAGGCAGATGTCTCGTATATAACGCTGTCTAATATCTGCGATTGGCACTATTCACCATCGCTGGGTGACAGACACTGCCACACAAGTCACCTCCAGGGGCAGTCACCTCGATCGGCTTAAACATTGTGTTGGCGGCGACTCAGTACCAGAGCATGGGATGAGCGAGATGTACAACACTGGTACCTAGACCAAATTCTCTACGGAGACAAGTACGCCCAATGTTGGCCAGCGCACCACAGTACCAGTTCGCCCACCGCCCCCACCCACCCCACCCAACCACCTCCTACCAAGCCAGGAGCTGGACGAACAAATGACTAACGCCGAGGACGATGGCAAGATAGGTACTCGCCCTCTCCCTCCTCTGCACGGTCCACTAGGTCTGGTAAGCCGACTCAGAAGAACATTTTTTGTTTGTATTGTCCAAGAGGAGGGATGGTAAAAGTGTTCCCCATCCTCGTGCCATTCCCACCCACTAAGAATGAAGCGATCCCATGATGGGATGACTCCTGGACTGTGGAACTTATAATAAATAGCATGCAAGTGAACAGGTTTGATGAGACCTTGACCTGTTTTAGACGACAGGAAAACAGCACAACTTGGTGTACCACCAAGTGCGGCAGCTATCCTCATAGTCATACCCGCACTAAGTATCCCCGTCCCGCCTTCTATAATGAGTGGCCATTACGGAGTGAAAAACTATTAAACTCCGTGAAAGTTGCCACTACTAACACCGCAACAATACATCCCCGTTGCAATAAAAAAAGAATACCGCACTACTGCGCCAGACCAATAGAAAATAACCAGCCAGGCATGCGAAAAACACCCATCAACACGTCAGGAAATACGGACACTCAGGATGATTGAATCACATAATCTCCAAACAACGGAAAAATATTGTGATATTGTAACTGTAGAACGTTTTATAAGCTGTATTGCGCCGCTTGCAATCATGTCTAGGTACTAACCCCTCCTACGGGAGAGGGATCCTTGGCAGCCCACCCACCCGGTAAATGCAATCAGACGGTCAATAACTTGACGCTTGTAAGACATGAAGATATATTCAGCTACGCTGTTAAGATTGTGATTAAGAACTAAGTTCTACCCCACGTATTAGGCATGGAAACCACGGGCTGGCAGCATCAAAATTCAAACAGTCAAAATACGAGAGCATTTCAAATAATCTCTTACACACAAATTCCGCATCCAAGTCGTTGGAAGCAGGAGTAAATATTGCACATTTATAACCGGCGCGGGAAATAATAGCCGGCAGATAGGGTACCTGGTGGAAAAAAGATACCCTCTTATTATTGTAATCATAAATGTATTTTTTTCTTAGTATTATTTCTGTAGCATAGCTATATACAATATAGCTCCATCTGAGATATTTCTTCTTACGGTGTATATCCCACCAAACTGATGTGGCTGACCGTAAAATGGAAGCGACTTGGTCATACCATCCAGGCAGAGAGCTGGGGCTGCCTGACAGTATTTCCACTCATTATTATGATACCATTTTTGTTATCACTTTTCTTCCTGCATTACAGGACGGATTGAAAGTGTGGTGAGAACCGCTCGTGCAGACTCTAACTATAGAGACGCACTCAAATTGTATACATACAAAGATACATCGTTTTTTGCATGTTTAATTTTAAATATATTTTTTCATATATTATATAACAAAAACGAAAAAGGAAAAGGCCTAGAAAAATAAAAACCAGGCCAAAAATCTAAATAAAAAGTATGCCTCTCTCCCTTCCTCTTTCCCTGCGTCTTTGAGCCTGCCTCTCATGAATACGTGCATCACGCTTCACTCTTTCTCCTCCTGGATACATGCCTACCCGAGAAGTCTATGATTCTCACCTAGCATGTGCCCTGGGCGGGCGATCCGTGGTGTGGTATCATTCGAGTCCGGTGCCAAACTAGGAGGGGGTGGTGTATCGAGGACCACCCTGACAGGTACGGACCGGCCCAGTATATCCGGGTACGAAATGACCTGGTCTGGGAATGCTCCCCGCTCGCCTCTGGGTATTATATAGGTGTGTATATGCAGCAATGAATGGAGGAGTAAAATGATAGAGTCCGTGAGATGGCCCTATGCGCATGAACGGCCATGAGAGGTCGTCTGAACTGGAGTGTTAATGTATGGAGACTGGCAGCTTATGTATATGGTTACTCATATTATGGTCATGCCATAATATGGGACAGTTCTCCATGACTTTGGTATGTATTAATACCAGCATTGAATGTGGAATTTAAAACGCTGAACAGAAACAAAATCGTTTCAGATCTGACGAAGATACGGTAAAATTAAAACGAACTAATGGGAGCACCGACTAAAATATAGACATCGCCAGAGCGCCTACATGATCAGGTGAGAGTCAAGCACGATTGCTCTAGGTACATTGCCTCGTACCCAGCACATGCTCTGATTGGCTGAGCCCGCTGGCGCAGCTTCTTACCGAGTATAAAAGGCGCTCTCAAAGTCAGACTCAGTTAGAAGGGAGACGGACTCGGTCCGAGTGGGAGCATTCTCACTCAGCCTACTGCGTAGAGCTCGCGTTCTGCAGTCTACAGCAATGCAGCTTATTACAGTCAGGTTCCCTCTCAAGACAGCCGTACTCTGCACCGCACCAAGTTTTTGTATGCTCCTGGTAGGTCAAAAGGGGTAATATTCTAAATTAAAAGAAGGTTCCTTGTTTCACCACCATCACCAGTGGTACCTTCATTGCAGTGTAAGGCTGTTTGACTATTACCAGCCAAATTAGTATGTAAGAACGGTGGTGTTTTTAAATGTCTCGCCAGACTTGCCGTACCATGAAAGAAACCGTGGTAGCAAACAATGGACGCATCCAGCGTCACTGAATTTTTGTTTTGACCGTAGTCCAGACAAGGACATTGCTTTACGCAACACAAGACCAAAGCGGTGTGGATCGTCGTGTGCTGAGAAAATAATCAAATATTATATTACTTAGAGCGTTTCTACACAATGGAGACATCCGCCACACTTAAACCACAAACGGCATAACAGCAATATGGTGAACTATTCATTATGTGCTATGTATCATAATCTATTGGCCACCAGTAATGCTTTTATTCTTCATCATTCCTGAGTATGAAACATACCGGCCAGCATACTGCAGTAATCCTCACACCGCAAGGAAAGGGTGCACGTGACGTTTAAATTACATTGATGACAAATAGGTGCACCACATTGAGACATATTTTACTCATGTTATACCGTCATTGATAAATAAAGTACCGAATTAAGTGATACCGTTAGGTCGGATGCGACCTCCGTTTTAAGATGAGATTATACATAATATTATGTATTGTAAACGATGCCAGCAATTAAACGGCACCGTAGACTAACTAAGCCTCATATTCCAATGAATGTAGAAATGTAATTAGGCATTCTGCACTTATTGTTAGTTAGCATTAAAAACTACACAAATATCTGGACCGCAGTTCACCTACGTTTCACTATACAGCAACACCAAATGCAACACACCATTCTCCCAAGGCAAGAATTGTACACTACAGTCGCTGTTCATGCTCTCACCAGCGAACATGACGTGCGCCCACTAAACCTAGAACCATGATAGCTCGATAGGATAGGTTTTAAGGTAGCCAAGGCAACTACACTATAAGTGGAGAATTGTTATTAAACACTCTTCTCCACAGTCAATATGTTTTTATGAACGGTACTATTGATTTTTATAGTTGGCCATTCATGTTAAGACCTCCTAAATTAAAGCAATACGTAACTGCCTTTAACTATGCCTCTCTGGCCGTCTGGCCGAAATAAGTGTTTGAATTCCCACCGACAGAATGGTTAGGACCAAATCAAGAATCTACAGCAGGTTTCTTGACGGCCAGAATCAATTTGTCGATCACATACATCTACCGAGTATCTTTGGATACCTATTAAGCAAGCGCTTTTATGCCAACGTAGGAAACACTGCGAACAGCAGTGTTCTTTGGGAAATTTTCTCCAAACCTAAAGCCACTAAACGGTAACACCAGAGTACAGATCTCATATGGTCCATACTCGAAACACCAGTTGATGGATAGAGACACGGATCACCATCTAACTCTTAACTGTGACAGGCTGAAGCCTTAAGCTCACCATGCCCTATGGGAAAGCCACCATAGATGGAAATAAGTTTCCCTCTCCCCATCGTAAGTAAGCTAAAGACCGCGTTCTAAACATGCTTACATTAATGTGACATGGCCATGTGTTGTTATTTGTGGTAGTGATGCGGGATGTGGAGGGATCACTCTGCAACTCTGAAGCTACCATCAGACAACATGATGTACGCTGTCGGTCTGAGGAGAGATGCTCCGTGGGGTATCGGCAACGGTACCGAGCATCCTCGCCAGGAGACGTATTCGTTAAAGACACTTGGTGTTACGCCATTTGCGGCCTAAAAATATGTGTTTGGACTTAAAACTCAAATGTTAGCATAGGCCCTCATAAGGTCCGCAAAGCTTGGAATGGTACCACATAAAATAGATCTTAAACTCACTCAAAATGCAGGTGTTGAATTCCATAAGAAGCAGCCACCCCGTGTTTACGTACACCCCGCACACACCCACATTAAAATAACTACATTTGGATAAAAAATACATAACAATCTTTTTAACTTTGTAAGACAGGAGGGCAGCCAATTTTACCGCTCTCCTCCTCGGCATTGAAGGCAGTTTTCTTTTGACGGAGGTCCGCGCGAAGCACTTTCCTCTCGCAAAATTATATATCCATATCTATGTAGGTGTTAGAGGAAACTCATTTTACCTCATTGTTATAGTCGGACATCTGTCAGGCCATCTTCTCGCAGACGGTAAGGGTATCTCCATTCTTCCCCTGAATTTGTATAGTCGGCTTCCTGCCGGCTGCCTTTTTACACAAGACGCGGTGCTTTTACCACCATAAATTTCATCCCACTCAAGTAGTAAGGGTATCCATTCTGCCCCTGCATCTTAATGGGCGGATCTCCAGTTTTGCCCTGCATGTTCACCGTAGGGATCTTCTCTCTCTCTCTCTATCTCTCTCTCCCCCTCTCCCTCCTTCTCTCTCTCCCTCTCTCTCCCTCTGTCTGTCTGTCTGTCTGTCTATCTGTCTGTCTGTCTGTCTGTCTGTCTGTCTGTCTGTCTGTCTGTCTGTCTGTCTGTCTGTCTGTCTGTCTGTCTGTCTGTCTGTCTGTCTGTCTGTCTGTCTGTCTGTCTGTCTGTCTGTCTGTCTGTCTGTCTGTCTGTCTGTCTGTCTGTCTGTCTGTCTGTCTGTCTGTCTGTCTGTCTGTCTGTCTGTCTGTCTGTCTGTCTGTCTGTCTGTCTGTCTGTCTGTCTGTCTGTCTGTCTGTCTGTCTGTCTGTCTGTCTGTCTGTCTGTCTGTCTGTCTGTCTGTCTGTCTGTCTCTCTCTCTCTCTCTCTCGCCTATTTTCCTCGCTTCCTCCGCTACGCCATTGTAGCCATTTTCCTGTGATGGACGATGGCCCGAGGCACTTTCCTCTTGCAAACCAATAGTTTTGTACCAGCCTGAGACAGATATACTTTATATTAAACCAACTGACGTGACCTTCCCGGGCGTTTGCCCACAGTGGTACCTTTTACGATACTCTGTATATATGACTAGATAGGTTAGGTACATCTGGCGAGATAGTGTAGCTCGCGGGGTAGTGTCTCTCCGTTCCCGTGTCTGGTGTCGACTCGCCATGCCACAAGTGCATGACGAATGATGACGCTGGTTAGCTACCGGTCTCAGGGTGACGGATCCGGTACGATACTTCCCTACGCGTAATAAAGACCGGCTCCTAAGGCCGGTGGAACTCAATCGTTCTGGTAGGGCCGTGCGACCATCGTCGCAAACATTAAACACAACAGTCTCATTCCAAGTGTGTGTGTCACCAGTATGCCTGTCCATAGGAATTTCGTGATCTACGGATTTACAAGATTTGAGTGGTGACCTAATTAAAATTGATCTATACAAGTCGTTTACCTAAAGAAACCGTCGAGTATGCTAGATAAAAATGATGAACATACGAAAATACAAGACATAGAGACAGCCTGATGAACTCCTAAACGGGGAGGGGGGGGGGTGCTCCCGTATGTACCACACAGACTCGTAGGTCCGCATGAGTATCCCCGTAAGGGAGGCTCCCGTACACGCGATTTAACTAATTAATTTAATATAAGCTATTATACCTCTAAGCTGAAAGGATTTTTTGTAGTGTCGGAAAATCATGTGCCTCATTCGGGTACTACTCCTAGTGCTAGTTTGGGTGAGGAGTATTATCCTCGCGTGGACTGTAGTCACTGGATCCTTGCAAGAGGCAAGTGCCTCGCACTGACCTCCGTCACAGGAAAATGTCGCCATCGCTTAAAGCAGGAGAAGAGTAGTGGCTGAAAGGGGCCCACTCTAATATTTAACCAAAATGCTGTAAAGAAAAGACCAAGCCTATTGAAACTATGACTATACGGTTGCGTGCTGTTTTACGTGAAGAAGGGACAAGCGATTCCTGAAGGATTCCTACGTCACCGTCTTATGTACTTCTCAGTATGCTGAATTACTAGTTGCCGCTTTTATTTATGCTGGCCTTCTTTTATGCCTAACCACATATTTAGTTTTTAGAGACAAGAATTATTTTAGGCCGCAAATGGCTGGCGTTTACCTAGCCTTTAGACACGGCTGTCATTGAGAATGGATGCGCTAAGTCATCAATACTGAAGAGAGCATGCCTACATGTCACTTTGCAAGACCTCCAAACTGGATAAGACATCTCATTCCGTAACCACATAAAACATCATAGGACATTGGTTACCATTCACAAAAGCATTTTTAGGCAACTGATCTATCGTTATCGTTGGGGTAAGAGAGACGAATACCCACCATAAATGTCCTTCCTGTGAGGGCATGGCAGATCTGAATATTATGGCCAGACATTCTTATGGAATTCGGTGGGGATGCGCATCTCGCCCGTCACCAGGTTCTATGGAACTAACTTTTTAACCTGGCATTAGGTTTAAACATAAGCTGCCCAATTATGCACTGCGGTGCGGGAGGATTGTTAAGCAGATTAAAGAAAATAATAATTAAGATACGTTTTCGCAGTGCTTTCCTACAGTATCCGCGGATACAGGGGAATGTGTGTGACATCACACCCTGGCCATCACCGCTCGGAAACCCCAATAGTTTCCCAGGGTCGGATCAGTCCATGGTGCGGATAGGGACATCCAAACAGTTAAGAAGCTATAAGGCTTAGTGGAACATGAAAAGAGACAATAACTTAGAAATATGAGGCCCTTTGGGTATGTTGGCCAATCTTACACAACCTTGCCGGAGTGCAGGGCTAAATTATCGCAACTACCGGAAAAGAGCCATACACTACGTGTCTACTAACGGAGAGCTTGTCTCTAATCATATTAAACCTATCCTATCGAGCTGAATAGAAAAGGTTTTTAGTCGGTAGCATGCTGGGCTAAACAGAGTTATAGCATGGACAGCGACCTCAGTGAACAATTGTTGGCGGACTGAGAAAGTGATGCATATATAAATGTTGCTGTATAGCGTTTCCTACGTGCACTGCAGTCCTATATTCTTCAAATAAACAAAACATATGAACTGATGGACACTTGCCATATATACACTAACCAGAACAATCAATACAATATTAAATGATCAGAATAATATATATAGTACAGATTGAGAAACCTACTACTGTGCAATAAGCAAAACACCTTACAGAAAATAAGAATAACTATAAACAGATACAGAAATTATAACTAGCGGTCCTAAGACCGTTACGGTGCCTTTAGTGATCGGGACCGTTTATACAGATACAATATAATTGTCAAAGATGTAATTAATGGGATAATTAAAATGTCAACTATAGGTACTTGAATAGTCGGTAGCCATTCTTAAGCCTGGGTTATCGTGTTACTGAAATTGATACGTCACTCTTGGTTTGACGTGAGTTCATGCGTTCCCTGGAAGCTGTAAAGCTCCCCATGCTGGTTTCCGCAAACATATATTCCCGCAAGCAGCCCATGACGGGGGGTGGATCTAACTCAGGAATGTTATAACAATATATAGAATGTCTAGGCAGCAAGGAATACAATAACATTACTGCTATGACGTGTCGTAGTTCTCGTACACCGATGGTACGGATGGAAGTTGCCAACAACCCGATCATGAGCGGGGGTTGTTGAATGCGGATGAAGATACATAACTAAGCTTAATGGTGCGGGGTACGTCACCCAGCCCTGAAGATGTACCGGGCAAAGTTTACTTTGCTGCGGTCGAAAAGTTTAGATAAACCTGCACGACATCAGTGCGGGGATGGCTGAATAACCACTTGTTGGCGTGGCTGGCAGATCCGGCGAGTCATCAACCAAAGAACAGCACTGCCTCTACATCCGTAGAATCACATTTTCAAGCCAGGAAAGGCCTCACCGCAAGTTCGTGTTCCGAGTTAGTTCTTGATTTATTCGTGAACAATATCCAAAAGTTCCAAAAATGCTTCCGCAACAACGGGGTATACAAAATTGCTTTAGTGCGGTGGGATGGATTACTGCTAGTTACGGGAGAGAAACCGACAGAGACCGAAATGATCTGCATAATGCCTGTCTTGTTGATCGTAGCTGACACAGGTCCAACCTAATCGGCCCCTGGCCGAGGATGCACTCGAGCTCTGGAATTCATCTCCTTTTATACTACTCGTGACGTCACAGACACAGGCTCCAACCAATCATCGGTCGAGCAACAGCCAATCAGCACGTAGCTAACAATAACGCAGTCGAATGTTCTAGAAGTTCTAGTGGTTATGACGTCACGGCAATATCTTGAAGATAATCAAAAGGGGTTTTCCGTGGATAACTCAGCCATTTCTTAACCGATTTTGAAATGGTTTACAGATTTGGAAAGCCCGTCGAATTCTGCTCTTGATTCATGCCAGATTCCGCGGAAACAATTTATTATAAAGGATTACACTGTACCTTCTCGGTACACTAAAAGTGTCATCCCATCTTGGTCGTAAATTATGCGCTCTGTCAAAAATAGTATTAAGCATGTACATGCGCACTATGCGTTTTAACGAACTCTCTCATAGGCTCATATACGCGTATAGCTCTACCCAGGGGGGGGGGCGTGTTCAGGAAACGAATCCAGGATGGGTGGCGCGTACCCAGCTTAGCTGGTACGGCCAGTACCTGACCGGTCAATCCGAACTACATCACCTACTCCTAGTTTGACATCCTCGGCAAACGATTACGCATTACGGATCGATGCACGGACGTACGCTAGGTGGGAATTATAGACTTCCCGGGTAGGCGCGTGGCCAGAAAGGAGTAGTGACGAAATAGATGCCTATTTAAGAGACAGAGCACATAGAGGTGCCAAAGAGGAGAGGGGAGGCATACTTTTAGTTTTAATTTTTGACCTGGAATTATTTTTCCAGGTATTTTCTCTTTTATCTTTTTTGTTTTAATATATTGCTGCGTGCTTTCAACTTTATTTAGCTAATGATTCCTAAACAATAGCTCGCATGTGTGTTCTCTTTGGGTGCGGATAATTATTATCTCTGCAGAGAACACCAAACTCCAACGTACCACAATTTAGGTTTAAGATATATAATAATATATAAAATATATGTATATCAAATATATGATTTCCACGTAACATAAACTTACAGGGTATTTAAAATATTACGGCCGAAATACTTGTGTACCTCAGGTAAATAAAGGGGTACGCAACACGTATCTTGATTAAAAATATATTTGCGGCCCATTATAGTGGGTCCACAACGGGCAGCTCTCACTGACCCCATAACCGTCCTGACATCCAATACAGGAGGAAAAATAATAGGAAAAATAGAACATAATAATAACTCAAAAGTTGGTTTATCAGGCAGTCTCAGCATAGCTGAGACTGCATGACAGGATTATGAGAGTATTGCTCTGCAGGATGTTGCATTCTTTACATCGCACACGACGTTCTTACAACACCGGAGTCCACAGTGCTCATTGTGTGTGGGACACAGCTGGGCAACTAAGTTACGCAGCTGTGTCAGATAACCGTAGTCATCCTAGGGACGGGATTCAATTGATCTAACATATATAATAAAAAGAAAAGTATTTCAAAAATAAATTAATAATTAGTAAGTTTCCATGAATCGCACCACTGATGTTCTGCTGTATTACAAATGATTTTCCCACTGAGTCCGGGTCCCGAGACTGATGGTGGTTGGTCGCGGTGGATGAATTATTACTACTGAGATGCATTCATTATCACTGGCACTTTCGGAAATGTCTGAAGTCATGCTTGCGGGAATATGAGCGTCTATAAGGCCCCTCACAGTTACTTCGGGTGCTAGAATGTCTGTCCGTATGGCAGCGGTGGTGTTAGTGCGTGTTGAGGCGGTCGGTGTTGTGGTCTTCGTGATGGTCGTGGTGGTTGTCGTGGCGATGGTGGTGAGTCGAATCGTAGGATGAGGCAATGATGTGGGAGCGCGGATACGGCAGGTGATGACATCTTCCGAGACTTGGCGTACTTCAAGAGGCAATTTGCAGTGACATTGGGCATGGGTTGGATGTCCTGCATGTGAGGGATACGTCTTTTTCCCGTGTATGGTCGTTCAGGCGTAGACCACTTCCTGACGGCTGTATCAGAAAGACTGGGATGCGGATGCTCGATGACACGGGTCGGAGTGATGCTAATGGGTGTGGGCTGCGATGGTCCCTGTCCCTCGTCTATGGTTAGGTCAGACGGATATGGTGACTGCGGGTAGCTTGGAATCTCCATCTCTGTAGGCGTCATGATAACTACCGATATCGGCTGACTGGCTGTGATGGCTTGCGGAGGTAGTGGTTGTAGTTGTATAGCTGGTTATGGATGCGGGTGCTGCCGGACTGGATTCTGTGGAGGATTTATGCTTCTTGCTCCGCTTCAGGACCGGTGTGGATGTGGGGACTGGAAGTGGCATAGTGCTCCTCGATGCGGTTGTGGGTAGGATTTCACGTCTGGCTGCCTATATATTGGCCAAGGTAGCCGCGGGAGGACGATGACTAATGGGATGTCTGCGGGTAGTATTCTTCGTGTGGGCCATCTTCTCGGTCTGAAGAACTTTAACTGGAAACCGAGATTCAAAATGCGTGATTGAAACGGCAGGGTCCTCGTTTACTTCCCCTGGAATTAATGTCATTTCTAACACATGGTGATGATGACAGAGCGCATGGGTCGCTCCGTAGTGGGTAGGGGCATAGAGATACTGACACATTATGCAGAAGGATGTCTGGAGGAGATGACCCTTGTTAACATGAAGTGTGCGGTCGGACTTTCTCATAAAAGTTCTGGTACAGGGTTCTCCGCTAGCTAATAACGAGCTGCATGTGAATCTTTTTTTAAACTGGTACCGATTCTTCTTCAGACGAATCCGACAACGCTAAAGCTTCGAGGAGTGACATCTCGACCCTGCATGGTAGTTGGCTGCGGGAACCTTAATTAAAACCTAAAGTCCTATCTCTTCAATTTTAACTTTGCAGGCCAAGTATTGTAATAATGAACTAATAATAAAGAACAGCAGAATTTAGTTTTCGACATGAAAGAAGCCTAATTCTATTTGTTCGTCCCTGGTGTCGAGTTTTGACCGGAAGACGAAGTTTCAGAGCGCGCTTCCTCCTTTTATACTATTTGGTGACGCCATAGATGGCGGATGGCTACACCTGGAAGTTTTGACAGGTGATTCGGTCAGCCCTATATGGAAAGCTTCTCCTTTTCCATTCTGATCGTCACTGGATTAAGTCTTCCCATGTAAATGGAGTACATTTAATTCTAAGAGGAAAGGCTCACTAACTTAGTCTTATTTTAGCGCATTTAACATTTTCCGATCAACAGAAAAACAAGGTACTACTTATTCCCGAGGAGCATCACCTTTTAATTAGCGTGATGCGATTTTATAGATTGGAGGCTTATAAACTTGCCTATTTTAATTTTAGGCTGAAGTGCCCGATGGGGTGTGTGGGATTCTGGTGACGTCAGCGGTAATTACCCCGACTCACCCTCGACACTCCTCCATCACGCCGTGGTAGTCGCGTATTTGGGCGGCTCTTTGGTTTAAAGTGCTTGATCCAATTTACTAGAAATAGCAGTAAAAGTCATGTGGGCCCTTGGAAACACGTGGTTGGATGGAAACAAATTTTCTGTTCATGGCGATTGCCGATATACTATTGCTGAAGTGTAGTCTTTTGTTGATGCGAGATATGGAAATATATATATATGTTATACCAAGATTTCGTTTTATAATAATGTCCCTATTTCCGCGGGTTCTTAAATATGCATCTTATAGTGGTCTGCAAAGGTAGTTCTCATCCCGTGTTGAGTATGGACTGGAACGCGGAGAAGAGAATTTTTGAAATTCTCCATGTAATTATACTGTTAGATTTTTGATGCAGCTTTACCGGCCCGTGTGCTAATGATTTGTAGCACGGTAGATCAGTTGTGTTCTTAATCAAAATTATAACAGTAAAGTTGTAAGTAATTTGATGTGTGGTTTAAACAGATCTATTCAGGCGGTAGATCAAAGTTACTGATCCCGACAAGATAGCTGCGTTTTCCGAGCGAGAGGGCTGCCAAGCATTCTCCTCGATCGGTAGCACTAGCTCCGTACCTGCCTAGACTGGACACATTAATACCATTCAATAACGGTTAAACTACAGTACAACTCGGAAGTGGGTGCACACAGTGTTACAATTTACAATGACGTCGTTTGGAGATTGTGAATACAGCCAACCTGAGTGTCTATGTTTCTGACATGTTGGTGATTTGAGTCTGATATGCGTGGCTGGTTATCTGTGGATGATACTTGCGCCGTGGTGAAGGTAACGTTTTTATGATTGCTCACGGGGGAGTATGATAGGCAAATAGATTGGGTGGCCTTTGGACAGGGTGATGTGGTCATCTCCCGTTACACAACGGTTGGTGTCCTGTCGTAGGTTTTAGACACCAGGAAAATTCGAGCAGAGAGTCTGCTGAACAGGCTGCTTCCCTGCCCACCACAGGGTGTAATGTTGGTCGGTGCGGTGCGGGATGCCACCTCCTCTGTAGCAGCAGTCTCTCTCATATCTGAAGATTGATGGTCAACAGACAACGAATGGAGTGTGAATGGATACTGTTCACCTCGTTGTACAGTTTTGAGGTTCAAGACACGCCAAGGCTTCATCTAGCCTCTTCACTTCCATGCTATTAATCAATATGTTCCACCCCACGGGAAGCATGGCTTGAGTGAGCCTCAGCTTCCGCTTGTGATAACTCTAAGATGGGGGGGGGCGGAAACATGAAGTGGGTGGAAATGGGAAGAGATCGGGGGAACAGCTTTTCCATCCGGTCCCTTGGTCAAAACAAACACAAAGTTCTTCAGATACGGGTTCCCAGATCGAGTAGACCCATGCTGAGGAGGGAGAGTGCGAGTACGTAGCTCGTCATCGTCGTCAACGTTAGCCGCTTGTTCACCCGCATTCTGGCTTGGTAGAAGTGTTGTTGAACTGGCACCGTGGTGCTCTGCGCTAACCATGGGAACACTATTTTCCATAGAAATATCTGTCTGGGTACCGGTGTCACGAGAAATGCCGCCCAGTCCGAGCTCTGGTGCGGGGTCGTCACTGACATATGGTTTAAGCCAATCGAAGTGGATGACTAAGGTCAGGTCATCTGAAGCACGGATACGGTAGGTCACGTCCGACCTCTTACCTACTACAACATAGGGGCCTTTCCAGTTCACTTGGCAGGTTTGCAGACCGTCGTGAATCATGTACCCAAACCACCCTTCGTGCTTCATATGGATCTCTATGCACCCTCCGGTCATGCCACGTCTTTTGCCGCTGGTGTGCAGTGGATAGTGTTTCTCTCACTAACTCATGGGCTTGTTCTATCCGCTGCCGCAAGAGTTCAACATAGAGAGATGGTGACTTTTTCTCTCCTGGTATCCGGAGCATGGCCAGATCCAAGGGTAGGGCTAATTCATGGCCTAACATTAACCAAGCAGGGGTGTAACCCGTGCAGGAATGCACTGAAGTGCGGTAAGCCATGAGTACATATGGGAGCCGTAGCTCCCAATCTCCACAATCAAGGCGTGTTTCCTTTGTAAGCCTCTCCGCGAGAGTGCTATTGAATCTCTCTACCATCCTGTCACTCCGGGGATGGTATGGAGTCGTCCTTGTTTTGATGATGTGAAACAATTTGCAGAGCTCTGATATGAGCCGGCTCTCAAAATTAGTTCCTTGATTGGAGTGCAACTTATAAGGCATACGAAAACGGCAGAACACATTGCCTGCCAGGACCTCTGCTATGGTGGATGCCTTTTGGCCTGGCAAAGCAAATGCTTCTACCAACTTCGTAAACTGGTCTTGCAATACGAGGATGTATTTATTTCCGTCATCCTTCGTATTCAAGGGTCCGAGCACATCGCTCCCACGGTGCACCAACAATCTTAATTTGTGATGGTGCGATTTGGTGCTGGTCAACAGCGCGTTTTTGGCATGGGATACAGTTGGCAACCCATGCCTTGACTCTATCGCGAATCCTGATCCAGTGAAATCTCGATTTGATATGGGCAACAGTCCTTTCCACGGCCAGATGCCCGGTGTTATCATGTAGTTCTTTTAATATGAGGTTACGATAACTTTCCGGGACTACCAGATGGTTATTGAAGTAAAGAACGTTATTTATCAGTTGACATTCTTCGAACTGTTGGTAATAATATTTTGCCGTGGTGGATAGTGGTGTTACTGATTCCTTGGGAGGACGTACCCCCTCCTGGATCCATGCATATATATTTCCTGTCTGCACGTCTGTTGTTTAGTGGTGTGCGATTTTCTCCGGATTCCACTCTGCGAACCTCAATTCAGGGAACTCCGGAGATGGCTGTGTTGACTGTGTTACGGTGGCGGCCTCTTCGTGGTCAGCCTCTGCGCCAACTCTACTGAGGGTGTTGGCATTCCTATGCAATTTGCCGGGATGGTGAACAACGTTGAAGTTATACGCCTGCAGGGAATCCTGCCATCTCGCTACCTGGCCCTCCGGATTTTGTATGCTCCTGAGCCAGCGTAGTGAGGCATGGTCCGTATGGAGTGTAAAGGGGTGCCCGTACAGAAAGTGTTCATAGTACTTGAGAAAATATACTGCCGCTAATAGTTCTCACTTGCTGGTTGCGTATTTTCTCTCCGTTTTATTCAGAGTATGCGACCATAACCCAATACCTGCTCCGTTCCGTCTACTGTGACCTGAGATAGAACCACGCCGATAGTGTAAGCTGACCCGTCAGTGTCTAAGATGAAATTGAGTTTTGGATTAGGATGAGCAAGAATCGCGGCGGTTGTCAAGAGTTCCTTCAGCGCCCTGAAGGAGCCTTCACACTCACTCTTCCACTCGAATGGTCGATCTTTTTCGGTGATCTTGTAGAGGGGTGAAGCAATCTCGCTGAAATGTCGGATATAATGGTGATAGTAATGGCACAAGCCAAGAAAGCTCTGTGTCTCTGTGACTGATGAGGGCATTGGCCACTCTGCTACTGCCTTAGTTTTGGATGGCTGCGTAGGCACCCCATCACCAGATATGATGTGTCCCAAGAACTCAATGCTGTGTCCAAAGAGATGACATTTCTTGGGTTTGAGTTTCAAATTGGCCGTGCGGAAAACACGGTGTCCAAATTTATTAAGGTTTGCTCAAACGTTCGTCTGAAGACTATTACGTCATCAATGTAACAGAGACAGATTTCCCATTGCAGGGTGGTTAATACCTGCTCATTGAGATGTTCAAAAGTTCCGGGAGCGTTGCACAAGCCGCAGGGAATCTTGCGGAATTGGAAAAGACCATCCCTACAAACGAATGCGGGCTTTTCCATGGCAGCCTCATCCATGGCTACCTGCCAGTAACCGCTAGCTAAGTCAAGGGTACAAAACCACTTGGCTCCGGACAAGGAACCCAAGGCCTGATCAATCCGAGGTAACTGAGATGCGTTCTTGATGCTAAGATCATTAAGGGGGTGGTAGTCAATGCAAAACCGCAAGGTTCCATCCCTTTTGCCTGCTAGTACTATTGGGCTAGCCCATGGAGATGCTCAGGGTTCGATAATACCAGTCCGCAACATGTCGTTCACTTGTTGATGTGCTTCCGTTTCTTTATGAATGGGAGAGACGTCGTACCAGTTGGCGTACGGGGCGATTATTGCCCGTGTTGATGGAGTGTCGCACAAAATGAGTTTCTCGGAGATCGCAATATTTGTACAGTAGTGTCCGAATTTTGTGTTTTTGTGATTGCTGTAATCCAACTGTGGCACGTAGATATAAATCATGTAAGTGTTCGGGTAAATCATCAGTCATATGCAGTGGTGTGTCAGTAGGTGTTTGTAATTCCAAAGAGAGTATGTCCACTAAATGGCCGCAGCGTACTCCTGGCTCCAGAGTGATGCGATCTGCGCTAACATTGAACACTCTAAAAGGTATATTTTCCCTATTAGTGGTGTCTACTATCAAGCGGGGAAGTGCGCATTGAGAGGTGATCATATAATCAGGGTCGGGTTCCAGCATGGCGATGTGTGTGTTGTTTCCTAACTGTTGGTGCGGTGGCCCACAAGATTTGTTCTTGTCCCGGCTCAACTGTGGCGGTACTTGATAATATAACCACACACGTGTCATACAATGACAATGCCGGTCCAAGAGGTATTCGTCGGCTGTGTATGTCAAGTTCCTGTTGTTTGCAATGCATGATGGCTTCACTGGCACTGAGGAAATCAGAGCCAAGGAGGGCATCGTTATGAATAGAGGCGATGACAACTCGCTGTATGAATTGCATCTCCTCTATTTGGATGACTAGATTGACTACACCTGCTACGGGCACGGCATGGGATGACAGATAAGCTCTACCTGCGTGAGCCATTTCTTGCAATGCTTCATTGAATGCATTGGCGAAGCACAGAATAAACAGTGACGCCACCAGGGGCGTGTTTCTCCCCATCTACATGGGTGTTTGCGAATCCATGAGGCGGAGTGAACCGTTTCTCCTGAGTCGCTGCTGTCTCTGGATGCAGAAGATGATGTTGTGTGGGGCGGTGTTTTGCATACCATCAAGGGACACCGATAATTCAGTGTCTTGGTGGCGGGACGAGGTGCTTGCAAAAACGTTGTTTCAGCGGAGGTGCTACAACCTACCACTGCCGTTTTACAAAGGAGAGAAGGCTTGTTATGTGTGGAGATCTAGGGGGATGGCGATGCTGCGGATGTGGGAGACATCGTAGGCATCGACATATGTGAAGCCGTGCATTTTGGTGTAGGTGTAAAAGCTGAATTTGGTTGGTAATTATTGGCCACCGAACGTCGTCATAACGGGGGGCGGGGGGGGGGGGGGGCGCAGTTGAACCGGGAAGCAGATACGGGCACCGAGGTGACTCTACTTTCGGTGCCCTTAAGAGTGTAATGGCTTCTCCGCTTGTGGTGTGATGTGGTCAGAGGCAGGCGTTCTAGATGGAGGTCAGTTAGGCCACCGTTTCCTCCAATGGCCTGGCTGACCGCATCTGAAACATGTGTTTGGTGGCGGTGCGGTATTGGTGGTGTTCGCTGTTCTAAAGTGAGTGGTGGCTAGGTTCGTGCTGATTGCGGTCACTAAATTTGTTAATGTGGAGATCTGTTTATTGATCTCGTCTATTCGTTCCTTCGTGTTGCCGTTAGTGTTATTGTTGCGCTGGTTCCCACGTCCGGGGGCTCTGTTGTAGCTTCCTCTATGTGCATACCCCCTTCCTCCAGGCGCTTGATTCTGATTGGAATTTTGTGAATTCGTTTGCTGTAGTGTTGGTGCAGTAGGTGTTGATGATCTGGGGGAGCGTTCGTGGACGTGGCGATAGCTGCACCCTCTACCTCATTGATAGGGTGAAGTTGGCGTCGGCTGCTCTTTTCCAGCTCTAGAAAGTTTTCTATGTGGACCGTTGTAACCGTTAATTGGCCCAAACTCCTGTGGTCGCCAAGAAATAGTTTTTCTTTCAGGATGGGTTCACCGCTTAATGCCTCGATGAATATGTCAAGATGCATTTTTCTAAATTGATGCTAGGGTATGCGTGGGTGACTAACCTTCTGATTCGACTAGCTAGCTCGGAAGGGTTTCTCCCGCACTCGTCGGAGATTTTTAAGTTGTAGACGACTTGTTTCTCCGATAGCTGTGTCGCCAAATCGTTCTGTTAGTGCTCGTTCCAATTGGCTGTAGGTGGGTGTGTAATCAGTCCCTGAAGGGCTTTTCTGGAAAGTGTTGCAGCGAGATATTCACCCATTAGTTGAAAATTCCAGTGGTTAGTTCGACTTATTGTCCCAAACTGTATTTTATAATTGGTCCAGTCACTCTCCCCACTAAATTCGGGAGGGAGAATGACTGGGCCAAGACCACGGGAAGAATGAAGTGGTTGAAATTTATGTGGTAGGAAGTAATATCCGGGAGACTGACGAGTATTCTGAGGCTGGTCGTTGAGCAGGTGGTGGTTGCGGTGGTGTTGGTGTTTCCCGTCGATGCTGATGCCGAGGAGGGAGAATGCGCTTACTCAAATCTAGTGAATCCCACCCCGTTGTAGAAGCATAAACCGGCATGGGTCTATGGACGTAAGGCGGAATATTGTGAAGATTACCCTGACGTTCTTCTTGAGGTGAGGACGGATATTCCTCATATGGTGGTGGTGCAGTCAGCTGGCGGTCGTGGTGTGTAGCATGACTGATGTACCGGCGAAAACGTGGTGCCGATTCCTCCCGATGATGCCGCGGTATTCCCCTCGAGTATAGTGATGTGTTTAAAGGGGGCGGCGCGGGAGGTTGTCTGTGATATGGATTGTCACCCGGCCATATGGTCCCCGTAGACGACATGGGTGAACAATAGTAGTCTGAAGGATTATGAGTGTGCCCGCAATTGGGTCTTTGTCGTGCTCGTCCACGATTCGGCCCTGATGGAGTTGGGCTGTCGCGGACGTCCGATATGGTTCTAAACTCTGTTCCCGCCTGTGAGGCATCCCGAAAGGTGCCCTCACTGACAGGCGAAAACAGGTTATATTGCAGGGCTGTTGATCCCGCCTGTGAATTTCTGGCATAGTCGGTGAGCATGTGAGCTTGGAATCCATCGTATATGATGCCACCTCTTGGTCGAGGGAGTCATCGCTAAATGGAGACGCTATAGAACTAAGCTCACTATATGGTGTGGGCGTGAGTTAGCTGCACGTTAACAATGATGTTCTTCGTACCCCATATCGAGCGCCACTTATAGCTCACGGGGTAGTGTCTGGCCGTTCCGGTGTCTGGTGTCGACTCGCCGCACCGCAAGTGCACGACAAATGATGACGCTGGTTAGCTTCTGGTCTTGGGGTAACGGATCCTGTACGACACTGCTCTATGGTTAACAAAGACCGGCTCCTAAGGCCGGTGGAACTCAATCGTTCCAGAGGGGCCGTGCGACCATCGTTGCGAACATTAAACACAACAGTCTCTTCCCAAGAGTTTGTGTCACCAGTATACCTGACCATAGCAATTTCGTGATCTATGGACTTACAAGATTTGATTGGTGACCTAATTAAAATAAGTCTATACAACAGTTTTACCTAAACAGACCGTCGAAGACCTAGAGACAGCCTGATGAACTTCTAAACGTGAGGCTCCCGGAGGTACCACACAGACTCGTAGGTCCGCAGGGGTATCTCCGTAAGCGAGGCTCCCGTACACGAGATTTAACTAATTAATTTAATATAAGCTATTATACCTCTAAGCTGAAAGGAAAGAAAATTATCTTTTGCAGTGTCGGAAAATCATGTGCCTCATGTGGGCACTACCCCTAGTGCTAATTTGCGTGAGGAGTATTATCCTCGCGTGGACCGTCGTCACTGAATCCTTGCGAGAGGTAAGTGTCTCACGCGGGCCTCCATGACAGGAAAATGTCGCCATCAATTAAAGCGGGAGAAGAGTAGTGGCCGAAAGGGGCCCACTCTAATATTTAACCAAAATACTGTAAAGAAAAGACCATATCTAGTGAAATTATGACTATAAGGTTGCGTGCTGTTTTACGTGAAGACGGGACGAGTGATTCCTGAAGGATTCCTACGTCACCGTCTTATGTAATTCTCAGTATGCTGAATTAGTAGTTGCCGTTTTTATGTATGCGGGCCTTCTTATATGCCTAACCACATATTTAGTTTTTAGAGACAAGAACTTTTTTAGGCGGCAAGTGACTGGCGTTTACCTATCCCTTAGACATGGCTGTCATTGAGAATGGATGCCCTAAGACATCAATACTGAAGACAGCATGCCTACATGTCACTTTGCAAGACCTCCGAACTGGATAAGAATCCGGACATCTCGCTCCGTAACCACACAAAACGTCACAGGACATCGGTTACTTTTCACAAAAGCATTTTTAGGCAACTGATCTATCGTTATGGTTGGGGTAGGAGAGACGAATACCCACCATAAATGTTCTGCCCGTGAGGGCGTGGCAGATCTGAATATCATGCCCAGACATTCTTATGGAATTCGTTGGGGATGTGCATCTCGCCCGTCATCAGGTTCTACGGAACTAACTTTCTAACCTGGCATTAGGTTTAAACATAAGTTGCCAGTTATGCACTGTTGTTCAGCAGATTAAAGAAAATAACAATTAAGATATGTTTTCGCAGTGCTTTCCTACATTAACAAAGGTAACTAACTACTGAGTATCCGCAGATACGAGGGAATGTGTGTGACACCACACCCTGGCCATCACCACTCGGAAACCCCAATAGTTTCCCAGGGTGGATCAGTCCATGGTGCGGATAGGGACATCCAAACAATTGAGACAATAACTTAGGAATATGAGGCCCTTTAGGTATGCTGTCCAATCTTACACAACCTTGCCAGAGTATGGGGCTAAATTATTGCAACTACCGGAAAAGAGGCATAGACTACGTGTCTCCTAATGGAGAGATTGTCTCTAATCATATTAAACCGATCCTATCGAGCTGAATAGTAAAGGTTTTTAGTCAGTAGCATAGTAAAGGTTTTTAGTCAGTAGCATGCCGGGCTAAACAGAATTATAGCACGGATAGTGACCTCAGTGAAAAATCGTTGGTGGCGGGAGAAAGTGCTGCATATATAAATGTTGCTGTATAGTGTTTTCTACGTGCACTGCAGTCCTATATTTTTCTACAAATAAACAAAACATATGAACTGATGGCCACTTGCCATATATACACTAACCAGAACCATCAATGCAATGTGAAATGATCAGAATAATATATATAGTACATGTTGAGAAACCTACTACGGTGCGGTTAGCAAAAACACCTTACAGAAAATAAGAATAACAATAAACAGATACAGAAATTATAACTAGCGGTCCTAAGACCGTTACGGTGCCTTTTAGTCATCGGGACCGTTTATACTGATACAATATAATTATCAAAGATGTAATTAATGGGATAATTAAAATGTCAAGTATAGTTACTTGAATAATCGGTAGCCATTCTTAAGCTTGGGCTATCGTGTTGCTGAAATTGATACATCACTCTTGGTTTGACGTGAGTTGATGCTGGAAAGTTCCCGCATGCCGGTTTCCGCTGACAGGATTCGTGCAAGCTGCCCATGACAGGGGCGGATCGAACTCAGGATTGTAATCACAATATATAGAATGTCTAACGAGTAGTCAGCAAGGAATACAATAACATTGCTGCTATGACGAAAGTTCTCGTACACCAATGGTACGGATGGAAGTTGCCAACAACCCGACCATGAGCAGGGGTTGTTGAATGCGGATGAAGATACATAACTAAGCTGAACGGTGCGGGGTACATCAGCCAGCTCTGAAGACGTACCGGGCAAAGTCTACTTTGCTGCGTCCGAAAAGTGTAGATAAACCTGCACGACATCAGTGCGGGGATGGCTGAATAACCACTTTTTCGCGTGGCCGGCAGATCCGGCGAGTCATCCACCAAAGAACATCGCTGACTCTACATCTGTCGAATCACATTTTCAGGCCAGGAAAGGCCTCACCGCAAGTTCGTGTTCAGAGTTAGTTCTTGATATATTCGTGAACAATATCCAAAAGTTCCAAAAATGCTCCCGCAACAACGGGAGATACAAAATTGCTTTAGTGCGGTGGGTTGGTGTACTGCTAGCTGCGGGAAAGAAACCAACAGAGACAGAAATGATCTGCGTAATGCCAGTCTTGCTGATCGTAGCTGACACAGGTCCAACCTAATCGGCCCCTGGCCGAGGATGCTCTCGAGCTCTGGAATTAGTCTCCTTTTATACTACTCGTGACGTCACAGGCGCATGCTCCACCCAATCATCAGTCGAACAACAGTCAATCAGCACGTAGCTAATAATAACGCAGTCGAATGTTCTAGAACATTCTAGATGTTCTGCGTACACGTGGTTATGACATCACGGCAATATCTTGAAGATAATCAAAAGGGGTTTTCCGTGGATAACTCAGCCATTTCCTCATCGATTTTGAAATAGTTTACAGATTTAGAAATCCCGTCGAATTCTGGTCTTGATTAATTCCAGATTCGGCGGAAGCAAGTTATTGAAAACGATTACATTGTACCTTCTCAGTACACTAAACGCGTCAGTCCATCTTGGTCATAAATTACGCGCTCTGTCAAAAATACTTTTAAGCGTGCACATGTGCACTATGCGTTTGAACGAACTTAGTCGTTTTAACAACGCGATTTCTCTCATAGGCTCATATACGCTTATAGCTCTACCCAGGGGGGGGGGGCGTGTTCAGGGAACGTATCCAGGACGGGCAGCGCGTACCCAGCTTAGGTGGTATGGCAGGTACCTGACAATAAACAATAAATAAAACCGACACAGTCCTTTTTTGTTTTTAGGTACACCGTTCAAATATAGCATGCGAACAAAATTGTTTGTTACTTCTATTAAGTAAATTAAATTGTGCTAGCACCTTGGAAATGACAGCTAGACACACCGGGGACACAAATAGCCGGAACGATACGGTAGTGCTCAATTTTCACAACAATGGCTGCACGAGCCCACTGGAACGTGGTCGTTCCACCGACCCTGGAGGTCGGTTTGTGTGGCCACTGGAGATGGGCGGCAACCACTCCCCAACCCTGAGGCTGGCTGACCAGCAGCAGCAGCAGCAGTAGCAACGGCTGCGGCAGCTGCAAAGCCCGGCAGCAGTAGCGGTGGAGCCACGCCCCACCTCCCCCATGTGGCTACAGTGATAAGTCTATCAGTACGCGTGTGCAGTTTACTGCCAATCAGTTTGGAGTATATGTTGACCATTACCATGGTATGCATTGTGGTCCATATATACACCAGCAATAAGCAATAACATTACTTTTTACAGAAGAAACTAAACCTTTCTCCATTTGTTTCAAAAACCGAACTAGCAATCGGCCTTGCATCGGCCATGAATGTGTCAGACTGCATTGACGTAAAATCTGATTTGCTAATTTAAGATTTGAATTGCGAAGTCAAGGTTTGAATTTCGACGTCGAGTTTTGAATTTCGAAGTCAAGTTTTGACTTTTGAATTTTGAATTTCGGATGACCCTTCTGAGCTTTCCTAGTCTTCTGATTCGCATGGCAAGGCACATTGGTGTTGACAATTCCGAGTAATGTAATGGCATGGGCATTAGCGTAAGCTATGGGTGACCACTAAAGACTTGCGGGTCATTGAATGCGACCCGCATAGATGGCAATCTTGCTTAGCTAATCTAAATTCTGCGTATAGAGTTGTTTCTTGTATCCGACAAACTATCTTAAATAAATAAAAGCAAATGTTTAGCTGTCTGAAATCAATACAGTATTCCGCTAGGACATTATAAATCGTAGATTATTTTGCTTAGACATTTGGACAACTATTAAGAATACTAATTCCTTTAGTCATGTGAGCAAACAATATTAATAATTGGCCACTCTATTTTAGCTATGCCCCGTCCATTTCTAGCTAAGCTCCACCCGTACCCCGCTCGTGTTGGGATTGATCGATCTCTGAACGTCCTGACCATCAATTTCCAGAAATCTAAAACAGATACGCTGTTGAATATTTTGGAACTAATTTGACTGAGTGCTGTTCCTACCTATGGCAGCAACAGCTTCCAGTCAAATTAGTTTCAAGATATTCAACAGCATGTTTATTAAATAGTAGCGACATACAATTTGTACAGCGTGTCGGTCTATTAACAGTTAAAAACGGGCCAAAAATAATCATGTATGATGTAATGAGTATGACGTCATCCTACACACCTTTTAGCTGAGTATGACGTCATATGACCACATAACTCTCGAAAGGTCCATTGACTATTAGTTTTAGCTGAACAGACTGTTTTATCATATCTTTGTGTTTGTTTCTTTTCAGTGATTCATAATCCAAATGAACTGGCGAGTTTGGGCATTTGTATTGTCGGAGGTTGGGGCGCGTGTAGGTCAGTGCCGTGGACTACTGCACTGGTCAAACGACGATATCCTATAAATCCATCGCCAGATATTGAAGCATGCCCTCAGCTCGTGGATGTGTGCAGCAGTAGGTGTTTATATTATATTATGTTCTATTGGAGGGAATAAAAATAGCAAATTCTTCAGACAGAATATTCCGTCATAATCTAAACTAGAATGCACTCGGTGAGATGCTGACTCCCACAGTTGTGCTCAGTGTTCACAGTGCGCTTATTGATCCCAGTAACGTAGAGCTTTGATACGCTGGCCTTAAAGCAATCATATACTCTTGTAGTCTGAAGATGTGTGCTAAATATGGTGATTCTGCCATCTTACACTCCGGTGTTATGGCCAAAAATGTGTATTCCGGCATACGCTTCGTGACGGATGCATTTAGTAATCTCGTGACAAAGATATTTAACGGTTTGAACTTGAACTCATTTTGCCTAGCCATCTACAATATGAATGAATATGTAAAATTGGCTGATTCTAATTTGTTCGACTCCCGAGATATCTCCCGGATAAACAGACACACAAACACACACTGAGACAAACAAACACACACTGAGACAAAGGACTCATCCAACAAACAAACGGTACCAACTGCAGCATTCATACCGGCCTGGAGCTTGAGTGGGCGTTGGCTTCTAATTGGACAAATAGACGTGCCTTGGTAGTGTGAAGCAGCGATGTAGCGCACACCTTTTCATGAACAGATTTAATTTTTAGAACCATGAATTCCCAAAATTTCAATATGACAATACCGTTAAGCCGTTGAGTTCTTTGAAAGTAACTGTGCAAGAACACGTTCCTGCCATATGTAGCGACAGCTCTCATTCGAATTAGTTTGAACGTGTTCAGCATATTATTTCATTAAACTCATATTATTAGTGGATAGAAGAATTTTTAGCTTGTGGTTAAAACGGGAAAATCTAGGTCACAGGGTCACTTAGTGTGCACCGGAATATTCATGCTCATCCATAACACTGCAAAATGCAATACTCGTAGAATCACCAACTCGGTAACATACATTCTTATAGCGCATACCCAGATATACATGTTTAGCCATTGGTCGGGGAAGTAGATAGAATACCGATATTTGGTGCATCCATCCATATTATAGGTTGGTTCTAAGAGTTTCAGGATAGGCATCAAATAGCTGTCATGGGATCACGAAGTGCATGCTGGAATAAACATTTTTGGCGAAATCGCTGGAGTGTAAGAAGGCAGAATCATTAGATTTAGAACACGCCTTCATCTTATGATACGTTATGATTGACTGGGGTTTTAGTTCAAGATATCAACTATCTAGGTCACGGGGGTATTGTGCATTGCCAAGACAGGGCGCAACATGTGTGAGCCAGCATCTCCTTCGAGTGCATTATTATTATTATTAATATTATTATTATTATTATTATTATTATTATTATTATTATTTCCTAGTTGGGCCACAACCATTTGACTGTGTAATGACAGATTGGTCAATCTGGTATCCGTTCAATACCTACGGAATGGAAGTTCGTGTGCGATTTATTATGCTCAATCCAGCGTTTGGAGGTAGCGCTTGTCCACACGATACGGAAGGTAATGGCATTAATTTGACGCAATCATTTCCAATAAACCTAAATCACCAAAGGCCACATCTCGAGAAAAGTGTGCACTGTACGCCCGGCAATACAAGGATCAATTTCTATCTAGGCCCATCCATTTCCAGATTAGATCGACCCACGCTTTGCCCGTGTTCGGATTGATCGAAACTTGAATTCTCAGACTCCCAATATTAAAGTAACTATGCTGGCGATCCGTTGAATATGTTGAAACAAATCTGACTGGCGGCAATAGCGCATAGTTAAATTAGCTTCAAAATCGCCTAGAATGTTTATTAAATAGTAAATCCATTAAGGATGTGCAATTCCTACATCTGGGGTCGCTACTACTACTACTACTACTACTACTACTACTACTGCTACTGCTACTGCTACTGCTACTGCTGCTACTGCTACTGCTACTGCTACTGCTGCTGCTTCTACTGATACTGCTACTGCTGCTACTGCTACTGCTACTGCTACTGCTACTGCTACTGCTACTACTGCTACTGCTTCTGCTACTGCTACTGCTACTACTACTACTACTACTACTACTACTACTACTACTACTACTACTACTACTACTACCACTACTACCGCTACCGCTACTACCACTACTACTACTACTACTACTACTACTACTACTACTACTACTACTACTACTACCACTACTACTACCACTACTACTACTACATAATTCAACAAAGACATTGCTATTTGCACACCGTGTAGTAGTAGGCCCAAATGGCGAGCATAGCTAACCAACAAGTGGTAAAGCCACTCATCAATAATTAGCAGTAAGCTACTGCTAATCATTGATGCCATTGAGCCGATTCATGACCGGCAGGCTAAGTAGATCATATGTAGTTTAACGTAGCACACCGTATAGTAGTAGGGCCAAATGGCGAGTGCAGCTCGCCAACAAGTGGCGAGGTGACTCGTCAATAAGTAACAAAAAGTCACTCATTGACGCCAATTAGCCGATTATTAAATACCCAACGGACGTAGTAGCCTTTATATAATATAATGCACAAAGCAAACCTATACAAACTATGACTACTTAGATGGCGCTGGGTTCACATTCTAAATTTACTTCATTGTAAGTTTTTGCAAATTACCCTGGAACAAATACACCTACAGTAAATATTTACAACAGGAAGCTAATTGTAAGATATCACACTCTGTTAACTTGACAATCGGATCACCTCCAGGATATTGACATAATGCTCATTTGATATTTAAATATTCTGATCCCAAGGTTAGGATATTCGTCAAGATTAGAGTCTCCTAAGGCATTACAATTTTAAAATAAATGCAATTAAATTTAATTAAAATAGCATTTATCAATATACAGCAAGCAGCGAGTGTGCTAGCTTATACAAGTTCCGCTTCTGATATTTTTAGATATCCGTATTCAATTGATACTAGGCCAGTTTTGCACCATACGTCTTTAAATCTACTTTCTCTCCCATGTTCTACTAGCCTGTAAAATTCACAATGGATGCAGTTTATCAACAATGATCGAAATATAGCTTGTATGGCTCTCTGATGGTTGTTGCCGGTTTTATCTCTGGCCTCTGAACACCGATGCTTCCAGATGGCCCACACTCCTACAGATAACAGGGTTGTAAACAATTCTTTCTCCTTGCTATTAATGATTCGTCCGATAGTTGAGCAAACATTAAACAAAATTGTTTCAGCCACTAAATTCACATATTTGGTTCCAAATTTAGCAAGGAGCATAATGATATATACCCAAAAGCCTGTAGTTATGCGACACTGAGTAAATAGATGGTCTATTGTTTCCACCTCAGTATTACATAATAAGCACCGGTCTGTACTTGATATTTTACACATATAAGTAAGATGGCCGACCCATAGCCTTCGATGGAGTAATCGCCATGCCAGGTCCCGTGCATTTCCTGGTAGACAAGGTAGATGTATTGCTTTCCAGGCATTTTTTCAGTTCTTTGGCGTGCATCCTAAATTGTTCCAATGCCTAACCACAATAGGAGTCTGTCTCCGACTTTGCATTAGAATTCTATACCAGTCTCTAGATGACATGTTGAATTTTATATGTTCTGACATAAATACTAATGTTGGATGCAACATATCAATGTTGCCACGTGCTTTCGGCAATTTGAACCATACAGCATGTATTGCATTCTGTATTCTAACAAATAAGCGCTGAGCATCAATATGTCTCATTGATGTTATTCTTGCTTCATCTTGCATCGCAATCCATTTACGAGATTTCGGATTTACCAAGTCACGTAAATATTGAATACCATTTTTGGCCATAGAGGGCAAATATAATACATCATCATTATCACGAATCAACTCGTTGCCCCAAAGACGTTGCTCTAAGGCATCTTCCCAACAATTGGGTTGTGGCATTGATCGTGTAAATATTTTTAAGGCTTCGAGCTGTTCTTTATATACATTTGGAATCTTCTGATGATTAGGCGGCAGTTTATTGCACATAAATAAACATGTTACTGGAAATGGGCCAACGTACCTTTGGAGAAGTGCCCTTGAAACACTTGACCAAGATAAGTTTGAAGTAAGTAACTTATTCAAGAACTTCAATTTTTAAGAAGCACACTTTGCTGAAACATTAACCAAATCCAGGCCTCCGGCATGCTTTTCATTGGTGAGGATTGACTGTGATACTAAATGGGCTGTGTCCTCCCATAAGAAGGACAAAAGTAACGTGTTGATCTTTGACTCTACTGATTTGGGCATATGAACTACAGAAGCGGTATACCACAGTCCAGATAAAATTAAATTATTAAGGACAAATGTCCTACCAAAGACAGTTAGGCGACGTCGTATCCAATTTAGTAATGCACACTTTATCTTGGCTATCCTTTCTTCCCTGTTTAGTAATACATTTTGTTCTCTACTTAAGTAAATACCCAAAAATTGTATGACATCATTTGAGCAGTTAATATCCATCACATTATCAGTTCTGCCCTTCCAATCGCCCGAAAACAATCCCTTAGTTTATCTTTATTGACTTTAAGTCCTGATGCCTTTTGAAAATCTGTTAATACTCCATTTAAAATTCTAAAATCCGTATTTTTACCTGCAAACACAGTCGTATCATCTGCATATTGAGACACCTTTAGTGGCCTTTCTACGCCACGTATACATATTCATTGAACGTCATTGCGTTACCTCAATGTGGCCCCCAACGAGTGCATAGCTATGACGAATAGAAGCGGGGACGGTGAGCAACCCTGCCTGACACCTCGTTCCAACACTACAGGTTTGGAAAGCTGAATGTTAACTAAATAGCAACTTGTTATATCAGTATATAAAATATTGACCAATTTAATAAATCTTGAACGAAAGCCAATATGGTCTAAAGACTTAAATAAGAAATCCCATTCTAGTCTGTCAAAGCCTTCTCGTTATCAAGTGCTATTATTGCTGCTGGGATACAATCCTTTTCAACTAACTGAATAAGGTCCCGTATAAGCAAAGTGTTGTTTAATATTGATCTTCCTGGCACAGAGCACAGACTGCGCCAAGTTTTAATTAATTAGACAGATTGATTTCAAGTGGCTAGTTATTCCGCCATTTCCATGGCCCCAAAAATAATCCTTTGGATTTTCCTTCATTGATTTTCAAACCAGACGCATTTTGCAACTATTCTAGTACTTGGTTTAAAAGTGTAAAATCATTGTTTGAACTAGCAAACACAGTTGTGTCATTAAGCATATTGTGACAGCTTAAGGGATCTTTCTATGCCACGAATACATATGGCTTGAAAGTTATTATTTTTGCCTCAATGCTATGCCAAGGGATTCCATCACAATAACAAATAATAATGGCGATAGGGAACACCCATGACTAACCCCACGTTCTAAGACAATTTCTCTGGATAATTGATTGTTCACTAAATAGCTACTCTTGATATCCGTATAAAAAATCTTACCCCAGTTAATAAAGTTTGAGCCTAACCCAAACGATTGCAAAGAATTAAAATGAAAATCCCATTCCACACAGTCAAATACCTTTTCGTTGTCCAAGGCAATCACAGCTGAAGGGATGTTATCCTTCTCAACCAATTGTATAAGGTCTCTTTTTAACATGGTGTGGGTTACAATTGTCCTCCTAGGTACAGCACATGTCTGCTCTGTTCCAATAATTTCTCCTAAAACACTACCAATTTTCAATGTTAGTGTTCTGGATATTATTTTGTGGTCTACACATAGTAGAAAAATTGGCCTGTAATTCTGAATTAGACGTCTGTCATCTCGTTTATATATTAGCCTTACATATGACCTAGCCATAGTTGGTGGTAAATGGCCTTTTCTCACAAATTTCAGTGGCTAACTCTTCCATTATTGGACCTACAACGTGCCAAAAGGTTTGGTAAAATTTAGCTGGAAGGCCATCACACCCAGGTGATTTTTCTAGTTCCATACCTTTAAGGGATTTAGTTAAGTCCTCTGGTGTTAAGGGTTGGACACAGAATTCACTGCCTGTGTCTATATTTGCTAACAAATCCAATTTCGCATCTTCATCAATTCCCTCTGATTTGTACAATGACTCATAGTAATTGCATACAATAGTACTCATTTCCTTGTTGGTAAAGATGGTTGAACTATCCGGCATGTTTAATGAGCACATCACCTTATCTATTGACCGTGCTTTTTCTAATGTGCAAAAATATCGGGTTGGCTTTTCCCCTTCTGCATGCATCTGGGCTCTTGCTCTAATTTTTGCACCCACAAACGCATATTGTTCTATATCTCTTATTTTGCTTTTAATTTTAACCAGTAATTCATAATAATTATCTTCACCATTATTTATTTTAGCATCAATTTTCATCAGTGATCGATAAAGTGTGTTCTTGGATTTGCATATTTCCCGTGCTTTTCTAATAGCATACTGTCGGGAAACATACTTTAAATCCAGATTTGCATCCTCCCACCATTGCAATGTGCTCTTATATGATGCTTTCCTATTAACCCAATGCTGCCAACAACTCTCTATATTATTCTTATAAAATTCTTCTCCCAACAATGTTGTGTTTAATTTCCAAAACGGGGCCCCTTTTGTTACCCAGTCAGCATTGACAAAAGGTTACACAAACCATGTTGTGATCTGTGAATGCGACTGGCTTAATATTAACATCTCTCCAGTACCCTGTCAACAAACTATTCACATAAATTATGTTGATCCTTGACCGAACTTTACCATCTGCCGAAAAACATGTAAGATCTTTACCGTGAGGTTTTGATATTCTATAGGTGTCAACTAAATGTCCATTATCACATATTTATTTTAAGAGTCTATGTGATGTACCAGTATAAGTTGAAGTTGCATTCCTGTCATTTTCTTTATCTACGACACAATTAAAGTCACCACCCATTACTAAGTTCTCAGTGATGTTATCTAGTGCTGTTGTAGACATCTCATTAAAAAATTACGACGTAGTTGATGAGATGCAGGTGCATATATACACAGCAACGTGAAATGTGTTTGTTGTATATCTATTGTGACTCTCACCAGCGACCATTTGCATCTGATACTGAAGAGATTATATTTACATAGGCTAAACATCGAGGGAGTATAAGAATTGCTACGCCAGCACTATTATCTTGAGATAACGAATAGAATATTCTGGATCCAGAAATCTTTTCCAAATTATCGTATAATTCTAACTTCTGAATCTTTGTTTCCTGTATCAAAGCAATGTCAATCTGCTCATTGTTAGGGTCTCTAGTAAGTGACGCTGTTTTATGTCACTATTTAAGCCTCCATAATTGAGTGAACAAATTAGCATAAAAAGTAATAACATGATGTGCACAACCGCCATTATTAAGCTAACTAGATTTAATTTTTTTCGACCACCTCTTAGACCATTTACCTATTTTACTCTAAAACTCTGTACTACTTAGTTCAACCTTTTCCAAATGGTTAGATTGTAATATATCTGGATCATGACGCAGATGCCTATATTTAACCACGTTTGCCATCACATATGGAACTAACACCTCTCCTGTCTCTGACCTGTACATGACCATTTCGTCGGGTGATTTAGAACTCTGTGTTTGAATGGATATATCGGATTAAGCCACTGACATATTATCGTCTTCTATATCACTTTCCTATATTTCTGATTCAGAACTGTCTCCATATTTCTGTCGCTTTGTTCCACTCAATCGACCCAAGACACCAATTACTTTCTCTAAAATATTCAAATCGTCTAGATTGAGTGTACTCAGTGGAAAATCAAAGTTAATTTCTGTATCTTGTCGCCTGAATTTCACTTGTCCTAAATTAAAACTTTCTTCCAGAGGGTATTGATCATCATCTTCAACTTGTGTGGAATTAACTTCTCTGACATCAGAATTGGATTGACTTGCTACTGGAGTAAGACTTAGCCCCTCATCTAGAATCTGTATTTCATCACCTGCAACTACAGTGACAGTATTCTTAGTTTTCTCACCATGCTTCTCATTAACATGGACTTCAGCTACACTCTTAGCAACTACCAGTTCTATGATATTTTTTTTAGAAACATGCTTCTCATTAACATGGCTTTCAGCTACAATCTCAGCAACTACCGGTTCTATGACATTTTCTTTAGAAACAACTTGCTATGCACTTTTATCAGCACCTTCTTTGACAGATTTGTTCTGCGGGCATCGCCACTTAAAATGATCAGATGCCCCACAAACTAGACATTTGTTTTTGTTAGGGAAATCTGTTGCAAGGTGTTCTGTGCTTAAGCAGATTCTACACTCTTTGATTTGTCCCCTGTACCATAATAGGAAGATAAATCGACCATCTACCATGACCTTACTTGGGAGAGGTTGTTCTACCTTTTCGAAGCAAATTCTTCTGATGCCATTTTCTAAGGTTCGATCAAATGGATAGGTCTCGTGTTCTACCTTTTCTACTTTGCCATACTTGATCAATTCATTGATAACCCATACATCTGGGATCTCTAACTGAACCTTCATCTTAACTAATAGACGATCAGATTCTATTTCCTCCACATTACACTCCTCGCTCTTCACGACAAGGACCTCGTCACGCAACTTTTCCTTCACACTTTCATTAATTCGGATTTGGACACTAATGAGACCTTGAAGGGCCCGTGGCCCTGCCCCAACCACCATCTTCAACCCATGATACACCTCAATTGTCGAAACACCCCAAGCCTCTGTCGTGATTTTAAAACTTAGGACACGCTTATAAGTGGTTGTCATGGTGTGTTAATATAAGAGGAAACCCATGCTACTACACTATATAATGGGAGATAATACAAATATATAATATTAAGATGTCAGGGAAAGAGCTAAACACTAAATAAATAGTGTCCCATTTTGAAACCCTGACGCCTACCAACAAATATACGAATAGATAGTACAGTCGTATATTTGTTAGTTTGAACCACCTATTAAGTGGTTCACTAACACCTAACCGATTAATGTATACTAACGGATATATGAATAGATAGTACAGTCATATATTTGTTTGTCTGTTCGTGTTGACTGGGGACAGCCAACTGACTATAAACATGAATATAATCAAAGGACTAGGCTTGCGCTTACAAATGACAAATCTACTCACTCAAGCGATCTTTCCAAATGTAATGAGCCAGCCAACGAACTATAGAAATAGCCTATTGGCATGGGGAGAAATGTATTGCATTGACCACAGTAAGAGATGACCTAGTAAGTGTAGAGGAGTGTCTTTAAAACATGGAGACACAAAATCCGCTCCAACTAAGATACGAATTTACAACTTGAAACATAAAGTTTGAAAGGAAATACTAATACGAATTATATGTATAAAATTTATCTACAGAATTGCGCTAGAATCTAGCAAATTCAGACAGCAATTGCAGAGCTAAATAAATGTGTGCATTCGCTAGTACTACTACTACTACTACTACTACTACTACTACTACTACTACTACTACTACTACTACTACTACTACTACTACTACTACTACTACTACTACCTTTATATATTGTTTTGGTAACACGATAAAAGGATCATGGGGAAAGCTTTTCTAACCAAAGGATATTTACTTACAAAGAACACTAAACCATATGGAGAGCCCACCCATAGCATTCTACGAACTAGTCGCCAAACAACATCTCTGGCTCTATTATAGATGTGTGATGAATTAATATGGATGCGTGAATATTACACCACACGCCATGCTAATTTACCTGAAAATAAGTGGAATTTTCACAGCCTTTGGAATAGCCGGATTTTGTAGTACCAATAGTTGCATCTTACAGAATATGTGAATATTATATACCCCTAGTTTAACATACGTTTTGTTGTTTCATCAGTCATAGTTGCTCTGGGTAGGCGAAACCTCTCCTAGGAATGCTACCTGCAACTACTTAAAAGGCGGTGTGCCTCGATTGGTCGAAGATTGGTTGCCAGTGTTATCTCATGTAGGGATTCCCATTCACTCGTGGTTGCATTAAGAATATCAGAGAAATATTTTATTCCGTGTTTGGCTGAGAAACAATATAGAACCCCAACATTATGTAGTATTCTATCATTTTCCCAGAGTTGTTGATTTAGTGCATGCCCCCAGTATAATGGTTCGGTCTTCCATTTTCACAAAGCCATCTAATGCTTTTTTAACCTCCAGATATGGACTAGGTATATGTGTGTAATTTGGTTGTGGTTGATAAGACCAAAATACCGAGTTCGCTGAGGAGGGCTCCACATATCTTTCAATGAGACATCGAGATATCCGCCGATTGATTACCACTATGGATCAGATCATTAAAAAGGTTTTAATTCTGATACCTGGCATAGCTAGAACTCCTTGAAGTTTATAATCTGTACATATTCTTTGTGTGACAAAATGTGTATTTCCTTCCCACAAAAAGTCAAACACAATTTTAATAATCTATTGTTCAATATGTTTTGGAACATGCATAGCCTAGGATAAATACCATGTCTGTGACTAGATTAAACTATTTAAATATAAGACTCGTCCAAAATTGGCCAAGTGTCTATGAGGCCACTTTGTAATTGTATTCCTCATTTTGACAATATCCTCTTCCCAATTTTGAGGGCCAACATATTTTTCACTAAAGTGGATTCTTAGGATTCTGATTGAATTGCATGCCCAGGTGATATCCATTAGCTGGTCAGTTCATGTTTTCCAAAAGACACAAACATAAGCAACAGATTAGTATTTTCTTATTTTGAGACTATATGCTCTTTGGTAGTTTTGTAAGATGCGATTCAATCTATCAAAATCCCGATCTTGTCCTACAAAGACAGTGGCATCATCATGCTATTGAGACTTCTCTATGCCTTGAATGCACAGCCACTGGAAGTTGATATCTTGTCCTATTGTTGCACCTCCGTATTCCATGGCTATCATAAAAAAGAGTGTTGACAGAGAACAACCCTGGCTAATACCACACTCCAATTTGTGAGCAACGTAATTATTTACAATATATCTGCTATATACTATTCGAACCCATATTATAAATTTCGGCCCAAATCATATGTGGTGCAAAAACAAAAATACAAATTCCCATTCCAGTCGATCAATTGAATTTTCATTTTCTAACCCAGCAATTGCGCCATTTCCACTAGGTGAATTATGTTGCAAATCATCATTGCATTAGTTAAAATAGATCTTCTTGGAATGGAACAAGTTTGGTCAGGATTTGTCACATCTGCCAGCACACTGCCAAGCTTTAATGACAGAGTATATAAAATATAATTTTATAATCGACTCCAAGTAGTAAAATTGGTCTATACATCTTCAGATCACTGCGATCACCCTGTTTATATATTAACTGTAAATATGCCTATGGCATTATCTCAAAAAGCTGGTCTCGATGAGATATTTCTCTGAGAACTTTGTGGAATGTCCATTGTATTAAGAGAGTGTGTTATTTCATCACAACTTAAGTCCTGCTCACATATATCAACTGATGTAACTTATATAGAATATTATTAAGCAGATCTTTAGCTAGTTCCTCATCAATAGATTCTGATCTGTACAGAGATTGATAGAAGTTCTTTACACCATCCAACATATCTCTGTTGAAGCTAAACACATGGTGATCTACTTTTAAACTTCTAATCATATTGTTCACACCTCGTTCGAGATTGCAGGAAGGGTTGCTGCTTTTTCTCCTTCCACATACATTTGAACTACTAGATCTTATGTTGGTACCTTCAGTCATTTGCTCGTCAATTGCACATGGTTTACATTTTATTTCATTCAGATAATTGACTAAATGAGCTGCGCCATTTGCAACCTTACAGAAAGGTAGTAATAATAGGCATACAGTATAAAATCGTGCTTCTCGTTTACAAATGTTTACATGGACTAGCCCCACAGTATCTATCTACTTTAATTACAAAGAGAATTGCACCTCGGTCCCTAAGATCAAGTGATCAGACATTATGTGTGGTCCCGTCTACTAATTTAGTTGTTGGACAGCGTGCATTTTCGAATTCCGGTCCAGGACTTTGGAATAATCTACCTGCTCATATCCGAAACTGTCACAAAATTGAGCCTTTTAAATCCAGCCTAAAAACGTATCTTTTTCATCTTTAAAATGTGTAAAGCGCCTTTGAGCGATTAATTTCGGAATTGGCGCTCTAGAAATATGTACATACATACATACATACATACATAGGTGCTCAAGTGCTTTCACATCCTTCCGGATTTTTCTTTCATTTTTAATATAAAACGTGAACAAAGCCTAATTTTAATACTTCCAATCATATAAAACATGAAACCAAATCTTCTGTATCACATTTGTTGAGCTTTTTAAAATCTATATCTCACATTTCAGAAAAGATATTTTGGACATTTGAGTGTGTGTTTAACTAAAATGATACAAAATTCTGAATGAGGCTACTCGTCAATATGATAAGCAAAATAAAACCACCTAGAAATAATCAGATGAGCCATAATAGGCTAATTATTTTAAAAGAATCCTCACAATATTTAATAATTGACACACACGATACTTATAATTTGTTTAATTAAAATATGTTACATCGCTAAAATCGTTTTTTAAAGTGACTTTAATAATAAATCATTGTGACGTCAGGGTTCGTTAAACTAGTGCCACCATTCTAGTGTGCTGTGTATCCTTAAGCGCAAAATCAGTCTACGATGTAGGCCCTAGTATACTAATATGCATTAATATACGGAGTATACACATGCTTAGATATACATTAAGCATGTGTTTGTTCAAACACATTTGTTCCGGGATAAATTTGAAGTGTCATAAAAAGCAAAAAAATTAAATGTATTTCAACTTGGTGTGGAATCTATTGATTATAACAATGTAAATGAAAAGCTGTAAAGCAGACGACATGTTGAGAAGTATATGGAGAGCTGCCAGCTAAATATTATATAAGCATTATTACATTACAGATACTTAAGTCTCAGTTATTCGTAAATAGCTCCTTTCAAAGTTACGTGCCACTAATCAAGGTGTGCAGCTCATAAAAGAGGTCTCGCTGTAGCAGAATACATTATATATAATGCCTCATATGCATGATGCAAACCTCCCAAGCATAGTGGCTTAGCTGTTTCTGCTTATCACCTTACAGGAAACAGGAATTGATTGATATCTTGCATTCACAAGGACACGGTAGGAGTTACAATAATGTGTACTGAGTAGACACTGCTACTGCCATACGTGTCATGAAGCAACTTGTAGATGAAAATATATTCGTTTCCTCAAATACCACGACAGGAAGATTTGGACATGCTGCGCTTGAGAATATTGCCATTAACAAGGAGGTCGAAGCACTGGTCCATGCAGCTAATACCATCAGCAGAACAGCAGACCCTATTGCACAAATTATCTTTTTATCTGATGCCCGCTCAGTCCTTGAGGCTATCACCAAAGGTAAGCTGCCACAACTTGAAGAAGCACTACAAACCATCAAATGCTTTCGCATAGCATTGCAGTGGATCCCCTCACACTGTGGAGTCTTGTGCTGACAAGATGGCGAAGGTGGGTGCAGAACCGAATCAAACTGAAAACATGGTTACACATACAGAGATGAAGACTATCATCAAGTCACTCTATAGAACACATCAATCAGAAGATGCCTACCATCATCTCTCGAGGCCAGAGCAAGTGACACTTTTTCGTCTCAGAATTGGCCATAACAGACTAAACCAACACATGTACAGGCGTTTCCACCTTATGACATCGCCCGCTTGTCGCTGTGGAGAAGCAGAACAGACCACAGAGCACATACTTTAATGTTGCAGTACGTATCAGCTGCTGAGAGAAGAGGTCTGGCCTTTGTCAACCGCTTTTCTTGAAAAGCTGTATGGGCCTGTGCAAGAACTGCAGAAAACCACATATTTCATCTTCAGAACGGCTCTCCAAGTGTGATACCAGCGATCGAAAAGAAGAAGAAGGACAAGGAAACAGGAGAGGGCATGGGTGCAACTCCAGGTCTTAGCACTTTGATGTATCAGGAAGAACGTACACTCACACACAACAGCTTGTGGGCCCAGGAAATATGTTGATATCCATAGAAAGCAAGCTGCTAGTGATCTCAGATGCTTAGCGTTGTCTCAATGTCCAAATCAGATTCAGAAAAGGGTTGAAATAAGTAATCGTTTAGCTACGATAGACGTGACGTAGTGGTTCAGAACAGAGAATCCTGGATTTTCACTAGAAAAGGCATGGACATTTGTTCAATTATACTCTGCGAAAATATTTACTGTCAACATTGAGTTATTGAAACCTGGGCAGTAGCAACCCATTTGAGCTGGGGTTGGTTCCATGCTATTTTAGAGGTCAGTTATAATGAGAATAATGCAAGAACTCTAATTGGAAATACTCCTATCCTACCTGGTCTGCCAACAGATATGACTAGGATTTACACAGCATTAAAATCTCTGGAATAGCAGATGTTATCTTTAGGTCGGTACATCCTGCCATCACGTTTGAGGGGGTATCATTGACATCAGCAGGCAGGAAAATGCTGCTTGCTCTAATGGGGTATCTTAATGTGCATGTAAAAAGCGCCATAATGATTAAATTGTAAGGTCATGTGTGGCCTTAATAATCACCAAGAACTGATTGACAATGATTTGCGTCAAGCTGAAATCAATAAAATCGGAAAGATAACCTGGCAGTAATTCAAATTAGAAATGGCTGGCATGGAAATCCTTTTTTTCAGTTGATGCATCTGAGTATGCAGAAGTGCCAAAACACCTAATGAATATTGCTACTAGTGTGGTAGCACCAAGTGCTATAGCAAATGCTCAATTATCGGTAAAGAAGGAAGCACCAAGCACATTCAAGAACTCTGTTAATGACAGAACAAGTTGTGATGCCTATAAAGAACCTCACACGTGTCACATTAGCAAATGTCCAGCCTTCTAAGAAAAACTGATACAAGGGGATGATGAGCTTTCTTAACTATGACAGAAAATGCTAGTTAGGTTAGTGATTGTTACAATAGAGAGACGGATTGATTTGCAAAACCTCTTTACCCATGAGCTATCTAGTAAACCAGTTGCTATTGTGAACATGGATGGTTTTTTTGGCAAAAACAGACAAGTCATCGCTCCTACGAGACCTGGCAAGTTTAACATCTTCCTTAGTGGAGTAACAGATCTTTCTCTCTGAACGCACACCTGCACGAAAATCAAAGACAGCAGTATTTCTCGATTGTCTGGCTTGTCTCCATTTATTGTCACTTGCTGGAATGAAGACTGTTGGGGACTTATTTGATGGATGAAACGGTTATTTCAGTGTGTGTTTGATTCTGCAAAACAGGTTTAAGAATCAACACGCCATATTATGGTCACCATCAGGCACAGACATGTTTGTATTGCGGATTTATTTCAATGACTGTATGCCAGAAAAGATGCGGTTTAAACCTGAAATGAGAACAGCCAGTAGAGGCATTTCCATTAACCGCCTCTGAAAAGTTTGGTCTCTTGCCATTTGTGTTGCCCTTCTACGCATTGGCTTATGCGACAGGACAAGTTGTTTCAAGGGCCGGGAAAAGAAGACTGGTTAGAAAATCCTTACTTCTGATTCAGTGACGTTCCAGGGCCACGCTAAATTGGGAGACAGCTTTAATCTTATAGATGTGGTAAAATGCATATCTACTGAGCTGGTGTGTAGAATTTACCAACCCAAATCAGATGTAGTAGATAATAACATTTTGCAATACAAAATGTTGTTAAGGCCCCACAGCAGAATGTACCTCCTCACACTATAACAGACTAGTTCACTAGCTTCTCAGGGCTAATTATAAATATGTCATTTGGAAAACTGCATTGGATCTCATATATCATCTTCAACAGAACATGGATGGAACATGGAAGGAGACAAACTAGTACCTCTACTGATCACTCGAGCCGCAGCACCGATGAATGTGTAGATTTCACAATATACAAATGTGACAAATCAATATGTTCTCATCATTGTAAGTGTGTCAAACGTGGGTTGAAGTTCAACACAGCTGCACTGAGAGGCTGTGTTAAGGCAATGATGGCAAGTGTGAGAACAAGCCCATCCAAGATGTATAGGGCGAAGGCATTGATGATGATGATGATGAAGGTGATGAACAATGTAATTTGTGAATTGTTTTCAAAGACAGATATCAGTTTCATTTTCGTCTTCCCAATCATGAAGTAAGCCAAATTACCAAACGTATGAAGCAGTATTTTCGGAAAACATTTTTTAAAAGTATTATCATTATAAATTGCAAGTTATGTACTTGCATTGTTGCTTGAACACACGCTTTCATTGTAATCATTATACATTCCCCCCTCTACAGTCGAAAATACCTTTTGTTTGGTCACCTAATGCAATGCTTGATATATTTTAGTTAGCCACCCACCCACATGCCCAACATATATTTTCTGAAAGAGACATAGAGCTTTCATTTGGTACCAATGAAGCTTCTCTTACGGAGGGATGCAATGGGGCTCCCAAGCAGCCCGTTTGGCTGCAAGACTATAACCGATGTTGTAAACTCTAGCCATAATGCATGAGTGCATACCGCTACAGCACGAGTTCAATACACTAGCTAGTCATATATATATATATATATATATATATATATATATATATATATATATATATATATGTATATATGTGTGTGTGTTTGCCTGCTTGCGTGCGTGCGTGCGTGCGTGCGTGCGTGCGTGCGTGCGTGCGTGCGTGCGTGCGTGCGTGCGTGCGTGCGTGCGTGCGTGCGTGCGTGCGTGCGTGCGTGCGTGCGTGCGTGCGTGCGTGCGTGCGTGCGTGCGTATGCAAACGTGCGAGCGAGAAGAAACGAACGACCGAAAATAATACGCCTGATAACATGAAGAATACACAACGAAAATTAGGGCAATACAATAGGACGGTAACAATAAAGACGCCGCAGTGAGCAATGGTTCCCACAGTGACTAAAAGAAGACAATGACAAAAAACCACTTCTGTAAATAGCGACTTCAACCAGCAAAACCTTCAAACGAAACTATATACAGTTATACAGAACCTGACAAAACTGAGGCATAAATGAGCAGTAGGCATCGTACAAAAAACAAACGATATTACCAGAGCTAAAAGACACGCGCGTTCACTTCGACGACGACTGCTGCCGCTGCCGCTACCGCTACTACTACTACTACTACTACTACTACTACTACTACTACTACTACTACTACTACTACTACTACTACTACTACTACTACTACTACTGCTGCTACTACTGCTACTACACGGCTGTACCTTTCGTATGTTTCCATAGTCCAAATGCTCTTGGATATTTTTAAACTAATTTGACTGAAAGCTGGTGCTATCTCAAATTGTTTTCAAAATATTCAAAATATACAACAGCTTACGCGTATCATAACTGTAAATGTGATATCTTAAGATTACAGGTTGAAATGGATAAATGCGATAATGGGCCTTTCCATTTTTATCTATACCCCGCCCATATCTAGCTAAGCTCCACCCACACCTCGTTCATGTTGTGATCGACCAATCTCTGAACTCCATGACTACCCATTTCCAGAAAACTACACAGGTAAGTTATTGAATAGTTTGGAACAAATAAGGCAGGACGTTGTCGCTGCCTATGGTTACCAAACATATTACTTTAATAGCATAGCATATAATCTCTGTTTCAGTGTGTAAATACGGTGACTGGAGTGCGTGGATTCCCTACACTGGTGGGTGCTATCGTTTTCATAAAGGAATCGGGACACCTGCTACAGTCGTGTGTGTAACACGGTATGATGTAAAGCCAGCACCATGCGGCGGTAAGTGCATAGAGGATCTGGATTCGAGGTTTCAATTAATATCACTATCACATGGCACGAGCCTACCTCGTGCCTGGTGATAATTTCCGATTCGACTCACAATAGTGATATTAAATGGGACAGAGCTTGACATTCTATTTATCATATAAACTGATATTTTGTGTAAAAAATTTCGAACAAGGTTAATTCCTGACAGGCGTTTAACGTTACGCTGTTATGCATTAATTTCTAAGAGTTCTGGCCAATGCGTAACAAAAGAATAATGACAAACAAAACGCCAATATTTTGGAAATTAAATTTCTTTTAATCCAACTTTTAAAATGTCTGCGGTTATTATGCAATTTACAAAGGTATTTCATAACTAGGTAATGGGTAATATGTATTTAAAAAATGTAAATCAACAACATAACGGTACAACTGGTCGTGTTTACATGTGTGTTTACTATTTCTCCGTCGTCGTCGTCGTCGTCGTTGCACGTGTTTTCATACTGAGAAAGATTAAATGAGCTGAAAGCTTTGTATATCTGATGAAATATACTTAAACAGGCCAGAATCGTGTGCCACTTATTTGTGAGTTTCTACTCGATACATCTATATTTCATCATGGCATCGCATAGCCACATGCGTTGCCCACCAGATAGTATCTGTAGGCCACGCATAGCTAACTCAACGCAACATACATGTGATCAACTCACCAGCAAATATCAGTATCGGCCCGGTACTCGCTCAGCATCGCTCGGTAAGGCGCGTTATCAGGGCATATGAATGAGGCCCCTTACCTAGCACCGCGCTGGTTATTCGCTACGCGCATAGTGGCATGATCCAGTTCTATCTTTGTCCCTCTCATTTCTTGCTGCGCTTCTTCTACTTTGTACGCCCACTACAACAGGCTTTAACGCATAGAACACTCGAGTAAGTTGTTGAGTATTTAGAAACTAATTTGGCATGGAGCGATAGCAGGAACAGCTCCCAGGCCAATGAGTGTCACCATATTTCGTTTCTTAACTTGCAAATTCGCTAAACCCATGCAATTCAGACGCGTACCGTCCGACATTTAATACATTCGTGAGGAACCTGCGTCAGTTGATTATGACGTCAGCTAACAAGCGACGTACTTTGCGTATGACGACACTCGAACAATATTCTTGAGTAAGAGAGTGTATCTTTCCACTTTAACTCTTAAGTGACTAAATTTCTTCGAAAAATTAAAATATTTTCTTATTCATGGTCCATTTGCAGGCCAAGAGAAGATTATTTTTGAAATTTTACCAATGTAATGACTGGCTCGGTTACCGAGCCAGTCATTTCAGTGGTAAAATTTCAAAAATAGTCTTCCCTTCAACAGCTTACCTGTATAGTTTTCTGGAAATTGATAGTCCGGAAGTTCAGAGATCTATCCCAACACGAGCGAGGCGTGGGTGGAGCCTAGATAGAGATGGGTGGGGCATGGCTAAAAATAAAAAGGTCCATTTTCGAATATTCGAATATTCCTTTAAATAGACCAGCATGGATAACTACTCGCATAGAATACGGATATCCGAATATTTATGAAAAATTACAAAATTTCCCTCGACTGAATTGAAAACAAAAATTAATTTTTCAGAATTCGGCCAAAATGTTGTTTGGTCGGATCTAGTTGTAACTTGTTTAATTTCTAGGTCTATAGTGCCTTGATTTGGTATCACTTTTAAATTAGATCTAGCCACTGTTTTTCGAGGTACATAAGAAATGAATCGGAATTCACAGTATGGAAATGTTAACCGCAACTTATGTCATTTCTATTTAATAAACATGCTGTTGAATATTTTGAAACTAATTTAACTGTCGCTGTTTCTGAGATAGGCAACAAGAGCACCCAGTCACATTAGTCTCAAAATATTCAACAGCTGTATTGGTTTCTGGAATTTGAGATTCAGAGAGTGCAGGGAGCAATTGATTCATAGACGAGGGAATTGTGTGTGGGGGTGGGGGGGTGCTTAGATAAAGCTGGAATACTCCATTGGGGCCTATTAGCCACCTCCACACCACGTGTCACCCGTGGTCCAGCAGTAATCGTGGGAACTAATGCAGCAAATGTTGTAGGTTCGAATCATGCATTTGCCTGATGAGCACCCAAACGGGTGAAGCCGACTATCATGGAGTGTGTTTAATGTGCGTTTGTGGAAAAGGGCTATATGTGTATTTGTTGTCAGTTTATGTCTAATAGGCCTAGGCATATTATATTTCACGCAGTTTCGGCCACTACTTAAATAATTATTTCCTATGAATGTATTTATAGAATAAGTTGAACCCAATATGTTTGAAGTTGATAACACAGATTTGTACTTTATACAAATATAAAAAAGATTTAATTTGACTTTTGTCCTTCGAAGAATTTCATAATAGCCTGACTCGAAAGAATCCGGTATTTACGATCAGTTTGGGTAGTTCCGAAGCACGTCATTTAAATGTCAGTTTCACGACTATCAAATTATTTTTTTCTATTCCAGTCTTCACATTGCCATGTTTTGACAAGGCCAAAATCAACAATGTGAAAACCATCAATGATATACAAACATGTGCTATCTATAGATCGGATTTTCAAGATTAAATTTTGGTAGTTGGATCGTCAATCGTGACAGTGCATTTATTATGGCTTCTGTCACAACTGAGATGCACATTTTTATGTTTCATACTTGTCTATAAAGTAAAGTGACTAACAAACATGGACAAATATCAAATCAAAGACTAGTTCCAAGAAAACTGATTGATGATTAAAAGATTGATCCGAAATTGGCGATGTTCCAGAACTGCAATATGAAATGTACATCAAACCAATGTCAGCACACGATTGCAATAGATATCGGAAAGATGGACCCGAACTATCACTCAAGGATCTGACGTCATAATTAGAATATGGCATGCCATTTTTTTAGCCGACGTCACAATCATAGGTCGTGGGTCCGTCACAAAAGCCTGAAACATCGGACAGTTAACCGTCTGAATTGAATGTCTTTGATGAATTTGCAATTTAAGATAACGTTCTGTTGAATATGTCGAAGCTATTTTGACTGGAATCTATAAGCAGCAGTTCCCAGTCAAATTAGTTTCAAAATATACACCAGGTTACGTGTGCAATAGTAGATAAGGGACGAGCTGGAGCGCATAAAAGAAATGCACACCGAGTAGTTAAAATCCTGTATGTAGTGTGTGAAAAATTTAAGTGCAAATATTTCTTTTGGTAAAATCTTTTTTGTGATGATTTCTTTTGTGGGGACCCAGCTCTCCCCCTTCTGAATGTATGTTAGATGTAGAGGGTGCCCATAGGCCTCTCCCCCTCATTCAATCACATGACTCCTAGCGTCATTTCGTGTAATGACGATTGACAAGGGTTAATGTGAAATTCCAGCTCTTCTTCTTTCTGATTGGATGTTATATGTAGATGGTGGCAATAAGCCCCACCCCTCATTAAATCATGTGACTCCTAACATCCTATCACGTAATGATGATTGACAAGGGTTAATGCATTGTGTAAGGATGATTGACAGGGTACATGTCTGGACTCGTATTTTCTGAACTCTTGGAACTCATTCAACCATGAAGCCCTTACCTCATTAAATCATGTGACTTCTAGCATCATATCACGAAATGATGTTTGACAAGGGTTAATGAGGTAATTAGGTGCCTTCAAAGCGTGTCAATTTCTTCCAGAGAGTACAAGGTGCAATGGTTAATATATTGTGTAAGGATGATTGACAGGTTACATGTCTGGACACTTGAAAACCATTCAATCATGGGATAAAAATGCTAAATGGTTAATCTATTGCATAAGGACAATTGTTGGGAGATTATGGAAGAGGACTTGGTTAGTCTAATGTCTCATTAAACTTCTGAATCTCAGATATTGTTAGCCATGACAATGTAGAAGGGGCAATCTATTGCATAAGAACAATCAGTTAGTTATTAATCCAACTGATTAAAATTAACTGGTTGTACTGTAAAAACAACTCTGACCGTGTGCAATGGTCATCAGAGTCAGACAAAGTTCAGCGAATCAATTTTCATTTGAGTTAGATTAATAACTACTGATTACATTTGTAATGTGCCTCCAACAGCCACGCAATATTGGGGGAAAATCCAGCCTAAGTTGACTTAGGATTTGGAAGGGGTATAGTCGATAAACATCATTTCATTTTTCAAAATTTTAACAAAATAAAGTTGCAGTACATAACGATGCAGTAAATACATAGAAGATAAATATACAAATGATAAATATACAGATGCTAAATATACAGGCAATACAATATACAGATGGATAAGTGTGAATATAAAAAACAAAAAATTAAACAATAATTTAATTAAAATATAAATGTACAAATGTTTTCGAACTGGGTCCAGAGAACTGTAAAGGTAATCGATAGACACGGAGAATGATGCAACTGAGAAATTATGTGAAACTGATTTTAGAGCGATTATTTAAATAAATTTGAAAACTATCTAAGCGATAAACAGTTCAGGTGTAACGATAGGTTAGGAATTTTTACAGAGGTAGGGTTTGGAGATATTAATTTTCAATGCGAGGGTGGATACAGCGGCATATGTTAAATAGGGATAAATAATGTTTTAAACGGCTCAACCTATGAATATAACAATATGTGCTCGAGCTGGGCTCTTCCCAATCACTACAACTGTGTATCTTCCTCCACACATTTCTAATTGATGATAATAAAGCAGAAGATTACTTACTCCCACTAAATGAAGGGTATGCTGGTAATCCTCTGCGTTATGGGTCAGCATATTATACACCATACACAGCGATCTCACAACCTCTGCCCACCCATCCATGCCTCGACCCACCCACACCCGACATTTCCCATTCGCTCACCTTCAAACACCCTACACCACTGGTTATGCTCGACACCCCGGCCTCCAATAATCCAGCCAGCCCCCCCCCCCCCCCCCAGTACCATAAAATTAGATCCTAGGGATACTCTGAAGGCCATACGGTTTGCTTCAATAGGCATTAAAAATTATCCATTTAAAAAAAATAAATTTGAAACGATACTCAGTATCCCTACTCAAACGTCTATGAAATTTATTTCCAATGATAGTATTAGAATACTGAGCGAAGGTTTCCAGACTGTGATCTCTGGCCGTAGCTAACAGAGTATCAAACCCCCAACCCCTTATTCCTGTTATTTAAATTGACCCCATTAATTTTGCAGACATTTATGATACCCCCCCCCATCTGTCTGTCTGTCTATTTGTCTGTACACATAACTCTTCGGGCCAGTACTCACAAACTTTTTTATTTCACTGTGGGAAGGAACTTCCTCTTTGAAATAACCAAGTCTGTCATGATAAATGGGAATTAGCCAAGGTTTATCACGTTTTTGAAAATGCACGATGGAATCTGTATCATGATAAATGCAACTCGAGCTTACAGCTACTAGAATTTGTAGAAAAAGAACCCTGGCATGATTTGTGACAAACACATCGACCATAACAAAGGTGCGATTATCCGCTGGCACGAATTTGTTCAACCCATGATAGTGCATTAACAGAGTGTCGTTGTTACATAATAGGATATCTTTAACCGATATCATTCTATCTGTCAGCAACTTCAACACATACAAATTTATGTATTCGTGCTTATGGTAGAGGTTTGAGCATGAAATAACCCGACCTTATTTTGAACGGTCAAAGATGTATCTAATTTAATAACTTCACATTCAAAATATTCCCAAAGATATGCATCTTTCTGCAAATCAGTGACCATATCCTCTGAATACACAGATGCTTTCTGTTTAATTTTCAAAAAGTTATTGATGCATCCCTTGAGAGATGTATCACTGCGCCTTTCATAGTGCCATATCTTGATAAACTCTAAGATAGGGTAACATACAGCCTCCATCAACTCCACAGAGATCCATACTCGGTGTAGAGCTCGCCACTATCGCCATGAGTGCATTCAGTACTCTGCAATTTGTGAGCGCATTTACTACGCAATGGAAAAAACAGCTGTTCATTACATCTGTATGGAAGGGCAGGCAAGAATACATCCTTAGGAGGCAAACAGATACACTTTATCAGGCCGAAGTAAGACCCTACTCCTCTATTGGTTTAAAATCTAACAATTACTTCTGGTTCACCTAGAGGGTACTCACGGGTCCTGCAAATGTATGGATATAGTGAAATGATATCCGCATACACTGTATACTCAGCTGCGATGGCCAGATGATGCAAATGTATGGCATTGGTGTGGCCACTTTAGAGTGTAATGCACGCAATAAGCGGTTCATGATATGTTCTAACATCCAGAAAAGCATTAATTCTAGTGCCGTTAATTCACTAGGCTTAAAACCACAACCCTACATTGCAACTACGTCCCCACGCATATGCCTAGGCTCTGTATTGGTCTTGAGAACTGTCAATTTGCCGACCTAATGACGTCCATTTTTGAAATTTTACCACTGCAATGACTGGTGTGATAACGAAATCAGACACTTGGTAAATTTTCAAAAATAATCTTCCTTTGTGTGCAAATTCCATGAGAAAATTATAAATATATTGACCAAATTGTGGATCAAATGGTTAAACCGCAGTTCCATTTGAACATACAAAAGTCTACATTTCCATTATTTTCTATTTCTTATGATGAATTGCACTCTGTCTGTAATCTTTACAATATTTTTAACTAATGCGACCGCAGGATGCTGCTGTTGTTTATAGCACCCAACCTCAGTCAAATTACATTTGAAATATTTAACATACACGGTAATATTCATAAAATTGTAAATGATTAACTTTCTATTGGTCTTTCCTATTCCGTGTTAACATAATCTAATTGGTTATAAAATGATTGCTCTCCTTAATTCTTGTGTGCATGACTGACGCGTGTTCGGTGGGTAATGGGTGAGTCTCATGCTGCATGAATAATTCATTATCACAATTCCATTAGAATCACACGATTACCTATATTTTTCAAGACTAATTGTCCAGACCCGCTAATCTAAACAGGTAGTCCACATCCCGACCTTAAATTGTCGTAATTCGGATACAAACTAAACATGTGTATTGCCTCTCTATTTCTGGGCGAACCAGTTATCTAACATGGGATGTTTTACTTAGCCTTGTTGTGATAGGTCTTTAAAGCTAAGATCACGAGTTAACGACCATTTTCACCAGTAGTGTCAGTTTGCTTTATCAACCAGTAATAATCTTAATTCAATAGGCGTATGCACTAATCACGCCCCACCTTTTGTAACAGCACAAAATCATCATTAATGGTATGTCTACCCAATGTAATATAAACGATATGACTCGAAGGCTGCTTATCATCAGAATATTTAAATGAGCATAATTGAAAGTGTATGCTGTCCGTTACATAAACAATTTTCAACAAGCAGTATAAAAATTAAAGCACATTCTTTAACTGATTAACGAAAATTAAAGTATATATCCCATGTTCATCTAGCTCATGTGGGTACGCGCTGGTCCACTATGACGAGCCCATCCATCGTGCCGCAAATGCACGACAAATGGTAGGCCTGGTTAGCTGCGGATCTCGGGGTTGCAGGTCCCGTATCGTGTCTCTTGGGAAAGGACAAAGACTGACCCCTAAGGCCGGTGGAACACATAGGTTCTGGTGGGGTCATGTGACTATTGCCGCTGAGATTTAACCTCACTGTGTCGTTCTAACTGTTGGTGTCACTGGTATGACGATTCATATTAATTTAGAACTTCGGACAAGATGGTAATAATAATTAAACAGTCACAATATTTATACCACTATGCAAACAATTCTATACGTTTGGCAGTGAATGAGCACAATAATACACAATGTAGAGCCAGGCCAGTGTTCTATCCACATGGTTTCGCCAGTGGTACCACGCAAATCCTTGAATCTGCAGGGGTGTCCCCGCAAGAGAGAGTTTCCAGAACGAAGTCACTAGGTAGATTAATAAAAACTAGTTTACCCCTAACACACACACACAAAGAAAATATTGTTGTTGCGAGAGGAAAGTGCCTCATGTGGGCCTCCATCACAGGAAAATGCCTTCAATGCCGAAGAGGATGAAAAGAGCTGGCATAAAGGGCCATTCTTTTCTTTAACAGAAAATGCTAAGTGGTGAAAATCCTAGTGAAGCTACTGTTAAGGTGTTGCACGCTGGTTTACGTGAAGACGGGAAAAAAGATTTCTGAAGAATTCCCATGTCACCGTCTTATGTAGTTCCAAAGTTGCTGCATTGGTAGTTGCCGCTTTATTTATGTGGGCCTTCTGCTACATCCTAACCTACCATTTAGGTGTTGGTAATGAAAACAAGCTTTGGCCGCAAGTGGCAGGGATTACTACCTAATGTTCATCCATTGGGCGTAGATGCTCAGCTTCCTGTAGGTCGCCCCGCATAGCATCTACCTCCAAGGGCAGCATGCGTACATGTCAAGGAACAAAGCTGCAACTCAAATAACGATCTGGTCACCAGGTTCCGCAACCACATATAACAAAGCCAGACGAGTTTCACATTTCACACAAGCAATATTAAATACAAACAGGTGGGGTTGGAGATACGGATATCCATTGCGAGCGTCCTCCCCGTGAGGGCGTGTTGAGCTCCAATGCTTCATACAGACACTGCAATGAATTGGATGGAGATCTGCATCTCGTCTGTCACCGCGTGCTATGGCAATAACATTTGAACTGTCGTTAGGGTTATATTCCAAGATTCCCAGAGATGCACCGCAGGCTGGTATCACAACATATAAATTAATATTATTATTATTTGGCAGTACTTCCTACTTTGGCGGGGGAATCTACATAATAAGTATTCAAAGACACAAGGGGGTATGTATGTAAATTGGCACTTTAACTATCACCGCTCGGACACCTCCGATAGTTTCCCATGGTCGGATCCGGCCAAACAATTAATAAGCCCTAAGGCTGGTGGATGCACAGAAAGAGACAATAACTTACTATATGTATGAGTCCCTATATGTCACTTGGCCAATGTTACACAACCTTGCTGGTGCGTGGGGCTACATTACCACAACAACCGGAAAAGAGGTGTACACTATGTGTCTCTAATGAAGAAATTGTCCCTAACTGCTTTAAACCTATCATATCGAGGTGAATAGCCAGGTTTAGTCGGTAACATGTCAGGCTCAGACGATTAGAGCATGATCAGCGACGTCAGTGTAAAATTGAAGCTGGCGGGAATAGTGATGCGGATATAATGTTGCCGTATAGTATTTCCTAGCATAACGCATTCTAGAGGTTTTTTTTATAAATAATCAAAATATATGAACTCGATGGCTACTTGCCATATGCACAATTAACCAATACACAAACTAACAGATAGGAAGATAATGAATATGATAGTTATCAAGTTTCACAGGTTACTAGACCTTATGGTGCGGCTAGTTGAGAGCACCACAGTAAACAAGGATAATATTCACAGTATGAAACATAAATTATAAGAATGCTGTCCTAGGACTGGTATGGTACCTATTAGTCATCAGCACCTTTATACAGAAATAGTTAAATTTTTTATAACTAAATGTACAACTACTTGAGTACCTATTGGTCGTCGGTATGGAACAAGTTCACCAGTTACTGAAAATGAGGTTGTATTACACACATAATATGAGATGTCACATTCTCAGGACTGGAAAGATTTCTGCAGGAAGACATCCGCAGGTCTCTGTGGGCAGGTCTCCACAGGCTGACCTCTCCAGGCAGGTAGGAGATGGTACAATCTCGGGACAGGTAATGGAATAGTTCAAGAATGTCCACTAGATAGTCTTATAGCTGATACATAATCACAGCAGAAGTTGTGTAGTTTTCCATCCGGCGACGGAGATATGAAAGGGGAGGGTTATTTATATAATAACAATGCATGTACATTCACTGGTACACAGTGCGGGGTGTGTCGCATAGCTCTTGCGGCGCCCCAGGCAAAGTTTACCCAGACTGGTCGAAAGTTAATTTATCACACACGACATGCAGTGCAGAAGTTGAAATCTACTTTTCTGCGTGGTTGGCGGATCCGGCGACTCATCCACCAAAAACAACCATCGGCTCTACATTCCGTAGGATTACATTCCGGGCATGCATGGCCCACCTGTAGGAAGACCCCCTCAGGAAGGTTAGGATGCAGGAGTCATAGCTTTAAATTTAGTTTATTACCCTCTGATGGCTGTCCGAGGTGTACAAAAACTGTGGAAGCCGAGGACTCCTTACCACCATGGATGAGCTGAATTCAGAAGGGCACCAGATGAAGTATGAACCATCGTACGTTTGCAGTTGCACACGGCTATCCCCATGCTCCAGTCGTCCTGCGCAGGCCAGCTCCCACGCCGGTGATGCTCCTGATTCTCGATTTTACACCCCTTGTATACTCATCGTGATGTCAGAGCTGGGTGCCTCAGCCAATCAGCGGCCGAGCACTAGCCAATCAGCGTGCTGCAGAGGTGGTGACGTTGTTATCACGTGTACAGAGCACTCTCTATTCTGTTTAATATAATAAGATTAAATCGTCAAGGCAATATTTTAAGTATAATTTAGCGGGGAGCCTCGATGATAACTCGGCCATTTCTGGACCGATTTTAAAATGGTAAAAAGTACTGTGATCCTCGTCTCTTATCGGCCCTGATAGGTTCCTGGAACGGCAAGACTGGCGCAGTTTAAAGAAATTACGGGTACCGTCTCAGTACCCTATAAGTATATACTCACTCCCAATCTCGACACATGTTGTCAGCGAAGCTCTGACATGCGCGCATGCGCACTACGCATTCTAATGGACTTAGCCATTTTTGATGAAAGCCTCTCCTATAGGGCTCATATACGCATATTATCCTACCCAGAGGATGTGCTTAGAGTGCATCCGGGATGGCCGTGCCGTACCTAGCTTAGCTGTGACAGCCAGTACCATTTGTAAATTTGTACCGATTGTAAATGGAACACAAACTATTGTTTGTCGGTAGGAAGCTAGATTTTAACAATTATTGGCACAATCAGAAATGCATGTTATATACCATATTCCGTGCTTATAAAGAAAGTAAGTCGTGAGAGTGTATTCTGGGATGAAGGTTCCAGACAGCAGATGTATACTTGCTACATGTTTACCGAAAAAGATATTGCATACAATAATAGTACCCACTTAGCCTTGGCCCCAGAAAACTGATATACAGTTCAAACCGGTTTGAAAATTGACACCATCACTAATTTTAAATTATACCATACCGTACAGCCTTTGTGCCAGATAATCTAGCCGCGTAGACGCTTCTATGGAGTAATGTTTCTTGCCCCATTGGTTAACTTACCCTGTAACATGTGGGGCTACTAGCTTATGATCGTTTAAGTAGTGAGCCCTAAACATCTTATTACATAATGACGCCAACGTCATTGATGACACGAAAGGCGGGTATTCCAGTTTCATGGATGAACAGTTCACGAAACTTACCGCAAACAATCCATGGAATATCTACATCAGACGTGCAGTAAAGCTTCATGGCATCCCTAAAATTGAAAACATTGTCTTTCACGGCGTCATACTATGTGTTAAATTCTCTACGTGCTGACATTAACATACTGTCGGTACCATAAGTTTGAATCGCTGCCTATGCTCCGACGTAATCAAATTATACATTACTCTCTGTGAGATTTGGAATAAATCCTTTCTCGCTAGGTAGATTGCATATTGCAAGTAACTGACGTAGTTGAAATTGAAAAAAACGCTAGCCTGTCCTTAAAATGAATGTCACCAACATTCAGATACACCACTTTATTGCCATTCATTATTACGTTGACCGGTTTAAGCAATGTGTTTCTAAACAGCCACTTCATTACTAGATGCAAGTCAAAACCACGGCTGTTATTAGCTATAGTGATGCTGTCCCGAAAACATAGAACACGAGCCTTATGCTTAGCCTTGCGTCTAGTTTGTGTAGCTAACAGCCATTGCATGAAAGCAGTTACAGCATTAGCACTTTCAAAGATCACCTCTCTGATGTTCATCGCATTCTTCACAATGCTCATCACGAGGGTTGCTAATGCATAAAGAGCAAGCTGAGCGACGACATAAATAACCTCGTGATGCTTTGGCACTTGATTCGTTTCAAAATCATAAAAGATGAAACGTTGAGGTATGGACAATACGTCCTTATTTATGGTTAAGGATTCCGGGCCGTATACTTCGCAGTTAAACCCATATGTTCTTCATTATAACTCTGCATACAACAAACGTGGACACGTAAATCAACTATATACTTGCAACTGGGACATTTCCTCGGTGTAAAATGATGTTTACCATGGGAATCAACGTCTAGATATTTGCCACAGTCCCCGCAAGTCTTACGCATGACACACATTCCTGAGTTGATGTGATTGTTGTAGCAGTCCTCACTCGTAAACCAGCTGCGACAGGCTTCGCAATAGGGATTAGCAATCTGCTTGCAGGGTGGAGCCTCTATATAAGCAGCAGCGTTGTGTGCAAGAGTGTTGATCGCGGTTTGAGTAAGCAACATCGGAACAGTCTAAGTAATAACATCAACCTTTCAAAGTATACACAACGTTTATTCTCGGCCCAGCTATAGACTTTTAGTGAAATGCCTCGCAGGGTCAAAATGTCCTGTAATGCATTCCAAGTATTAGGCCTGCAAGCTATGTCAGTAGACACACCGACTGCAGCGTGCAGTTGTTTAGCCTTAATTCGTTAATGGTGACTATCACCTAAGCCTCTCAATTAGGAGTTTAGCACGCCTTCTAATATGCATATGCTCAATCTTTGTGGCCGATGAATCGAGATATCATAGCCCAATCACTATACACCAGCCCATACACATATTATCTAGATTCCTAACAGTGACACAGCATTTTTTCAATGGCACACTTCGAGGTCCACATCACCAGGATATAAGTTGGCAAGATTATTATTCCAACCCAATCTGCTAGGAATTTCTACGTGAATTATCTCCATTGAAAAGTTACCATCTAGACATAGGTCTTTTTGCGATTGAATCGCTTCAGAAATTGTGTTATTTCTGTAGCTGTCAGATCTTTGACTTGTGCAAAGCCCACACAGGAGGGATCAACCTTGGATTGCGGATTCGTGGCGTGCTTGACCTCCTCCAGGAGAGCGAATGGGAGTGGGTGTGGGTGGTGGTGATACTCGATCTATCCATGGTGAGGAATAACCCTCGAGAGCAACTGCTTCAGCATCCCCATTGTATTGTAGTTCGGATCGACCGGTCAGGTGCCAGCCGTACCAGCTAAGCTGGATTCGTTCCCTAAACACGCCCCCCCCCACCCCTGATTTGAGCTACAAGCGTATATGGGCTTATGAGAGAGATCGCGTTGTAAAAACGATTAAGTTCGTTAAAGTGTGAAGTGCGCATGCGCACGATTAATACTATTTTGACAGCGCGCGTATTTCACGACCAAGGTAGGATGGTGCTTTTAGTGTACTGTGTAGGTACAACGTAATCCTTTTTACTTACTTGTTTCAGCCGAATCTGGCAATAATCAAGACCAGAATTCAACGGGCTTTCCAAATCTGAAAACCATTTCAAAATCGGTTAAGAAATGGCCGAGTTATCTACGGAAAACTCCTTTTGATTATCTTCAAAATATTGCCGTGACATCGTAAACACGTGTACGCAGAACTTCTAGAATGTTCTAGAACATTCGACTGCATTATTATCAGCTACGCGCTGATTGGCCGTTGCTCGACCGATGATTGGTTGAAGCTTGTGCCTATGATGTCACGAGTAGTATAAAAGGAGATGAAATCCAGAACTCGAGAGCATCCTCGGCCAGGGGCCGAATAGGTTGGAACTGTGTCAGCTACTATCAGCAAGACAGGCATTAAGCAGATCACTTCAGCCTCAGGAAGTTTCTCTCCCATAGCCACAGCAGCAATCCAACCCACCGCACTAAAAGCAATTTTGTATCTCCCGATACGGTTCAGGAGAATTTTTGGAACTTTTGAATATTTTTCACGAATAAATCAAGAACTAACTCGGAACACAAACTTGCGGTGAGGCCTATCCCAGCCTGAATATGTGATTCTACAGATGTAGAGGCAGCGATGTTCTTTGGTGGATGACTCGCCGCATCTGCCTGCCACGCCAAAAAGTGATTTTTCAACTGCCCCCGCACTGATGTCGTGCAGGTTTATTTAAACTTTTGACCGCAGCAAGTAAACTTTGCCCGGTATGTCTCAAGAGCTAACTGACGTACCCCACACCGTTAAGCTTAATTATGTATCTTCATCCATATTAAAAAATCCATTCAAACTTCCATCTGTATCATCTGTGTACAGGAACTGTCTCCCTAGCAGTAATGTTTTTGTTTTACTTACTAACTGCTCGTTAGACATTCTATATTGTGATTACTGTCCTGAGTTCGATCCGCTCCTGTTCTGGACTGCATACCGGAATCCTGTTTGCGGGAACCAACCTGTAGGAACTTTCCAGCTTCCAGAGAACGAATCAACTCACATCACACCAAGGGTGACGTATCAATTTCAGTAACACGATAGCCCGTCCTTAAGAATGGCTACCGATTATTCAAGTAACTATACTTAACTATTTAATTAGTCCGTTAATTACAGCTTTAATAATTATACGTTGTCTGTGACTAAGAGGGATAGGCTTCTCAAAGGTTCGCAGGCACCAGGCGGCAGTGGGCCTGCGAGCGTCCGGGGACACCTAAAACAAGTATGTATAGTGCAGAGGAGATACTGAATGCCTCCGTGTCTACGAAGGATGAATTAACATCCTACTGTGGTACCGTCTAATTGGCGCCATGTTCGGGCTGCTGAGACTTTGGTTCATCCTGTCTCAGTAAGTGGACATGCGTGGTATGTGGATGATACTCCACACCCAGGACATCTCTACCAGACTAGAAGTTCGCTGTGTTTGCTAGAGATGGCGTGCAGGCAAGGCCGGAGAAAACGGTCAAAGTTCGTACTCTGTTGGCAGATAGGTACGGATCAGACCATCGCTTGCCCCTGAGGGTGCGCTCAGATGGTGATCGCTATCGACTGGGTCCCTGGCCGGTCATCTTGATCATGTCAGTTCATCAACCCGTTTCTGGTTATAAGTGGTCAAGATGGCTCAATGTACATTCAGGCCATGGCAAGCGTTCGTATTGCAAGTCATGCCTCCTGTGATCAGAGGTCATGAAAAGTGATTCTTTGGTCAGCAGGAGGGTATGTGCGTGAGACGGTGTAACCTGTCACGTGCCGGGTGCGTGGAGCAGTCTGGGGTCCAGGTACCCGTCGGGTGGATGACCTGTCTACTACAATATGTGCAGGGCCTCTCAGCTAAAATGACGTCAAAGAACGATCTACGAGGGGACCTTAGCTGCGATGGGTCTAGCGGGCATCACCTCCGTGCTACGGTCTATGCAGGGCTCCAGACTCTTTCCAAAATTACCTTAATTGGCGACGAGTACGCTGTCTACTCAGCTCGGGAGTCATCAGTGTGAACCTTGACTCTGTCCGGATTATGGCCCCATAACTTGGACAGGTTTTTATCTCAGGCATATACGGAGAGGTACCTAGCCTAGGCTGCATCCTGTGTGGGAAACTGGGCGTCCGTCTGGCGTGGCGGGGACATTGAACCACACCGGGATGGCCAAAGGGTACAAGTGAAAAATGGTCCCGATGACTAAAAGGAACCGTAACGGTCTTAGGACCGCTAGTTATAATTTCTTTATCTGCTTATAGTTATTCTAATTCTTCTGTAAGGTGTTTTTCGCTAACCGCACCATAGTAGGTCTGTTAAACCTGTACTTTATATATTATTCTAATCATTTCACACTGTATTATTTGTAACGATTAGTCTTATATATGGCGAGTAGCCATTCGTTCATATGTTTTGTAGGACTGCAGTGCACGTAAGAAACACTACACAGCAACATTTTTATATGCATCACGTTCTCCCGCCACCAACAATTTTTCACTGGGGTCGCTGTCCATGCTATAACTCTGTTTATCCGGGCATGCTAACGACTAAAATGCCTTTCTAATCAGCTCTATAGGATAGGTTTAATATGATTAGAGACAATTTCTTCGTCAAGAGACACATAGTGTATGCCTCTTTTCCGGTAGTTGCGATAATTTAGCCCTGCACTCCGGCACGGTCATGTAGAATTGGCCAACATACCTATTGGCCTCATATGTATACGTTATTGTCTCTCTTCATGTTCCACTAAGCCTTATGGCTTCTTAATTGTTTGGATGTTCCTATCCGTACCATGGACTGATCCGCCCCTGGGAAACTATTGGGGTTTCTGAGCGGTGATGGCCAGGGTGTGGTGTCACATACATTTCCCGTGTATCTTCGGATACCTAGTAGTTAGTTGTCCTTGCCAATGTAGGAAGCACTGCGAAACCATATTTTAATTATTTTTTCCTTTTTCATCTACTAGACAATTCTCCCGCACCGCAGTGCATAACTGGGCAACTTGCGTTTAAACCTAACATCAGGTTAAAAAGATAGCTCCATAGGACCTTGTGACGGGCGAGATGCGCATCCCCACCAAATTCCATAAGAATGTCTGGGCATGATGTTAAGATCTGCCATGCCCTCACGGGAAGGACATTCCCGGTGGGTATTCGTCTCTCTTACCCAAACTGTAATGATAGATCAGTTGCCTAAAACTTGTTTTTATGAAAAGTAACCAATGTCCTGTGACATTTTATGTGGTTATGGAGCAAGATGTCCAGATTCTCACCCAGCTCGGAGATCTTGCGAAATAACATGTATGCACGTTGTCTTCAGTATTGATGCCGTAAGACATCCATTCACAATGACAGCCGTATCTAAAGCTAGGTTGGCATCTGCCATTTGCGGCTTATGATAGTTCTTTTCTCTAAAAACTAAATGTTAGGTTAGGCATAGAAGAAGGCCCGCATAAATAAAAGCGGCAACTACTAATTCAGCATATTTGAAACTACATAAGACGCTAGCGTGGGAATCCCTCGGGAGTCGCTTATCCCGTCTTCACGTAAAACAGCACACAACTTAATAGTCATAATTTCACTCGGTATGGTCTTTTCTTCACAGTATTGTGGTTGAATATTAGAGTAGGCCCTTTTTGGCCAATACTCTTCTCCCGCTTTCAGCGATGGCAACATTTTCCTGAGATGGAGGCCCGCGCGAGGCACTTGCCTCTCGCAAGGATTCAGTGGCGACGGCCCGTGCGAGGCTACTACTTCTCACCCAAACTAGCACCTGGAGTAGTGCCCATGAGAGGCACATGGCTTTTCGACACTATATAAGATAATTTTCTTTCCTTTCAGCTTAGAGGTATAATAGCTTATATTAAGTTAATTAGCGATCTCGTGTACGGGAGCCTCCCTTGCGGGGATACCTCTGCAGACCTATGAGTCTGAGTGGTAGCTCCGGGAGTCCTGCATTTAAAAGTTCATCAGGCTGTCTCTATGTCATGTATTTTCGTATGCTCATTTTTATGTTTAGGTAAAACTATTGTATAGACTTATTTTAATTAGGTCACCAATCAAATCTTGTAAGTCCATAGAACACGAAATTGCTATGGATAGGCATACTGGTGACACAAACTCTTGGGATGAGACTGTTGTGTTTAATGTTCGCGACAATGGTCGTACGGCCCCACCGGAACGATTGAGTTCCACCGGCCTTAGGAGCCGGTCTTTGTTACACGTAGGGCAGTATTGCACGGGATCGGTAAGCCTGAACCGGAAGGTAACCAGCGGCATCACTCGCCGTGCACATGCAACGCGACGAGTCGACACCGGACACCAGAACGGCCTGACACTACCCCGCGAGCTACAGTAGCATCAGGTTTATAAGCATCCATACGTAAAGAATCTGTTGTATACCTCATGAGTTCTTCATCCTCATCGTACGACAGACACCGCTTACAGATCTTTTGATGCGCATCTTGATATGCCATGGTATGGACCAAGCGTTTGCGAATTTCGCAGTAGTTATCAGGAGGCAACTGAGGGTTAAAAACAAAACGACAGATGTTAAAAAAATTAGATCTCATTATGTCAAGGGAGGTAACTAGCCTGATCCGAGATTGAAATGCAGTTAAATTACTTAGACTAACATTATATGTGTATTTAAATGATGTAATAACTTTTGAGTTATGCTCATTCAGCTATTAACTTCTGAAAAGTGCAACTTATGGTCTACTATGCATTAATAATTAATCGAATGGTGTTATGTTTATATTCCAAACTATTCTGACTAAGTCCACAGGCTAATAATATTTTAGCTTATATGTTACGAAAAGACGTGGTGATCTAGGTGGGTTTATTGTTGAGCCCGTCCTGGAGAGATACCGTTGGCCGATTGGCGTGGTGACACCACTAGCTTGCGGCTTCTGTCTGCTGTGTACCTGGTGACTATTCAGTCGATGGTGCAATTGCGAAGACGCTGGTGTGTGGTGCTGGAAACACGAAAACTGGACACGGAGATCGTGGTTGACGTTGCTTTGTTTTTGATGTAGATGCTGTCGCTCTGCTTTGCTCTCTTTTCGCCCAGTGCTGGATCAACATTTTATCATAAGTATGAAAGGATTTTTAGTGACTTGATGACGTGACTATTAGGCCCCTTTTAACTCCCAAATAGCGCCACCTACATTCAACTTATATTTCTAATAGCAACAGGTTATAATTCTAAGTTAAATTTGGATATTTAGTTTACAAACACTGGATTTTAAGTTTAATTTTCCCAGTTTCTTATTTATTTAATCACAGTCCATTAATTTAATTTGTTTATTCTTAGTTGATAGTATTAGCATTCAGTTTCATCATAATATTTTGTATTTAAAATTTTCCTGATTCCCGTTTTGAGATTTAATTTACAGACTGCCCTCCACCCCCATCCCATCTCCATGAGAAATAAAGTAATTCCCCCCACCCCTCCTCTACACGGTATACAACATCAACACCTGCCAACAACAGTTCATTAGGCAACATCAGGCAACACACTCCCAGCAACAACTTAATTTTTTTACTTTTTTCAGTTTTGACGTTTCTTTATAGCAACCCTTTGGGGGAGCAACGCAATCCTTCGGGGAAGCGCCGCTCAGAGTGACTCTTGGGCCAAATACATCTAGGTGTGAGTGGCCAATAAAGCACCTAACCTACCTACCTACCTGCATGCACCCCCAGAAGTTTAAACCTTTAAAGTATACAATTTAAACACCTTCTTCTTCTTTACGTTCGCTGATCATACCGCCAGTCCTGTAAGTGACTATCGACATGATCATATGCGTTAAGTGCGTGGATCCATGGTTTATTAGAGTGCCCCGTGCGGCCTGGAACATCCGTCTTCAGCACTCGAGGTTTCTGTCAGGGTTACCTTACCCTTACCTCCTTTAGTCGCCTCTTACGGCACGCAGAGGATACGAAAGGTGTATTCTAAGCCCCACCTACAGGGCCAATTTAAACACCTTTATTTTAAGGCATGTATTTGCTGCTAATGTCTGCCTTTAAACAACCTGAATGAATGATAGCATTATCTTCAGACGCGGCTTTGATTTTTTTTTCCAAAAACTTCTGACCAATTTTCATTTTTAGACTTCACAGCCTACCCTACACTCCCATCCCACCACCTACAGAAATAAGTAATTAGACCCCACCCACCCCCACCCCCCACACCACCACCCCTACGTTGCATGGTATACAACATTGACGACCGCCAGCAACAGTTCATTAGACAACAAGATGCAATACATACACGCCTAGCAACGGCTTTCATTTATTATTTATTTGTTCAGATTTTTACTTATCTAAGCAACACGCAACATCTTCAGGGTGCAACTCAAAGAATGTCATGGGCTCCAATACATCTCTGGGTGAGCGCCGAATAAAACAAAATCCAATACAAAAAATAATGATAATAATTACCTCCGCGGGCGGTGGGGAGTCTTGTATGTCTACTTGATACTCTCGTCCGACCCTATAAACGATGAATCTGTTAAGTCTCGGCGGGGACACTATGTCTCCAACTTCAGTATTATCGCTAATACTGTGCCTTTCCATTTTTCCAAACTTAAAATAACTGTTACGGTAATGCTTAAAGAGCGTAGATACAAATTAAAAAAAGTGTCAATGATTTTTTCCCTCGATGTTAGGAGTTTATATAGGGTAAAAAACAATGGTTGGTAAAGAAAATCGATCCCGGGAAGGAATCGAGCGCGTATAAATTCGTTCTTAAAATTTGATAAACTTCAAGATAGGCTTAAGTTACCGAGCTCATGGTAAATGATAAGCCACGTATATACTATATTTATAGATGGGTTTTTAAAAACTCAGACAATTGATTAGCTAGGTTTGACCATTTAACATATTTTTGCATTTAATTTGTTAATTCTGTAAAGCTGCCGTGCATTTAGCCTCAGGCATCTCTGTGTTTGAACGTTAATGGTCTCACATGTGCATGCGGTTTTTTAATAAGTTCTAATTGACTTAATATTGAGTTGCACACCTGGTGTATTAGTTAACTAACCCTCTCAGCCAATTATTCAAAATTTGAATAGCTAAAGACCAAAGTACACGTCTGAGGGTGTATATTGATTTCATACGTTTCTAATAGAATCTCGCAAATGTTCAATATAACCAATATTTGCCCTAAATTCACACGTGAGTCTAGAACAAACTTGATAACTCTGTAGATAGCTTTCACAATTTGATACTTATTCTCAGTGCATACCTCAGCAATCTCAGTTATGCGCCTGAGGGCATATTCCATGATTTCTATAATATTATAGCCAGATTATAAGCGTTTGAACACCGTATCGCGTGATAATTCTGACTGTATTCCCCCAGGCTAAGTAAAAAGAAAAATGTATACCCAATTTATGATTTGAAGGCAAGAGAAAAGTGGAATTTGTATTCTCTGATGCTTCAAAGGGTTATCCTGCAGATAGATCATTCTAAACAATCCGGTTCAGCAGTTAAGTCATCACGACCAATTTGTGAATCTCCAAACCACAGCGCGCCTTGGGGTGTGGTGGGGGGAGGGAGCGGGGCTGGTGGTAAAGTTGGGCCATACTAGAGTTAAAGGGCGAGTTCGATCGTTGAGCCCTAGCTTAAGAGTTAGAGGCCAGAGATTAATTGAAATCTTAAATCATAGGGCATCTGGGTTATCCTTAGACAACGTTAATTGTGTTACCATAGACGGTGTAGCCTACCTGGATAGTAATCTAGTAGATATAATAGCCTCAACACTGACACAGAAACCATATACAAATTCTAAGGATTTTTAGAAGTTAAATTACTGACAGCATTCAATAGGCACATTACCGGATGGTACTGTCCCTAGGCAGGTTGTGGGGAGTCATAAAACGTGGGGGAAGATTCATGATACATCCGAAATTGATGAAGAAGAAGACACAAGCCTTCAGTATATCTAGTCTAAAGCGCAAAAAAAAAGAAAACGAGCCCAGGAGTCGAAATGTGTACAACATATGCTCACCAATAGACAGAGTAACCCTACAACGTGCTTGACTGCTAGAAATCTGAGATCTCAAGATGCTAAACTATCCACACTCCGGTGACACCAACATTTGGGACGAGAGAGTGAGGTTCAATCTCGGCGGCAATGGTCGCACGGCCCCACTGGAATGTGAACGTTCCACCAGCTCTAGAGGCCGCTCTTTGTACCTTCCGGAGAGATGCGATACGGGATCCATAACCCCGAAAACAGCAGTTAACCAGCCCTCCCACTCATCCTGAACATGCGGTGTGGCGGAGTGGATTGACATGATGAACCAGCACATGCCCCCGCGAGCTACATAATACATACACACTTTGATCGAGAAAAAACGAATTCAATAATTCTAGGATATAATTATGACAATAATTCTAGGTTATAATTATATTTATAATTTTATTTTAATTTGCGATATTATCCGCTCAATTTATCTTAGTACGTCATTCAGCCAATCACTCTTACAGGCATTGTATAGTTCATAGACATTCCAATATAAGTGTTGGTTGGTAGACAATGCACAAAAGAAATGTGTTTAAGACATCACCGCAGGCCTCCATCACAGGAAATTGCCTTCAACGCCAAAGCGGAGGAAGAGAGGTGGCAAAAAGGGCCCCGCTCTTACTCAAACATTTGCTAAAGTGTGTAAGGTGAGTAAACGTAGTGAAATTATAAGTTATGGTGATGCACGCTTTATTACGTGACGCTGAGGTGGATGATTTCTGTGGAATTCAACACCGACACCATATGTAGGTTAAAGATAATGAATTGGTGGTTGCTGTTTTATTTATGTGGTCCTACTGCTAGATCGTATCTTAACATTTAGTTTTAAGGTACATATCATGCCGCAAGTGGCAGGTAGTTCTACCTATCTTTTAATACATAAGCCTGACTGGCGGAAATGCCCAGTTCCCATGTGGTCACCTTACGGATCATCGCCCACAGATATACAGTGTGCAGACATGTTACGGGGTGGCAGCTTCAGGCTCATATAACGATCTTACCACACCACAACCACACACAACAGCACATGGACAAGTCACATTTATGTAAGCAGTTGGAAAGCGCATATATGTTTATGGTGGGGAGTCAGAGACCAACGATAGTGGCCCTCCTTTGAGGGCTGGCGGGTTCTAAGACCGCACCAAGTCACTGTGTAGAGTTAGATGGATGTCTGTGTCCTGTCCATCACTGAATGTGTCGAGGGGGGGGGGGTTGCGGATCATGTGAGATCCGAACCTGGGGACTAACATTTACGTGTCTTTAGGGTTATATTGAAATGCCCAGAGATGCACTGCTGGCCTGTTAATGATAACAATATATTGGTTTCGGAGTGCTTCCTACTTTGTCATGGATGTCTAAGCTAATCAGTATCGGAAGATACAGAGGGGACGTGTGCGGTTATCGACACTTTGGTTGTCACCGCTTGGAAACCCCAATAGTTTCAGAGTCGGATCGGAACAATGTGGCGGAGGGAGGTCCAGACAATTAATAAGCATTGCGGCTTTGGAGGAGCATAGATAGAGACAACAATCACTCATACATCAATAAGGAGGCCCCAAAGTACATGGTTAATTTATACTATCTAGACGGTGTGCGATGTTACATATCCGCTACATCCAGAAAAGTGACTTACACAAATGTCTCCTAAAGACTGATCGTCCCTAACTACTTTTAAACCTATCATATTGAGCTAAAATAGTCAGGTTCACATAATGAGAACAAGAACAATGGCCTCCGTGAAAAAGTGATGCTGTATGGGGAAAAAGGTGGTGCAGTTTATTGTTGCTGTATAGTATAGCCTAGCATACTGCGGTCGTAGTATTTTATAAAAAATAAGCAAAACCAGTAACTAGGATGGCTACTGCCATATATAACTAACTATCACAGTATTGACAATAAATGAGGGCACAAGACCTTATGGTGCTTGTTAGTTGTAAGCACAAAATAAAGATAATATATGCATTTAAATAGAGGTAAACTATAAAATGCGGTCTCGGGCAACTGGTCAGTACGTATTAGTCATCAGTACCTGTAAATAAATACATAAATATCAGAATATGATAATGCACTTTTTCGGAGTACCTATTGGTCTTTGGTACAGAGAAAGTTCTAGGATCACTGTAGATGATGCGTCACAGTTGAGGAATGCGCGATGGCTCGATTCTGAAGTTTGCTGGGAAATATCCGCAGACGACCTGATGATGCGGCTCACTCTCAAAGATGGTGAAGGAGAACGATCGTGGATGCGGATGGCTAGTAGATAGTCATATTACATGTACACATCTTAATTTAACAGAGTGTAGAAACTTCCATACTGATGCAGAAGTTGTAAGCTGCCCCGGAGTAATGAAGGGTTAAGGTTGAAAGGTTATATGATGCATACGCCCAGCCAATCAGCCTGCGAGTTATAATGGCAAGGACGCTATCACGTGATGGACACCCTCCCCCATGCGTTCAGTACATGCACGTGTTTGATATTGTATGCTCATTATTTTGAGCATAATTTAAGGATCTAATCTGGGATAACTCGATCATTTCTGACCCGATTTTAAAACGGTAAAGTGTTTTGGAATCCTCGTTTCATTTTCGTCCTGTAACGTCCCAGGAACGAGGAGGAAACTATAATTTAAAGAAATTACATGCACCAACTCGGTACACAATAAGATGCATTCTCTCCAAACGCTGATGTGTGTTGTCAGAAAAGCTCTGACGTGCGCGCATGCGTGCTACACAATCTCATGGACTTAGTCATTTTGGAAACCTCTCCTATATGGCTTTATACATGCGTACTCTGTCCGGTGTATTAAAGTGATTAAGTTTTGATGCTGCCTTGCCAGCCCGTGCACTAATGATTTGTATATGCGGTAGAACATTTTAGTTCTCAATCAAAATTATAACAGTTTAGCTGACTGTAATGTATTGTTTGGTTTAAACATGCCCGTGTCTTGCCAAGCAGAACTGTATTCACCGGGTGGGCTGACTGCCAAGCAATATCGTATGTGCGTAGGACTAGTCTCACCGCACCTAGACACAAACTTAATTATTACAGTACAACTCGGAAAATGCGTGTAACATTTGTACAATTTACAATACCGTCGGATGGAGATTGCGAAACAGTCATCCTTCGCGTCTATGTTAGGAGTAGGGCCAGAGTCAAAATGATACCAGCTCCCTCAACTGGCAGCCGTTCGGCGATCCGTGGCCCCCATCGCCCTCTCAATCCCTGGGGGCATAGGAATTCGAGACATCGGCCACACAATTACATACAATGCCCCATGTCTCCATATGGGACGGCTCACAGAAAAGGGTGGTTTCTAAACCCAGTATACACGCTGGGCCCTGCCCCACTGCAATCCGCGGCTCCCACCACCCTCTGTCCGGTGTAAACAAAGTTTAAACACAGCATAAAATGCATTAGGCCCCGACCCGCCCACCCCCATGCCTACACCCCCAACCCCCGCCGGGGCCCCCACCCATATGGGACGGGCATTGCACTCTGTGTAGGAACAGACAAACACGTAGTCTCTGCCAGAGTCGCATCAGCATGATTGGACCACCCATAGTGTCTTCCATCTACCTTGACAACGCTAACCTGGTAGGATGTAAAAGTGTTTAGCATTTGCAACACGGCAGATTCTGGCATGTTCACATGTTACGCAGAGAATCTGGTGCTGAGCAGGTGTCTCCAGCAGACAACCACGTCCTAACCTCTCCACACCATAGTGGCAGACAGACTCGATCTCTTCACGTGGGTGAAAGTGGTCGTAAATGTTTCTCCGCAAGGGGTCGCCCCAAGGATTGTACTGGGGGTCATCCCGAAGTTGGCCCACTTGGCATCCAATATCCTGGCAGTCTCAGCGCCCTGTGCCACTGCTGTAGAAGCCAGCACGAACAGTATGATGAGAATTATGGCTGTACATGAAGAGTTAAACTGAACAGAGTGAACCCCTCGGGAAATATCTGTGCCAGATCGAGCCATGTTCCATCCGGATCGATAGTGATCTTCATCCCCTCGGGGGCAGGGGCTAGCTGCATCACTCTGCCGCCGGCAAAGAAACGTATCTCTAGGACTATATGAGTCGTTTGCGGGCTAGTGAGTCCGACTCGCTGAAGCAGTTTAACAGCACCCTTGGCTTTGGAGACATGTGACACACCATCTATCGGTAGGATGCCCTCCTGGAGGTTAACAGCTTCTTCTGTTCCATTGAATGGACGACGCAGCAGGAGCTTTCCACCTGTAACCCCGATCCGATGACCCACCCTCGTCAGGGAGACACCTTCTCCTATGTAGGTGGGGAAGGATGATCTCCGATTGTAGAGCCTGCGAAATTTCCCATCCCTTTTCACAACAGTGGAGAGGGGAGTAACCTCTATGTCAATGACTGCGGGAGGCCTATATATTGGCAACCATGTTTGCCAGTCACCATCAGGTCCAACGCGGTACCACACTTCATTCTTCTCAAACATGAACTACAGGTTTTTTGCCGGGGTCAATAGCAGACCATCATGTGTCATCAGCGGGGAATTGCTCGAATAGGGTTTGACCAGATGAAAGCTGAGGTCGTCAATTAGGCCGTTGATGTCTGCCACCTCTGTATCCGAGACCTCAATCAACGGCTCGAGGATGTACTTCCTCTTCGCGAAATCGTACTGAAACACGATCTTGTGGTCATCTATGTTGCGACCCAGGCGCTCCTTCGACACATCCTTGAGGTCTATGAGCAGCTCCACCCCATCACCACCAATGGGGTGGAGGGAGAATGCCTTTGAGTTTGCTTCGTACTGTAGGGCGAATGACTTGTCATCGCTCTCTTCTACTTTGGCAGCATCAACTGCGCACACTCTGAGGCCATGGCAGTCTGCGACTGCTGGAACACATCTGACAGATACTCCCATTCCTTGTAGAAACCTTTAGCTAGCAGGAGCTACTCGACGATGCTCCCGCCCATGATAAGGTATTCGAGGAAGCAGATCAGTCCTTTTCCAAATCCTAGATAGAGCTTCACAGCTGTAAGCTCATCTGTCAGCTCAACACTGGAGAGCTGAGCGAGCTCATCTGGTGTCTTCTTCTTGTAGTCCTTCAACTCCCTCCAGAAGACATCATAGTACTTCTCACACAGCGTGAGCCCGGACATGTTTAATATGGCTCAATAGAGAGATGAATATTCCTGAGTACCAACCCGGATACCTGGCAGATGCAGCCTGGGAAGATCTTATTAGCTCTCTCGACGGGTGCGCAGACGTTTAACTGCATTGTATACTCAGTGCTTAAACAATGACGTCAAAGGTACAAATCGTGAAGCAACTGCCCGACAGTCAGGCAAGTCTTCAGAAGGTGGAGAACCTGCTGTGAATCAAGACACAGAAGTTACTAACCAAAGCAAAACCTCTGGCAGTCCATGTCGCCAGTAACGTGGTGGCCGTGATGAAGATGACAGGTGAAAATGAGGTTCTTCCTGCCACCACTGCGGCTGTCCTCGCTACAGTGGTGGGTGGGGTGGCCGAGCACTGTCTCGGAATAACTTACCCCGTCCAAAAGATCGCTATCAGTGGTGCCTCCTACACTGCCGCCGCCAAGATCATGGGTGAACATGTTACACTAATGGAGGCTGTGGTTCTAGGGCTAGCAACGAATGCAATGTCTGTGATCCTCGTTGCCTACGTTTAAAACCTCTGAATAGTGAGAGATGGGTCACGAGACCATTGCAGCATGAGGCATGGGGTGCCGGAGGGCGGTGTGTAGTCCATAGTCGAGCACGTGGACTGAGGATTGCCAATGCCCAGGAATGGTGGACCGCCCACGAGGCATGTCCCTGCAGAGAGGTCCAGTACCCTGAGCACTGCTACCTATTCCCTTGGCCGACTGCGTAGTCCACCTATGGCCAACTATTTCACTGGGGGTACAACTAGTAGGTTTAAGCCGTCTGTATATAGCACTATGACTCTGTCACTAACAGACCTAGAAAGCAGAGCTAGGCGATCTTGCTCACTTGGCCGAGGCACGCCTCGGTTCAGAGGACACTATTGCGCCTATCTCCTTCCTAGACTGCAATGATAAAGGAGACCCGCGGGAGATCCGAGTTACCATCACAGTCTGAGATCTCATCGTGAACACTGATACAGTAGAACAATCAGGCATTAACAAGGCCAAGACTGTATACAAGGGGATGGGCATCAAGGAGAGGGCGACGATGCTCGGTATGCTCGGAGTCGATGAGGCTGGAGCCATCAAGGTTATGTCTGAGTCCTTCGCACAGGACCTGGTTAAGGATCTCCAGAAATCGTGGAGCTCATTCCAAAAGGATGGAGAGAATCTCAAGGTAGGCACCATCGGCCTGAGCAATATCACTATCGATGGCAAAAAAGGTGCTACCGCCAGCCTCCAGCTACCTGAGGTGAAGAATTCAGGGTTCTTTGGTTTGCCGTTTAAGACCACAGGATAGTCATGGCCTCCCGTACATGTATCATACAGATACTGGCTGTACTAGACACTGTGGGTGCTGACACAGGCCCACGCTATGCTATCTTCTCAGCTGCTGCTGGGATTTCATGCTTGACGCCTCCATCACATCCTTCGTATTCGCCGGAGGTGCAGGATTCCCCGCTCTGCAGGCGAAAGAGCTGGTGCAGGAAGTACTGCCATTTAGTCTCCCAGATATAGACGAGGCTACCGCCGACCAAGTGCTAACCATCCTCCGCACGCATGTCGGTATCATTCGACAGTAGGCTGGCCAATGCTAGCCATGTGGTGCTGATCATTGCCCCGTCAGGACACGGGAAAAACATCTTGCTGCGGGCTCTCCTAGCCGAACATCTACACTCTGAATACATCCTTCTGGTGTCTGACGCCACCGCTGCGGCGGTTGACAGTAATGATCAATGGTACAATGGCCCAATCACCAAGACGCAGAACCTGCAAGCACTGATGTAGGAGCTGCTGGCAGACCGACTGACAGAACCACTTGTTCTAGTTATCGATGAGCATGCAATGGACCAGAAGACCTCTACCTCGCCAACATCACCTGGCGCATCCGGCACACAAAGATAACTGTCTTCATCTTCTTTCGGAAGTACACCCGCCAGATCTCATCAGACATCCGCCACAATGTCCGTTGCTATACTTCAGCTCCAAGTGTGGACGTGCCCTGCTCGTGACCATATACGACAGCCTAACCCTCAAGGAGACCAAATGGGACTTTATCACAGGTGTACAGAGGGCAGCTAATCTGTACCGCTTCATCTTCAGAAACAAGGAGACAGGCGAGCTGTCACACTTCAAACCATCCCTGGAAAAGGCGCAGACCTTCACCTACAAGCTGAATCCAGCCAGGAAAATAGCCTGCTCTATGTGTCATCGCTGGCAGACTGTCGCAGCTGCCGCAACTTTTTTTTTCATTCATCAGAAGGCTGCAGAACTTCGTTTGAGGTCTCCGCTACTTCGTCAGATGCTTGAGGACCTTCGTCAGAAGCTTGAGGAACTTTGTCGGAAGCTTTAGGAACTTCGTCGGTTTTGTCAGAAGCCTGTTTCTGAAACTTTATCCACTGAGGGTCAGATTCTATGACTCTCTTCTTCTGGACCTTCTCATGGAAGATCTTCTTTATCCATGCATGATGAGTATCTGACTTGTGAGCGGATTTGATGAGGTAGTCTGATAGTTAACTGGGAATTTCAGAAATGCTGGCCGATTACTGGCCAATCTCCTTCTCCCTCTTTCATTGAAGATGTGCTCAACAGCCTTCTTGCAGCCAACAGTAATCCCCTCCTGAGTACCTTCTGCATGACCGGTGTCATGGCTCTCTGATACAATGGCACTGACGTTCTCCCTGAGGTAGTTATATGCCCCAGACTGGAGGCTATCCAGCATATCTCTTTCTTTCTGCCTATGGAGGCTAAATACGGCAGACCACTTCCGACCATTAGTATATCGTTGGGTTCGACCCTCTCCTTTGGAGAGCTAGAATAACAGGACTGGTGGTTTTGGCCACAGGTAGGTTGAGTGCCCTGCCCTGGGTGCTATTAAACTTCTGGTAGAGTATCCGAGTCAGGAGTTCTTTTGTACTACGAGCTGGCGCTCCTTCCTCTATGATGGCCAGTATCTCCGCATCAGACGGAGGTGTAACCTTGGCTCGCTCGTGGATAATGTTGATGTCACGAAGCAGTCCTCGGGCCCTGTCACAGTGGGACAATGCACGCCGTGGCCATGACTGTCGAGCCAACTGGCTGCGGTCCTGCTGGCTATAGACAATCTGCTGGAGAACTTTACCGAACATGACAGCCGTTTAAAACCTCTATATTCACATACCGTAAACATGCTGCAGTATGGGCAACATTCAGATGGGGCCATTGAACACGTGACATCGCACTGCACTGATCCTCGGAAGGACCGCCTGAAGGTCATTCGACCCGGTATACACGATGCGAACCCGTTGTCCGCTGCCGGGAAGTACATCGACTTTGCAATCTCTGCATAGATCCACGAGATCAAGAGCATGGCACTCAAGTTCAAGTTTCAGAGCACAACAGAAAAGATGGTAGAGCTCCCGCAGGTTCTGAACAGGTGGGAGATCATGCAGAGCAACAGCACCGTGGACACCACCTATGTAAACGATGAGTACCGAGTCCTCGGTCCGGTGGCTCGTGGACCAACCTTCTATGCGAAGGGATAGGGGTACTACGCTGTGGGGTGCAATGAGGTGTTCATGGAATTCGAACTACAGGTAGGTGTCGAGATGCCCGTGGCAGTTCCACCCTTAACCCTCCTCGAGAACACACACGTGAATCCGGCTGCCATGCAGGATAGGCTGTTCCTCCTACACTGAGCAGCTCGCAGATGTGACGATGAATGCTCCAAGACTTCATGTCTGGCATGATGAGAATGACCAGAGCTGAAGCAAATGGGTTCAAAGAGCGGATCGTTGCATGTGGAATGAGAACACCAGCAGGTCCAAGCCACAGCTAACCAACAGGTAGAGCTAACATTGCATCGTGGTGTATCGGACTATGTCGCTGTTGCAGTCCTGGTTCAGAAGGGAGGAGTCATCCAGCAGGTTGATAAGTGAGATGACTTCAAGCTTGTATTGCTGGGACCAATGTTCTTGGTGAGGTATGCGAGCTGGCTGATTGCCACCTCTACAGACAGAGAAATAGGTCATGTGCGCTTCTGTGACTAACCAGTGGAAGCGACGACCTCGAGTCGGCACTCGAGGACCGTCACCACCTCGGGGGCAGGGACATCCCACCTAATCATGGCAACCGGCTCAGCTGCAACATCGGAACCCTCATAGCTGGGACTTGATCATTAGGGGTGACGGTACTTTACTTTGGATATGCTAAGGTATGTGTGTCGAACACATCAGGTATTCAGCTTGAGCATGCGTAGAGCACGACTCCTGTCGTCACAGCTGCAGCTGCACCACTACTATAAGCTCTGCTGTCTTCTGACCTGTCGATGCTTCATAGACAGCGTTGTCTCAGATATCTTTACAGCCTCGTAGTACTCATCGATACTCTTATTTGCCTCCTTGATGCTCTGGTTGGCCTGAGCTCGGAGTTATCGTCAGCGTGGCTCCCTCTGGCGCATATGCTCGAGTGCTTTGCTGTACTCAAACATCTCCTTAGACAGCTTCTCCATCGCCTGGTTATGATGCTTACACTCGACCTCTGCTGCCTTCTTGTCGGCGAAGCTGAGTCCCCAGTTCACTAAGGCAAGCACGTTCGCATTCAAGATTGCGGATGCCATGCCATAGACTACAATTTAAAGCTACTATATACCTGTCCCCCAGCGATGGATCACCAGAGTGATGTATGTACCAGAGGCTTATGAAGATCCAGTCGAGGATATAGATGACGAGGACTATGAGGAGGACTATGATGAGGAGGATTATGATGCAGACAACGATTTCGGTGGTGAGTATGATGATGTAGAGGCTGAATCCCACAAGCTAGTACACAGAGCGAAAGGAATATATCGCACTTACGTAAAAGGTTCTATAGTGCCGCTGGCAGCAGTTGGGGCTCTGATCGCTCTGTTCACAATGAAGGCTGGCGAGACGGTCCGCAGGACCGCCAACAATGCTCTCCATGGTGTGGATAAGATTTCTGAAGCCATACCAGCCATCGCCTCAGGAGTAGGTACGTTCTTTGGAGTCGCAGGCCCTTGGCTACCGTACGTTTCCATAGCCCTCGCAGCCATCTGGGCCACCGAACATTTAAGCTGTGCTATATAAGGATGGCGTCTCTGTACGAGCTGGTCAAGACACTTAACTTCCGAGGGTTGATCGATAAACTACCGTTCTGTGAGCATCCAGCAGAGATTAGACACCATTGTATGGAGGTGTTTGAGGAGGTCTTCACTGATGGTCGAATGAATGACGGCAGTCTGTTCGTCTGTTTAGAGTTCACCCAGGCCGTGCATGACAGGACGGAAGTGGACATCAGTGATGAAATCCGGCAGTTTATCAACTGTCTTTCTTGAGGAACTCTACTATCAGCCTGTTGGATATTACTGTGAGGCCCCTTAACTACTTGAGGCTGCACGTCGCAAGGGCCACGACTTCACATTGGAGACAGTTAGCCAATGGCTCAGCCACCAAGTGATGTGGCAGATATACAGACCTCGTCCACGGCACATCAGGCATACCCATTTCGAGGAAACTGTCCCAAACAGAGTTCATCAGGTAGATGGTCTATTCCTTCCACATGACTCGGTTGGTCGTAAGACCTACAAGTATGCCCTCACCATCGTCGATGTCGCCCGCTGGTACAAGGCTGCAGTACTGCTCACAGACAAGTCAGCTGGCCAGGTGGCTCAGGCATTGCAGGGTGTCTACGAGTCTTCGGGAAATCCCCTCCAGTGGCCGGAATTGTTGACGGTAGATGAGGTTAAGGAGTTCAGAGTTGAGACTGCAGCCCTCATGTGGAAACGCAGAGTGGCAGTTTGGCGAGGCGAGGTAGGACATCACCATGCCCAGGATAGGGTTGAGCAGTGGAATCGGACACTGGCAAAGAGACTGTTCCCACACCAATACGCCCAGGAAATGACCGCGCCGAGTGAACGTTCTAGAGTATGGGTGAGAGGGCTGCCTGCTGTGGTGGAGGGATCCAATGCCGATGTTACTAGGTTAATTGGGAAGAAACCGGTAGAGGCTATCAGACACGCTGCGGTTGCCAGTCACAGCTCTAGAGGAGCGAACAATGGAGAGGAGTGCCTACGATCTGGCTCGGTACCTGTATGAGCCTGGTGAGCTGGAAGGTGGTCGACGGCGTGCAACAGATCCTAACAGGTCGATAGATGTTCACAGGCTTGACAGGTATGTGGAAGCGGAGGGGCAGCCTACACTGTACCATCTGGAACGCCAGCTCGGAGTGCTTATGCGACCATTTGTCATAGAAGAGATTCAGCTAAGCTCTGCAGACACACAGCTACCACCACCTAGGGTGCTAACAGCTCTTCGATGATACTCAATGGGCTCGGTATGGACATCAGCTGGCAGCACATGGTGCTTATCATAGTAAGTGGAGAGACCGGATTTTTCCTTCTCATACGTCACAATACCCTGGTTGCATATGCGTAGGCCTCGGTTTTTTAGCTCTGTCGACCCCACCATATAGGGCGCTGTAGAACCTCTGCCAAGAGACCTCATTCTGTCATTTTGACATTCCCTTAGCCGAGCACTTACTTGCAGCTGTGCTCTCCACGTAGTAGCATTTTGAGCAGAGAGCGATAAAATGAGAGCCTTCAAACTCCAGCTTGAACAGTTCCGGAGTCCATCCAGACCATTTGCCCAATGCTAGCCAGACCCGCTTATGAGCCTGGTACTCTGCTCACATCTCAGGGCGAATGACGTCGTCGAGGTTGGAGCCTGCTATAGCGATATATGCGGAGTCAGTGTCCATCTGCAGGTACTCACAGCTGTCACGAGCTACGTAGCGATCGAGGAAGTCGTAGTAGAACTCCAGCATTCGCAGCTTCATGAGCTCATAAATGGCTATCCCCACCTGGAAGGGCCTTTGAATAGTGATTCTCGACTTGTGACTGGAGCTTGTATGACTCACCGGTCTAGGGCTTCGATGAATTGACTGACATCCAGGTGGTTGTAGTATCGCAGCCAGTAGGTGAATGTCCGCACTCCATGCTCGTTGAATGTCTGGTTACACTGTTCCCACTCGGATCGTGTCAAGAGGTAGCCATCCTTGAGCTTAGATATTCATGCTGAGTAGTCACGAAGCCCTGGATAGGTGCGCTTCTCATGTGTGTCAAACTGATCTGTACCTATTTCCCAACAGTGTACTAACTTCGACCGTTTTCCCGCCCTCGACTGCAGGACTATCATCTAGTAAGGATGCATAAAAATCTAAAGATATTTTCTTGTCCTTGGTGTGGATTGTCATCCACTTACCACGCATGTGCACTTACTACTACCAAGTTCAGCAGCCCGAACAATGCGCCGAATAGATAATACCACAGTATGATGTTAACTCATCCTTTGTTAGACACGGAGGGCTTCAGTATCTCCTTTGCACTATATTACCAATTTCACGTGCCCCCGGACTCTTGCAAGGCCACTGCCGCAGGTTACAAATATCCTTTGAGGAGCCTATCCCTCTTGGGTCTTCGTGGTAATGGATATGCGTCCTTGATGCTTAGATTATTAAAATGGTGGCAGTCAATACAAAACCGCAAAGATCAGTCATTTTTTCCTGCTAGTACTATGAGAATGGGGAATGGCCTAGCGGGATGCCGAGGGCTCTATGATGCCTGTCCGCAACATGTCATCAACTTGCTAGTGCGCTTCTGCTTCCTAGTGTATGAGCAGACGTTGTACCAGCTGTCATACTGGTCGGTTGTTTCCGGTGTCGATGGAGTGTCACACGAGATGTGTTTCTCCCAGGTCCATGTCTCCTGCAGAAAGGTTCTCCTGATATTTATACAGTATCCATCGTACGTCACGAGATTGTGCTAATCCAACTGTGGTACGTAAATATAAGTCATGCAGGGGCTGGGGATGGGGGTGGTCTACAGTGATATCACATCCACCAAATGGCCACAACAAACGCCTGGGACTAGTGTTATTAGCTCGCTGTTCCATTGAATGCCCGGAAGGGCATGTGATCCTTGTTGGTGGTGTCCACTATCATCCATGGACTGGCGCATTGGGAGGCGATCATGTATTCGGGGTCAGGTTCCAGCAGGGCTATCTGTGTGTTGTTTCCTAACTGTGGTGCTGTGGCCCATAGAATTTCCTCTTGTCCCAGCTCAACCGCTGCTGTTGAAGCTAATATCACTGCACAAGTGTCGTACCATGAGGATTCCGGTCCAAGTGGTGTGCGGCGGCCGTGTATGTCTAATTCAAGTTATCTGCAATGTATGATGGCTTCACTGGCGCTGAGGAAATCAGAACCTAATAGCGCCTCATTTTGAATAGAGGCGACTACAACTCGCTGAATGAATTGCATCTCCTCTATCTGTATTACGATGTTTACGGTACCAGCCACTGGAACGTCATCTCCAGTAGCTGTTTGTAAAAGTATGTTAGTAGGCCTATGGGGTGGCTTTCGATGAGGTGGGATGCTCTCAGATGCTCTCGCCTGTTAAAACGGTAATGGAAGCTCCAGTGTCTGCTGTGGCACTGGTAGAAAAGCCACCGAACAAACAAGCACATGTATTTATAACTTTGCGGTGTACTTGCAGAAGAGTTTCCAGTGTTACTGTTTGCAGAATCTCATTTGGTGTGGTGGTATACTGTATCTACTGAGCTTGTTTCTCTATAGCTTCCGTGAGCATGATAGGTGGCTGCGTGAGGAAGGGACCAACTCGTTATCGTTGCTCCTGTGTTTGCTTATGCGACGACTGAGTGCGGGGCTAGGGGGGGGGGGGGGTTCGGATATACAGCAGTTTGGATAGGACTACTGCAGTGGTGACATATGGTTACCTGGGCCAGCCACTGGGGACAATGCATCATAGGACGTTTAGGTGATACGCAAAAGAAACTGTGTTGACGCGTTGTTTGTCGTGCTCTTTGTGATGATTTCTTTTGTGGATCCAAGATACGGGGCGCTGCTTGTCATCTGTATCATTACTACTACTGCTGGGTGCAGTGAGTGATGCTGATAGGGCTTGTGAATTGCATACCACCAAGAGGCACCGGGTGTTCAGTGCTTTGGTGGTGGGTCGTGGTGCTTGTATAAACGTTGTTTCCGTGGAGGGGCTACAACCAACCACTGCCATTATTTAAAGGAACGAGAGTTTGTTAAATGCAGTTATTGTGGGGTCACACATTTTTGGATGCAGTGTGCATTGTAGGCACCGACTTATGTGAAGCCTGGTGTATGGTGCTGTTTGCTTTTGTTGAGGTAACGTAGGTGTTTGCTGTTGATGTGTCTCCCTCACGTGGTTGTCCAGGGACCGTAGTTGAGCCAAGTTGCAGGAGTGGGCACTGAAGTGACTCTCTCATCAGTGCACATGCTAGTTTAATGGGGGGGGGGGGGCTCTGGCTGCAGTGTACGTTGGTCAGCTGTTGGTATTGTGGAGGGAGGATGGTACAGACATCGTTCCTTCCAGTGGCTCTGCTGACCACATCCAAAACATGCGTTAGTAGGGCGTGTGTGCAGTGTAGTACTATTTTGTGCTGGTCGTGTAGTCTGCCGTGTGGCGACAGTGATTCTGAGTATGGTAACTAAGTTGGGGCGTGCGGAGATCTGTTTATTTATCTCTTCTAACCTGTCACGCGTGTTTGACCTATTGCTGTTGTTGTGCTGGTTGCCACGTCATGGGGCATTATTGTGACCTCCCCGATGGGACTGGCCACGGCCCCTTCCTCTAGGGGCGTGACTATGACTGGTGGGGTGTAAATATTGTGGCGTGGTGTGTGGGTCTGTTGCTGTTGCGGTGTCGGTCATGACAAGGAATTTTGTGTCATTTACCTCATTGATAGGATTTGTTTGGCGGAAATTAGCTTTTGCCCATTCTAGGAAGTTCTCGATTCTGGCTGCTGTTGCTGTTAGCGATTACAGATTGTAGTGTTCCAAGAGAAACAGCTTTTCGTTGAGGGCTGGCTCTCTGGTCAACGTGTTAATAAAGGTGTCTAAATGAAGGTGGGTTACTCCTTCGTTAATCATGCTGGGGTATGTGCGAGTAACAAGTCATCCAGCTCCATCCAGTCACTCTCCGTCTCCATGTATGTCGGCGGCATATCTCACCCGAAATCTGCCAGAACCTGGTCTATATGTAGGTGGTGTTGTAGGTATATGCTCCCATTCTAATCTGGGATCTCCTTGCTACACTGTCCATATTGGAGCTTCGCTGTGTTGAGGCTTAGTGTGGTATAATGGTGTAGACGCCGATAATCACCTAATTGGTGTAGAACGATGAACATGCAGTGGCGTGTCGTGTATACATCGTGGGGGTCCTGTTGGTCGCTGTAAGGTCGTTCCTCATACAGAGGGCGTCCAGGAGACTGACAAGGGTGCTGTATGGTGAGTGAGTGTATATCTTATGTCGTATTGTGGCAGGTGTGTTCCCGTACTCCAATATTCATACCACGGTACCACAAGGTAGCACGGAGATGAAGTTCTCATTGGAGGTGATATGGGGCGCGGGGCATGAGGGTGTGCCATTGGTCACCGTCTGGTGGAGCAGGTGAATGCATTGGTCGTGAAGGTGTCATGCTCCCAGGTAGGCGTCTTTCTTGCAGATGTCCGCGGTCTGGCAAAGGTGTTGGTAGCCTATTGCGGATGTCCGACAAGGTGATGTACGGAGCACCCACCTGCGAGGCATCTCGGGATGTCACCCCACTGATCAGCGAATACTCTCGTAAATATGGGTGCTGGTAATTCTGCACTGGGGAAATTCTGGTCATTATCGGTTATATCACGTACGGTGCTCCTATCATAAGATGCTATCCTCATGTCGAGGGAATACTGTTCATCGTGGTGCTTCCTACTTTTGCATGGATGGTTAAGCTAATCAGTATCCGAAGATACTGAGGGGATGTTTGCGGTTATCGACACTTTGGTTGTCACCACTCAGAAACTCCAATAGTTTCAGAGTCGGGTCGGAACAACATGGCAGAGTGAGGTCCAGACAATTAATATGCCTTGCGGCTTTGAAGGAGCATTGATAGATACAATCACTCATATATAAGTAAGGAGGCCCTAAGGTACATGGTTAATTTATATTATCTAGCTGGTGCGCGATGTTACATATCCGCTACACCCGGAAAAGTGACTTACACAAATGTCTCCTAAAGACTGATCATCCCTTACTACTTTTAAACCTATCCTATTGAGCTAAAATAGCCAGGTTTAGTCGGTCACATGTCAGGTTCGCATAATGAGAACATGCACAGTTGCCTCCACGAAAAAGGGATGCTGTAGTGTAGAAAGAAAAAGGTTCTGCGGTTTATTGCTGCTGCATAGTATAGCCTAGCGTACTGCGATCCTAGTATTTATATAAAATAAGCAAAACAAGTAATTAGGATAGCTACTGCCATATATAACTAACTATCACAGTATTGACAATAAATGAGGTCACACGACGGTATTGTGCTTGTTAGTCGCATGCACAAAATAAAGATAATATATACATTTAAAAAGAGATAAACTATAAAATGCGGTCTCAGGACACCGGTTGGTACCTATTAGTCATCAGTACCTGTAAATAAATACATAAATATAAGAATACAATAGTGTGTTTTTTAGAAGTACATATTAGTCATCGGTACGGAAAAAGTTCTAGGATCACTGTATATGGTGTGTCACAGTTGAGGAACATGAAATGGCTCGATTCTGGAGTTTGCTGGGAAATATCCGCAGACGGACTCTTGATGCTGCTCAATCTCAAAGATGGTGAAGGAGAATGATTGCAGATGCGGATGGCTAGTAGATAGTCATGTTACATTTACACACCTTAATTTAACAGAGTGTAGAAAGTTCCATACGGATACGGAAGTTGTAAGCTGCCCCGTAGTAATGAAGGGCTACAGTTGAAAAGTTACATGATGCATATGCATCTCGGATTTACACAAGATGTGATGCACCGTATAGCTCGTGTGGTGCACCAGGCAATGCCCCACTAGACCATGGTCGAAAAGTTAAATAGTGCACACAACACATGGTACAGAGTTTGATCACCACATTTCCGCATGGCTCAGAATATCTGTCTAGTCGTCCACAAAGAGCACCACTTGTTCTACATACTACGAGATGCTATATCGGGTCCACAAGACCCATCCGCAGGAAGGTTCCTCGGAAGTGGTGAAAAGTGCAGGCATCTTCTTAAATTTCATTTATTGCCCCTGGGTGATATCCTCCAGAGAGCATACAAAAACTTCTTAGATGCTGATGCGGCAGTTGCGTGCCAGAGACTGATAACTCAATTCCGATGGGCACCGTTTCAGTTAAAGGACAACAGGCAGACAGTAAGCAGTTACCCACTTGTCCAGTGCTCTGGCCACACAACATACCACCTTCTCTCTCTCCGTGATCTGCTCTTAATCTTTATTTTTAGCCCCTTTTATACTACTCGTGACGTCACAGCTAGAGCGTCCAGCCAATCAGCGTGTGAGCTGTAGCCAATCAGCGTGCGAGCTCTAAGTGCAAGGACGCTATCACGTGATGGACATCCTCCCCATTCACTCAGTACATGCACGCATTTGTGACGTTATTTCAATATTTTGAGCATAATTTAAGGAGATAAACAGGGATAACTCGGCCATTTCTTATCCGATTTTAAAACCGTAAAGTGGTTTGGAATCCTCGTTTCGTTATGGTCCTGATAGGTACCAATAACGACAAAGAAACTTTAAGTTAAAGAAATTACATGCACCAACTCGGTACACAATAAGATGCGTTCTCTCCCAACGCTGACGTGCATTGTCAAGGAAGCTCTGACACGCGCGCATGCGTGCTACACGATCTCACGGACATTTTAGAAACCTCTCCTATACGGCTTTATACATGCGTACTATCCTACTCAGGGGTGGGTATGTACCCGGTCCGGTCATCGCGTACCCAGCTGGGATGGAATGGTTCGTACCTGACCGGTAGACCCCCGTTACAATATTTATGACGTCATACCTCTATACTCTTATATACCTATAGTTTGCTCAGTATATTTTATTGAACTGCTACTTCTGGAACCTGGTATATTCATATGTTAATTGACATTAACAATGGCTTCCATAGATCTTAAATTAGTAGATTCTCTTCACTTACAATTATCCCTATTAATGGGAGTAAGGCATCTATAGGCTGTCTACGTATTTATAGATCTGCTGGTGTCCATATCTGAAAGGTGTGTTTATAGCAAGGCGTATTCATCCAAAATGTCTAAGTTCCAAAGTTATTACGTATAAAATAATTTTAACTTATTTAAACCAATGGGTTCAGACCAATTTATAATTAAGTAATTTCTAAAATAATATGTATGTATAGGACATATGAGTTGGAACATTCATTTGTTTTCAAAACCCATTACACGGTGGCATACCACATAATCAGCATGCATAGATGCAACTCATGGTGGTGCGTTGTCAGGTCTACTGCGTTCTTTAGTCTACAAATATGCACCAGGCATCTCGCCACCTTTTCGCAGATGACCTGAATGTTAGCTCAAGGCTCCTGATTGCCACGAAGTGTTTACACTGTATTTAACTGGTCATCAGTAAACTTATCTTTATGTGAGTGCGCTGTCTCATCATCTTCATCATCATGTCATAAGCCATATACGGCTTCTACATGATTCTCATCGACGAATTTCATCTAGCCTGAGAAGTTTCTGTACAGCCTGACCGCCATCTTTAATATTACTTCGGCGGTGTCATATCTAGTAATTTATCGATGAATAACTTTTGAAGTTTTGGACAGGTTTCGATAATATGAATTGGGCGGCAAATCTTTTAGCCCATCCGATTGAATGTCATAACTTTGTTATGGACCTTCATCTTCGTCTGTTATTATCTGAAGTGTTCAGACTCTGGTATGACAAGTGTACAAACCTAACATATCTGTCTTATACACATTTCCTGTCTTCTTCATCGAAGTCGTTTTCTGACGATCATCACCTATGACGCCATCTAGCTTCATCTCTTGGCAACTATGTTTCACCATCATCGAAAGTATCTTCTGACGACCATCACATGTGATGTCATCTAGCTTCATCTTGTTTCGATTGTCAGTTTCGCCTTCATCGAAGGTATCTTCTAACGCCCAATTTCCGCAACGTCATCTATCTTGATCTCGTTCCTAGACCTGTGGTGCGCCAGCAGCTTCGTCGCCATACGAGATCGATTCACCAACTTCATAGGACGAATTCGGAACTGCCAGCCCCTTCCGCGTTGTCGACCACTCATAGCGTTGGGATCGTCTGTGGTTGATACTATTCTTGACGCTCATCGTCACGTCGGACATTTCCGGATTAAAAGGTAGATAACAGTTTATCGATTATTTGCTAGCACACCGTTTATACTACACACCAGGGGTGTGTGGGAACTAGTAAAAATGTAAAATTGTATAATTCATAACTATTTAAAAGTTAAATAAATTTTAAGATAAGCATTTATGGCCTTAATCTAAGTCAGGTTCATGGATAATATGGCTGATTGTTTGAACGACTAAGCTTGGGTAATTCCAAATTTGGTTGCACAAAGTCATATTTATCATCGCCGTCATCTCATCGCATGTATGTTTAGTCATTGTATTTACGCCTGAATACAGCTTTATTTTATTATTTGAAATCAATAGTTTACCTTTAAATTTCCAACACGTTCAATAAATTGTAAAATTGAACTACATCAAGGATAGCAGCATATAGATTCTATGAATACGATTCTGATGTATTTTTAAAATTGGCATGGAGCCTGATAGTGGATATAATACCAATAATTCTTAGAGATGACAGCCGATTTGTTCACCGATCTAAATTTAACATCTGTGATGTTTTGACATCATAGATTAAATTTATCTCTGGACAGAAATCGTCTACCCCAACCAGAACGAGTTGTAATCAGGTCTGAATAATAACTATCAGGGTTCAACCTGATCGAGCAAATACAACATTAGATCCCTTATTAGATTCCATAATCCGACTGGATGAACTTGGTAGTTTATCATCACATTAATCTCAGACCTGGAGGTATCCTTTCAAATGGCATTGCTTATCAACCTGTCTATCCGATGATCAGGAGGTGTCGAGTTGCTTAACACCCTAGACACATTGTTATAGCGCTCAACTTTAACGAGGTCATGACCTTATCTTGACCTCTGATTAACTCCCAGCAACCAAATATGATCGGTATCTACCCAATAAAGACCGGCATTATCCGCATAGAACACAACGGGCACTTCACAACCCATAAAATATGCAGAATTCATAATTATATTGAATGTTGAACAAACCGTTCAAACACGCTCAAAACGTTAAGCCGTATCCGAACAGATTTAACCTCTTTTATACGATTTGCAACCTGATTAACCCGTTTCCATCATCATTACACGACTGGAAGATATGAGTCACATGATTTAATGAGGTGGGGTGGGGTGGCTTCATGATTGAAGATTTTCCCAGAGTCCAGAAAAGATGAGTCCAGACATGTACACTGTCAATCATCCTTACACAATGCATTAACCCTTGTCATCATCATTACGCGAGGACTCTAGGAACCAAGTGATTTAATGAGGGGCGGGGCTTATGGTCAGCCTCTACATTTAACATCCAATCAGAACGGAGAGGAGCTGGGCCCCACAAAATAAAGCATTGCGCAAAAGAGTTTAACAAAATAAATATTTACACAAAAGATGTTCACACCTTACACTTGTCCCTTATCTACATATAATTACCTTAAAATTGTTGCTTTTGGAATTCAGGGTTCAAAGTGTTGGAATTGCTACACGTATTCAAAATGGATGGAGCTTAACTACGAATGGGCGGGGCAAAGCTAGACAGCTATAAGTCGTTCCCACTAATGAACCGTTCCAGGTTTAGCAATGCCTCGCCCATCTCTAGCTAGGCTCAACCCGCACCTTGCTCGTGTTACGATCGATAGATCAATCGATCTCTGAATTCCCTGACTATCAATTTTCAGAAAGCTATAACCTACAGGTAAGCTGTTAAATCCTTTGAAACTACTTTTACTGGGTGCTGTTGCTACCTATGGCAGCAACAGCGCACAGTCAAATTAGTTCAAAATAGTCAACAGAATGTTTATTAAACGATAAAGACATACAATTCGTACAACGTGTCGGATTATTAAGCCCTAAAGTTAAAAGTTATTCGTGGCGTAATGATTATGACGCCACCATACACGTCACTTAGTTAATTATTACGTCATTTGATGGATAAATTGGAAAGGCGCATTCTCTGCGTAACATTGTAGTAACAATTGCAGGCATACATGCTTTCACAGGGTGTGATCCGTGGATGCCTTGGACACTCTGGAGACCTGCTAACGGCGCCGCCACTTGTACGACAACGGATGACCGGTTCAGATACAGCGCAAGATGCCCAGTGGAAAAACAGAGTCGTCCTTGCACAACTAGTATGGTCAAATCTTGTCTAACACCATCGTTATTAACCCGATTCACCCCGGACATGTCACCATGTCGTATTTCCAAGGCAACAATACAGAACAATTGCTTCCAGTCAAATTAATCTAGAAAATATTCAACAGAAAACGTTTTATCTTGGATAGATGTGTAGTTGAAAGGATTAAGAAATACAGATAAAGTCAACTTTTTCATTTCTCAATTCCAACTAGAATAATCAGATATTGCAGACCATCGATATCAAGTTTCTCCACATTGTCAATTTTGGCAGATATTCTTGAATGCTTTCGGACATTTTGGATCGTTATAACACCCTTTCTTTTGTTAAATCTTACTACAGCAAATTGGGACCGTATGATCCACGAAAGAAGAAATTAATCCGATCCAGATCCGTTTTATCCAGATAATGGCTATCTGGAAACCGTCTTTGCTGGTAATATCCTTTGTGTTTGTGTGTGGAATTTGAATCAAACCGGATCCTTAGTGTAGTAGATAGAGATTCCACCACACAAATATACACACACGCATGCAGAAACAGCTTGCAACGATACACGCACACACACATCCATTCACACACTCACCACCCAACCACCCCACCACCCTCCTAGACACACCTCCAGCCCACCACCCTCACACACACACACACGCACGCACGCACGCACGCACGCACACACGCACGCACGTTCGCACACACAGACCCATCTTTATCCCGCCCCTGCCCCACCCCACCACCCATCCCCTACCCCACCCGCCCCACCTCCACACACACGCACACACATCGCACCAACCACACTCCTACACGCAGGCGCGCACGCGCATGCCTAAAGGCACATAAGCACGCGCTCGCACGTAATTAAATTAATTAATGTAATTTTAGTGGTGGATTTGGATTAGAGATACATGTCTTTAATTCAATTTCACACCATAAATGTTGTAATTTATACGGAATGAAAGCATCATATATGTTAATATTCTTTGTTAATTTCTTTGCATTTATTTGCACAATTGAAGTCTAAAAGCGTGCAGTATTAGCAATGTTATTTTCAAGAATCCTGCTGTGAACCTGACCATTTAATCAATATAGTGAGCCTCTATTAACAGTCCGTCATGCGAGACCACGTTTATGATGTAGTTCTACAGGCATGCGAGAAGTGCTTCTGGTAGAATACATACATTAATTTACTGTTCACTCGATTTATCTAGTTTGAAACGTTGAATTGGGAATTCCCAGAATCTCAATTTCTAGGTAATTATGCAGGTAAACAGTTGAATATCTTAAAGCTAATTTGAATGGTGGTCTGTTGCTGCTCCCAGGAAAATTGGTTTCAAAATACTCAAACGAAGGTAAATTCAACAAAAAACATACAAATTGTACTCTTTAGAACAGAGTTTTCTATTTTCATGACGTCATTATGACTGCGGCGTCAGCTAAATAGTGCTGTATGTATTCATTGACCTGTTGGAAAGACCAATGAATAATGTCTAAGTGTATCATTGTATTAACGTTTACAGCTATTCCATTTTTGCTTTCTCAGCATGTGGTCAGTGGTCGGGTTGGTCACAATGGGCACCTGCTGGCGGCGCCGCCACTTGCACAACGTGGGATATCCGGATTAGAAGCAGAACGGGATGCATACCACAGACTGAAGCCCAGTCTCGTCCTTGCACGACTAGTATGTTCAAATTTGCTCTAACACGATCGTTATTAACAGATTCACCCCCAATATTTCACTATGTCCCATTTTAAAATGAACCATGCAGGAAAATTGCTTCCCATCAAATTAATCCAGAAAATATTCAACAGAATATGTTTTATCGTGGATATAATTTAACTTTTTAAGGATTTGTATTTGAAAGGATCAAGTTTCTTCACATTGTCAATTCTGTCAGAGATGCTGGAATGCTTTCGGATATTTTGGATCATTATAACACCCTTTCTTGTGTTAAATCTTATGGCAAATTGGGAAAGTATGATCCACGGAAGAAGAAATTAATCAGATCCAGATCCGTTTTATCCAGATAATGGCTATCTGGAAACCGTCTTTGCTGGTAATATCCTTTGTGTTTGTGTGTGGAATTTGAATCAAACCGGATCCTTAGTGTAGTAGATAGAGATTCCACCACACAAATATACACACACGCATGCAGAAACAGCTTGCAACCATACACGCACACACACCCATTCACACACTCACCACCCAACCACCCACCACCATCCTAGACACACCGCCAGCCGACCGCCCTCACACACACACACACACACACACACACACACACACACACATGGAGGCACGCACGCACGCACGCACGCGAGCACGCACGCGAGCACGCACGCGAGCACGCACACACAGCCCCATCTTTATCCCGTCTCTGCCCCACCCCACCACCCCTCCCCCACCCCACCCACCCCACCTCCCAACACACACGCACACACATCGCACCAACCACACACCTACACCCAGGCGCGCACGCGCATGCCTACAGGCACATAAGCACGCGCTCGCACGTAATTAAATTAATTAATGTAATTTTAGTGGTGGATTTGGATTAGAGATACATGTCTTTAATTCAATTTCACACCACAAATGTTGTAATTTATACGGAATGAAAGCATCATATATGTTAATATTCTTTGTTAATTTCTTTGCATTTATTTGCACAATTGAAGTCTAAAAGCGTGCAGTATTAGCAATGTTATTTTCAAGAATCCTGCTGTGAATCTGACCATTTAATCAATATAGTGAGCCTCTATTAACAGTCCGTCATGCGAGACCACGTTTAGGATCTAGTTCTACAGGGATGAGAGAAGTGCTTCTGGTAGAATAAATAAATTAATATACTGTTCACTCGATTGATCTAATTTGAAACGTTGGATTGGGAATTCCCAGACTCTCAATTTTCTAGGTAATTATGCAGGTAAGCAGTTGAATATCTTAAAGCTAATTTGAATGGGGGTTTGTTTGCTGCTCCCAGGCAAATTGGTTTCAAAATACTCAAACGAAGGTAAATTCAACAAAAAGCATACAAATCGTACTCTTCAGAACAGAGTTTTCTATTTTCATGACGTCATTATGACTGCGGCGTCAGCTAAATAGTGCTGTATTTGTCCATTGAACTGTTGGAAAGACCAATGAATAATGTCTAAGTGTATCATTGTATTAACGTTTACAGCTATTCCATTTTTGCTTTCTCAGCATGTGGTCAGTGGTCGGGTTGGTCACAATGGGTACCTGCTGGCGGCGCCGCCACTTGCACGACGTGGGATATCCGTGTTAGAAGCAGAACGGGATGCATACCACACACTGAAGCCCAGTCTCGTCCCTGCACGAATAGTATGTTCAAATTTGCTCTAACACGATCGTTATTAACCGATTCACCCCCAATATTTCACTATGTCCTATTTTAAAATGAACCATGCAGGAAAATTGCTTCCCATCAAATTAATCTAGAAAATATTCAACAGAATATGTTTTATCGTGGATATAATTTAACTTTTCAGGGATTTGTATTTGAAAGGATTAGGAAATACAGAAAAAGTCGACTTTTTCATTTCTCAATTCCAACAAGAATAATCAGATATTGCAGACCATCGATATCAAGTTTCTTCACATTGTCAATTCTGTCAGATATTCTGGAATGCTTTCGGATATTTTAGATAATTATAACACCCTTTCTTGTGTTAAATCTTACGGCAAATTGGGGAAAGTATGATCCACGAAAGAAGAAATTAATCCGATCCAGATCCGTTTTATCCAGATAATGGCAATCTGGAAACCTTCTTTGCTGGTATCATCCTTTTTTGATGTGTTGGAATTTTGGCCAAATCGGATCACTCGTGTATTAGATAGAGATTCCACGGCACACATATGCATGCGCGCACGCACGCACGCACGCACTCACACACACACACACCACACGCACTCACACACACACACACACACACACACACACACACACACACCACACACACACACACACACACACACACACACACACACACACCACACACGCACTCACACACACACACCACACACACACACACACACACACACACACACACACACACACACACACACACACACACACACACACACACACACACACACACACACACACACACACACACACACACACACACACACACACACACACACACAGAGACACACGTCAATCTACGTGTTAACCATGCATAGGCGCTTGGCCCACTCAAATTTAAGTAGGTACTTCAAGACAGTTATCGTTGAAAATCAATGTGTACAAATGAAATGAAATGAAATGTATTTTGTACTGAACGAAATTACACGTTTTGACCATATAGAGATCTACAATACAACATAGAAAGTTGGTAACAGTTTAACTAGAATTTACAGAAACAAAAGCATAATTCGAACGAACATGAAATTACATAATATATACAGTCAGCCTTGTGCGACTAGCCACATAGTTCTGGAAGCAAGAGGATGGCGTTTCTCCAAGACAAAAATACGCACAGTTGCTAATGGAGGGATCCAATCTGTCACCCAAGTAATTGACGTCATATTAAATTACTTTATTAGAGGGCTAATGTCATAATCATTAGTAGGTTTAACACAGTCGGGAACATTTGAATAGTCCGCAATGAAGAGTAACAATTGTATGTGTTTGATCGATTTATAGTTTAATAACTGTTTTGTTGAAAAGTTTGAATCTAACCTGACCTGGAGCCGTTGCCGTCATAGGCAACCACTGTTCACAGGCAAACTAGCTTCAACATATGCAACATTTTAACTGTACAGTTACTCTAAAATTGAGATTATGGGAGTCGGGGTTCAAGGTATATAAATGCATCCCAACTTGCGCAGAACTTATGTGGAGCTTAGTTAGAAGACGGCATAGACAATTATGTCATCTGGGAGCTGACGTCACAGTCATTAAAAAGTTTAACGTAGCAATTCCGTTATGAAGTGTACGGATTGTATGTCTTTGATCGATCTACAAGTTAATAAACGTTATGTTGAGTTAGTAGTTGTGTACATACAGACCATTAGCCGTGGAGGGCTATTGATACGGTTCCACCCTTTCTATCTTCACTCAAAACGCTTTCAACCATAATACCCCATACCCTCAATTCCAACGAAATCATATTGCACATGTATTTAATCCTGTATGTTTCCCTTGAAAATAGGATATGGGGAATTTATCGGTGAAAGGATTAAACAGCTTACCTGTATGATGGCCTTAACTTTGAGATACTCGTAATTCACGTGTTAAAGGGCTAATCGCCGGATGAACGGGTATTAGGAAGCGTAATATAAATACCTCACGCCAACCTGAATCATTTAACCAGTAATTGGAGCATTGGTAGGCTAGCCATGCATATTAATCAGAGAACAAATTAAACATATATAGCCTGATAGGCTGTCAATAAACATTCCACAATCTCAAATGGAACACAAATTTTAGATGGTCTCAAGCATTCGTGCCTATCACCCCTTTACGGAAGGCAGATCAACATGTGAACAATGACATAACAAGTGAAAACAGTATCATTAATTTACACGAGGAGTACACACGGCCACGACGACGCCGATGACGATGGCGGCGGCGGCGAGGACAATTACGTAATTATCAGAAATATTCTCTAATGGTATTATGTAAACAGTACTGAACAACAAAAAAATGTAAGCAGAAAAAAATGTAAAAAATATTGCCACATAAAACACCACATTCAACAGAACAACATCAACCACCAGGAGCCACCACCGGCCCGCTACCGACACCACCGGCCCGCCACCGCCACCACCACCACGAACACCACCAACACCACCTACACCAACGCCGCTGCCGCCACCACCGCCGCCGTCGCTACCGGCATCGCTACCACCACCAACAACAACAACACCAACAACACATATACCAGCACCACCGGCAAATCGGCCAGTACCATTACAACGACTGATTCGATCATGTGCTGTAGGAGTGCTAGCAATTCCATAACCACTATCCTCACTCCCACCAGCAACACCACCACTGGTAAATACAACAATAACGGCGACAATGACAACTATGATAACAACGACAACGATGACAGCAGTGGTGACAGAAATAAATAATAACAACAGTACAAATAACGTCTGATAGCAACGCAGACAACAACAACAACGCGGACAGAACTGGTGATAGAACTATCCTAAATGGAATCAAATTATGTTTTATAAACGTGTATGGTCTAACAACAAGACTAAATTAACCCGAAATGAACGCTTTCATGTACCATACAGCAGCATATAATAGGCCTAGATGAAACTAAATTGGACGAGTATGATAGCGTAAGCTTAGAAGGGTATACGGCAATACCAGAAAACCGAACAAATGCATTGTATACATTTGGGAGCATCTGCTTTTTAGCCCATAACACCATAGAAAATCGTGTCAGTGCAATTAATACAGACAGTGAATTTGTTTTATGGATTACAATCCACACAATTTTAACAAAACTTGGTAAAAATGTTATATGAGGATGCGTGTATATCCCACCTCAGAGTAGACCATATGTAGTTGACGGACTCTTTGATGGATTGGGACAAGAACATGTCGTCGTCGTCGTCGTCGTCGTCGTCGTCGTCGTCGTCGTTGATGTTATTACTACTGCTGTCATTGGATAACGTGCGTATGGAATTACACTCGTCATTACAAATCACTTCATCATGTGCAGATTTTGCTAAATACTAGAAACATGTGCGATAAAGATGGCATTACATCGGCTCAACGTATACACATTTCAAGGAAATGTCGCGTGAATATTGACCGCAAAAGCACTGTGACATTCGCACGCACAATCGATCGATCAAACCATCATTAAGTGATCAAAATTCATACCAAATGCATTGATATTGGCCTGGGGTTAACAAAGGTCAAACTGTGTCCAGTAAACATCCAAATTAATGGCTTAATTTAGACATTACTTAATATTGAGTGAGCATTTTCTAACCAAGTGGCGAGTAAGAGATGTTGACACCTAATACGCAAACGCCTGTGGCACGCCGGGCGCCTATGAAAACATTGTATTAATACTAATTATACTAGTCTGAAAACTGCAAAAAGCTAGATTTTCCGTAGTCGTTGACGTGGTCAGCAGGCTGTTTGCCCGCGGGGACTACTACTAATTTTGATAACATTATTTTCAGAGTTGAATATTGTATTTGCCCATCGAATGCTTTACGGACGGCCATGCATTTTTATTAGCTATATTATTTTATGGCTATGCTTAGAAATGAATAGTACGTTTGCTCAAGCACTATTACTATAGTCAGTCCTGCGGATTCTTAGATATACTATTTCAATTTTGACTGCAAGCCGCCTGTGATCAGCAAGTATTTACATATGATTACTGAATATTAATAATATTCTTGTCTTAATACATCTTTCGGAATAATTATTACACGTGTACAGCCAATTCTCTTATAATTGAATGTGTAGTTCCACAGAGATGGGCTGTAAAACTGCGCATTTTGCATTACTCCATCTTACAAAAGCTATGAAAATGCATGATTCCCGATCCTCCATTCGGTACACTTTTAAGTTTCAATAGCAGTGTGGATAGTCTACTCATCGGAGTGATCTGCGTTTGTCTGCCTGCCTGCCTGCCCGCCTGCCCGCCTGCCCGCCCGCCCGCCCGCCCGCCTTCCTGCCTGCCTGCCTGCTTACCTACATGCCTGCCTGCCTGCCTGCCTGCCTGCCTGCCTGCCTGCCTGCCTGCCTGCCTGCATGCCTGCCTGTCTGCCTGCCTGCCTGCCTGCCTGCCTGCCTGCCTGCCTGCCTGCCTGCCTGCCTGCCTGCCTGCCTGCCTACCTGCCTGCATGTCTGTATGTATGTATGTATGTCTGTCTGTCTGTCTATCTGCCTGCATGCCTGCCTGCCTGCCTGCCTGCCTGCCTGCCTGCCTGCCTGCCTGCCTGCCTGCCTGCCTGCCTGCCTGCCTGCCTGCATGCCTGTCTGTCTGTCTGTCTGTCTGTCTGTCTGTCTGTCTGTCTGTCTGTCTGTCTGTCTGTCTGTCTGTCTGTCTGTCTGTCTGTCTGTCTGTCTGTCTGTCTGTCTGTCTGTCTGTCTGTCTGTCTGTCTGTCTGTCTGTCTGTCTGTATGTCGTATGCCTGCACGCCTGCCTGCCTGCCTGCATGCCTACCTGCCTGCCTGCCTGCCTGCCTGCCTGCCTGCCTGCCTGCCTGCCTGCCTGCCTGCCTGCCTGTCTGTATGTCTGTCTGTCTGTCTGTCTGTCTGTCTGTCTGTCTGTCTGTCTGTCTGTCTGTCTGTCTGTCTGTCTGTCTGTCTGTCTGTCTGTCTGTTTGTCTGTCTGTCTGTCTGTCTGTCTGTCTGTCTGTCTGTCTGTCTGTCTGTCTGTCTGTCTGTCTTTACATTGAAAAAAACGCATTGGCACAGGAATTTAATTACAAATTTCTTTACCTAAATTTGTCCTATCGAGACCAAGTTTAGATTTGCTTAGAGTGGTCCCCCCTTGAGATTAGTTGGGGTAAAATGAACTTATCAGTAGGTCGCTTTAACAGGTAAAGGCTGGGATTGATCCTACATTATAGAGAAATCACACACACACGAATGCACGCCCGTCCGCACGCACGCACGCACGCACGCACGCACGCACGCACGCACACATCTGAACGAATGCACGAATGCATGCAATAACACATGCACATAGTAATACATGCACGAATGCACGCAATAATGCATGCATGAACGCATGCACGAACGAACGCACGAATGCATGCACGCACACACCCACGCACTAATGTACTCACGAATTAATGCACCCACACACACACGCACACATACACCCACGCAAGTATAGATGCACACACGTGCGGATGTACGAGCACACCCCCACACACATACACACATACGAACAAACGCCCGGACGCACGAACGAACGAACGAACGAACGAACGAACGAACGAACGAACGCACGCACGCACGCACGCACGCACGCACGCACGCACGCACGCACGCACGCACGCACGCACGCACGCACGCACACACACTTTTGCAGACACAAAATTAAAAGATGTCCTACGGATATGATTTCATGTTGCCCCACCATTGATTTTGGTTGGGATTAGATTTATTTAAGAATAGGTAGGGAGGGATGAAACCTTGTCATTGTTATCAGGAACTATAAGGTCTAACTTTGATCTTACTAGCAAATCTTTCAGGTTTGGATTTCTATTGTAAGCTATTACTGGTCGTGCTTTGATCGGTTCCTTTAATTTAGATTGCAACTGTGAATATTCGTCTTTCATGGTTTTTGCTAATTCAACATTACGTCTATTGTATATGAGTTGAAATGGGATAATTTTGTTCTTTTGTGATATTCCCGAATCTACATTTATTCCAAATGGTGCTTTTGTTTGGAGTGTTCTAATCCAATGGCCTTCTCGGATTTTGCGAAACGAAGTCATTACTTCCTCACTATCGAAGGTCGGAATCTGTTCTATTGGCATGATTTCAAAATGATGTTCAACTGAATGATCAGGAAGTTGGAAATGTTGAGCAATTGGCGTATCTGCTGAGGTGTTAATATCAGAAACGTGGCGTCTAGCACGCAATCTAAATGCATTTTTTGTTTCACCAACATACTGTTTCTGGCAAAGGGCACAATTGATCAAATAGACTACATTCTCAGAGTCACAATGCATATTAGTTCGGATATGATATTCATTTTTAGTTTGAAAGCTCAGGAATGTTTGTTGGTTTACAATATAGTTGTTTACTTTGCATCTATTTTTGTCGCATTTAGAAACTGATCCATCGCACATGATTGGTTTATTGTGTTTAATTTGGACAGGCTCAAACTCGGGTCCGCTATGAGGTTTTAGATTTTCAAGCTCATTGATGGTGTCTGCTTTAATTTTTCGAAGAAAACGGGCTGAATAGCCTCGTGCTTTCAAAGCATCAAACAGAGTAGAGCATGCATTATTCAGATTTTGCCTGTTGCTAGAGTTTCGAAAAAATCTTATGATTTGCGATTTGATCAAACCTTTAAATGTGTGTGGAGGATGAAATGATTTTTTGTGAAGCAGCTGATGTGAGTCTGTTGGCTTAAAGAATACTTTATATTCTAATTTTCCAGAGGAATCAAATTGAGGACCCTTATAGATCGTGACATCTAAAAAGTCAACAGATGTTCCACTAATAGTAGCTTTTAGCTTGATATTTGAATCTTGGTTATTTAAAATGCGAAAAAATTCCCAAAAGTCTTCTTCTGAATGTTGCCAAACTATGAAGATGTCATCTAGATATCTGAGGTAAAGAAGAGGCTTTTTGGTTGATTTGTTCAGTGCCTCCTCTTCCCACTCCGCAACATAAATCGTGGCAAAATTTGGGCTGAATCGTTTACCCATTGCGCAACCACAGATTTGAAGGTAATTTTCACCATTAAATTGGAAATCGTTTCCTTTAAGACTTAGCTCTAATAATTTTAGAATTTCCGTGTCTGGTCGATCTGGATCAGGAAATTTGACAAAATAATTCTTAATAGCATTGACTCCAGCATCAATATCTATATTGGTATACATAGCATCTATGTCTAATGTGACTAAATATGCATCTTTCGGAACTGACTATTTGGATAGCTTTGAAAGAAAGTGTTCTGTGTTCTTGAGAAAGCTCTTGTGTCTATTAGCAATGGGCTTTAAATAGTAATCAATATATTCTGAAATGCCATAAGACTCACTGCCACAGTCTGAAATGATGGGTCGTCCAGGCGGTGTCAATGGATCTAACCAGGTGCTGATAGGTTTATGGATTTTAGGCAAGATATAAAATGTCCGATTTTGTGGATTATTCTCACCTAGCAGATACTTTAGCTGTTTCTTATCGATGTACTTATCTGTATGCAATGAATTAAGTATTTCAATGAAATTTTGTCGGTTCTGAGGCCAAATTAAATTATCAAGTTTTCTGTAATGCCTGGTGTTAGTTAACTGCCTTTCGGCCTCGCGGATGTAGTTTTCTCTAGACATAATCACAGTTGCTGAACCTTTATCGGCTGGTTTTATAATAATATTTTGATTTCTACGTAATTTGTTGATAGCCTGTCGTTCGAGAAATGAAAGGTTTTGCTTATTGTTTGTAACTGGCAATGATCTGGCTATACCAGCAACCGTTTTTATGGTTGCTTTAACATTGTCATCAACTAGCCTATCTGGAGGGTCCCAACCGGATTTTCCAGTGAATGGTTTTGACTCTCCATTTAAATTTCGAAAATGATGGGCTATTTTTACTGAATGACCAAAATTAGCTACTTCAATAAGACCTGTGTCTAAAAGCAAATCTAATCCTGTTTTTGGTTTTGGAGTTGGTATAAAAGTAAGACCACGATCGAGAATTGATTTTTCAGATGGTGAGAGATCATAGTCAGCTGCTAAATTGACAAGGTTTGTTCCTAATCCTATGTTAGGGGAGCTATTGCCTTGACCCACATTTAGTTTAAACTAAGTACAGTCAACCAATGGTTATAAATACAATTAGCTGTTTCTTTCGTCCAATGGATTCTATCCTTCTCAACATGAAAATTCGCATCAGAAATTTTGGGGATGACCTTATCAACGTGGCAGTTGGACCTTGCTGATTCGTTGATACGCTTGAGACAGTACCTTTGCCTGTCTGACAAGCTATCAGAGAAGTTAATCTCAGCAAAGTGCAACTCCGCATTAGGGAAGGTGTTTTTAAATTCACGAGCCATGAACAGTAAATGGCTTGAGGCTTTGGTTGGATTCTCATTTTTGGAGTTGATGCCAATATTCAAGATGATCTTCTCCGGGCTAGGGCCATCCTGGTGTCGCATAGCCATTGTTCTGAAATGTGATAATGCGGCACCAGGATAGCACTCAACCTGGATGTCAGGATGGACATCTAAATCAATTCGGGCTAGATTAGAGGACCCTATCATCAGAATCTTTTTGGTGATTCTGGGGATCCTCCACAGGCCCTTGCTATGCGATTGATGACGGTACTTAGCAAACTTCCTGTCAGACAGGTTACTATTATTCTCCATAGGAGGGAGAGGAGGTGGAGACAGAAGTCTGTCTGTCTGTCTGTCTGTCTGTCTGTCTGTCTGTCTGTCTGTCTGTCTGTCTGTCTGTCTGTCTGTCTGTCTGTCTGTCTGTCTGTCTGTCTGTCTGTCTGTCTGTCTGTCTGTCTGTCTGTCTGTCTGTCTGTCTGTCTGTCTGTCTGTCTGTCTGTCTGTCTGTCTGTCTGTCTGTCTGTCTGTCTGTCTGTCTGTCTGTCTGTCTGTCTGTCTGTCTGTCTGTCTGTCTGTCTGTCTGTCTGTCTGTCTGTCTGTCTGTCTGTCTGTCTGTCTGTCTGTCTGTCTGTCTGTCTGTCTGTCTGTCTGTCTGTCTGTCTGTCTGTCTGTCTGTCTGTCTGTCTGTCTGTCTGTCTGTCTGTCTGTCTGTCTGTCTGTCTGTCTGTCTGTCTGTCTGTCTGTCTGTCTGTCTGTCTGTCTGTCTGTCTGTCTGTCTGTATGCATGCATGCATGCATGCATGCATGCCTGCATGCCTGCATGCCTGCATGCCTGCATGCATGCATGCATGCATGTATGCATGCCTGCCTGCCTGCCTGCCTGCCTGCCTGCCTGCCTGCCTGCCTGCCTGCCTGCCTGTATGCCTGCCTGCATGCCTGCCTGCCTGCCTGCCTGCCTGCCTGCCTGCCTGCCTGCCTGCCTGCCTGCATGCATGTCTGTATGTATGTATGTATGTCTGTCTGTCTGTCTGTCTGCCTGCCTGCCTGCCTGCCTGCCTGCCTGCCTGCCTGCCTACCTGCCTGCCTGCCAGCCAGCCAGGCAGGCAGCCAGCCTGCCTGCCTCCCTGCCTGCCTGCCTGCCTGCCTGCCGGCCTGTCTGTCTGCTCTTGTCAGTCGGTCGCTCAGCCAGTCGGTTGGTCGGTCAAGTTGCCCGCATGCGTGGGTCATTAGTTAATCATCCAGTCTTTGGTCAAATGTACTTAAAACTCTAACCGCCATAATTATTGTTATTACCTACAACTTTTCCTCCATATGATATTGCACAGCCTGGGTGTAGTAAGGAAAACTTGAACTTGAACATGTTATCATCATCGGTGGTGTCAGCCATAGCCAGTGTTATATAAGAAGTGTTACCCCTCTAAAGGTGGTGGTACCCTTTTAAGCACACCCCATTGCTGCTTTATCTTATGGCATCAACTACTTTCGCTCAAAAATTGTTGGAAAGCATTTTCAGTGTTCATCTGTGCATGGATAGCACATATTATAAATTCCCGACCAGCAACGGCTCGTTGGTTTTCGGATTTATCGCGGCTCGCCATTGATTCTGTGATCAAATATTTATATCCGCTCCCGAGCCATCTGACTCATCGGGATTCTTAGATTCGTGCCAAAGTGTTTCTCTCTGGTCTTGTTGCATCACTCTAGCTATACTACTTGTATCGACAAACAGTAACTTCAAACTTGTACCATACTGTGAATTTATTTACTGTAACAATCATAACTATACTCTGACTAAAACTTCTAACTAATATCTAACATTCATAGTTATACTATAAAAAAAATGGACCGAAAAATTAACCAAAAAGTGATCTCCCAAAAAGATCCCGTTTGCACAAGACATGCAAATATATAGCACGTACATCAACCCTTGCCTCAGCCAATCCTGGCCCGGCACACCATCATTCCTAACTCTGTAGTAAAAATTACTGATGCCATCAGTAAATGTTCAGCCATTATATTGACTGACCGTTGTTGTACGCCAACATAGGCAACCGACGTAATGGCTGTGACCACAGCTTGACCCTATAGCCCTTCTCATGCTGAATTCAAAATCAGAATGCAGAGTAATCTTTTATAGCCAAAAATCTGCACTTTGAATAATTCAGCTTTTACATACCTCCCACACCGGAAAGTTAAAATATACATTCACTAGAATGTGGTTTTGACTCATTCCAAGGTAGATTACACTCAAGTCCCTAATAGCTCTTAATCTTCGCTATGAGAAGAAGAAGTTGACTATCATCAAACTGTATTCGGAATCACTAGTTTGGAATTTCAGGCCGTTCCAATCGTCAATTCCTTCTCACTCTACTCTTTACACAACGCTCAGTAATCCAGACGCCGTAAGAAATGCACATTACGCTATTCGTTTTTATTTTATACTTATCATTTAATCTACGAACGATAAACAGTAAGAATTGTGTACATGTTTCGCAATGGGACTGTCCAAATTGGTCATTGATAGCTATGACATGGAGTGCCTACTGACATTTCGTCGCATGCCTCAGAATTACATGTCTGCATAATTTAATATAATTTTGCCAAAATCCATTGCCATTGTTAGAAGGCCGCAGAAACTAGCACCGTGTTAATTGCACAGCCGCATATGTGCAGCTTTTGAAGTGACCAAAGACGTATTGGCTCATTACGCGAATTTATGACTTCGCTGTGTTGTGCCTTTCGTTATGATCTGGCATTCCATTATATACATCCAAAATGCGTACTGCCATAGTCTAAATGAACTTATCAACTTTATCGCTATAGTCCATTTATAAGTGCATAATTGGGTATCTCTAACTTGGTCTGTAGAACTTCAAAACGTAACAATCATTGCGACAGCGACATTGCAACACTTAATTGGCTTTGTCTACGTGCGGTTCCCCTCTCCCCTTCCTAAGTATATGGACGTTGCAATCATCTATGATTATATGCTCGCATATTTAATGGTCAGTTTCTCAAAATAATCAATTTGATTTTAAACTTGAAACCACTGTCGACAGGGATGACAAATACATGGAGAGAAACTATTAAGCGTTTCAAACAGCTTACCCCCCCACCCCTCACCCCCCCCCCCACCCCCACCCCACCCCGAGCATATCAACCTTCCCTCCATCATCTGCTAATTCTATTTACACATCGATTACAACTCAATAGTGGTTAATATTGCAGGCAATGACGTTTTGCCTATAACAAAATTCGTCATGGTCTCAGTTTGCATCTGCTTATTTCGCTTTCGCTAAGCAGAAATGGCAAGATTCAACTTGCCAGACCATTAGCTCGTACGTTAACAATTAATGTTCTGCTAATACACCTTTACACCACGACCAGTCTGTGGCGCATCCAGACAAATATAAATATACTATACATCATCATCATCGTATACTAGTATTATTATTGTTATTATCATTACCATTATCATCATTATCATTATTATTAGTAACAGATACATCATAATTAGGCAGAACACCTCACATTGTACATTCATACCTGATTAATATGGTTTCAAATTATCATAAAACAACATTTCCTTTGGGTCTCTTGTGTCATGTGAGCGCGTGTATAAGTTCAATTACAGAGATGCTGTGTTTTCAAACGTTTCCTGAAACAATTCCAGAACCATACAAGACACGGTGTACGGAATTCATTGCTTTGAGCCTGGCATCATCGCACTACGGCCATCGTGGCTCGTGGCCAAGAGCGCATATTTCCCGATAACGACAATATCCAAACTGGGTCCAATTTGAATGTTTAATTTTTGTCTGAACCAGGATGGGAAATCCGTTCCCAGCTTTGGCGCCATGCTACCCACGCCAACCATCTCTATAGTCTCTGTTTGCTTGGATGTAGGTATGCTTACAATGGATATATGCGACCGTTGACGTTTTCCTATACCATATTAAAAATATGTTGTAACGCATATTCAACCTGTACAATGCAAACATCACGAAAATAATTATCAATATTGAAATAATCATATAAATCATTAAATTGTTCATTTCAAGAAGTTCAATTGTTTCAAAATGTACAGCTTTTTGAATTCCAACCATGATTCCCTTCTAAAATGTTCAACCATCCGGGTTTCATTCAACAACTTAGGAACATGACATGACGTCATGTTTATGACGTTCGTCGTTAATATGCTATCTGCGAGTACATTCCTCTATCGTAGCATACAATTCAAGTACATTAATACTTGTGTCCTTAGATCGTATCAACTCGAGCATACAGTTTCATTCAGGACTCTGATGATAATAGGCTTGTTATGCAAGGTGTATGCGCTGTGCCTAATAACAGATTTACAGTAGCATACGCTCGGGTCACTGCCGTGACAGTGACTGAGTATGAAATACCGAACTTTTCGGGTACTAATTACAGATAATACGATTTGAACAGAATGTCCAGGCTTACACAATTGCACGGCAAACGATTTAAGTGGTATGTATTTATTCAACGCATGTCATCAATTAATGAAACTTTCTGTGTCCTTCAATAAGGGGCGGATTATAACATTCTGATATGGGAGAATTTAGGCTTCTGGGTCGCAACTTCCTTGTTAATGTCATTCAAACTAGTTCGTAAATTTTTAATATGACGTTGTGCAGTAACCAAAAATGCAAAATTTTGATTAGTTTTGGACCGATCATTATGCTACACGCTAGTCTCTAGATATCTCAATGCATATCCACGTTGTTGATCGTCGGAGCGTATACCTAAATTAGCACGTGATCAACCTGCGCAAATTCGTTTCCTTTTATTTGGAGCTATGCCTAGTTAAGGAGCCCCGCTCTTTTTGCGCTTAAGTGCATTATATATACTTCGGTCATTGGGAAAGTGTGGTTGACCAATCATGGTATTTCATTGTGGCTGTTATTCATCACCGTCCACGTCCATTTTCATTGGCTCCTCATGCGCCATTGGGCTGTCCCTTGGTTCCAGAGTAGCTGTTCCTGCGTAGCTGGCTCTGACCTCTCCGTCCCTAACGTCACTGGTCGATCATTTATCATTCTGTCACCTTGCTCGTGTTCCTCTAACTTTGGCTGTTTGAACAGTGCACGCTCTCCTCTTAGCAAGCTCTCCCTCGTGCCAATTGTCGGATTTCGTATTGGGCGTGCTCTGACATGGTCCCACACCTCCTCTGGATGGACTACACGAAGCTTGCCGATGGTTAGCACCCTCGTTTTTCCTGATCTTTGATGTTTTGCGTGTGCCACTGGACCATTGATTCTGTATAATTCGTACTGGTGGGTGGGTGGATGGGGGGGGGGGGTTCCCGGTGTCCAGTCAATTTAATCCGTTCTTCAGCTTTCACGATCACAGAATCTCCGACTTTAAACTCGCGAGCGTTTGCTCTCTTGTTGATCTGCTCTCTGTGATAAGCACGAGATTTCTCTGTGTTCGCCCTAGCATGCTGCAAGGCATTGCTCAAGTTTGTTAAGCGATCCTCTAGATCTTGACACGCATCCACAGACAGTGATAAAGGCACTCCTCTACGCCTGCCATGCATCAAATAGAATGGTGTATATCCAGTAGTTGAATGTCTAGTGTTCCTGTACGCCATTAGCGCTGCTCTGAGGTCATGTTCCCATAATCTTGACTGGTTATTAACCCGTTTTTGTAGGATCTCTTTAATTCATTTGTTAAAACGTTCTGTCTTTCCATTCATCTGTGGATGATAGGGTGTTGTTCTGCGGTGATCGATGCCTAGGGCTACATAATTATCTCACATTTCGTTGGCATTGAATTCCCTCCCCAAATCAATGATTTTCTCAGGCATGCCATGATGCGCTCAATACTCGTTAAAGAATTTCTCTTCTACGCACCTGTGCGGACTTGGATGGGATGGAGTAAGCTTCAGCCCATGCAGAGAAATGATCTACAATAGTCAATATGTATGTGTTATCTTCGGTCGACCATGTTAGTGGGCCAATGGGGTCCATGCCAATGATTTGCCCTGGGTATTTCGCAAGGGGAATTTCAGTGTACATTGGACGCGTTCTTACTCTTCGATTTATTTGACAAGTTGGATATCTATCGACCACCTGGATAACGTCTTTACGCATTCCTTCCCATACAAAGTAATCCCTAATTAAACTTAATATCTTGTGAAGACCTTAATGACCTGACCGTTCATGCGCTGATTGCAATACATTGTTTCTAAATGTTGATGGCAGAATTACCCTCGGGTAGGCAGCATCTAACACTTTTGCGAGTAAGATCTACTAGGGGTTTGGTTATTTTAGAAAAATTTGGAATGCAATTTCTATAATAACCAGCCATCCCCATCAGAGAACATATGCCACTTGCATTTCTTTGGGGGTTACATTTCTTCGATTACTTGAACCTTTTGTTTTTGTGATGAAACCCCATCCCTGGATATTCTGTAACCCAATAAATTTACAGATTCTTTTGCAAACTCAGATTTCTTTCTCTTAGGTTGTAGGCTATAGTCCTCAAACCTTTGGCTTACAGGCGTGGTCTTCTATGCACTCAGAGTATACTGCTATATCATCAACAAATACATGAACAAAGCCTATATAATCTTGAAACGCTTCATCCATCGCGCGCTGGAAGACACTTGCTGAGTTTGAATACCCAAATGGCATTGAAAGCCATTCAAAATTGCCTTCTGCACACTGCACACACGAAGGCAGTGTTCTCAATATCCTCATCAGCCATGGGAATTTGTCAATAGCCAGATTTTAAATCCATGGTGGAAATACACCCGCCCCTCCCATAGAATCAAAAATATCTGAACTCAATGGAAGTGGATAATTCTGCGTATGTAATATGGAATTCAGGGATCTGTAAACCACGCAAAATCGCATTGAGCCATCTTTCTTGGCACTAATGTGATATGAGAAGACCAAGGTGAGTTTGAAGCACAGATGACACCCGCCTCCAACATCTCTTTGATTTGCTACTTCACGATGTGTCTCTTAGTTAATGGCAAATGGTATGCATGTTGCCTTATTGGCGGGTGGTCTCCTGTTGGGATGGTACATCTAACCTTTTGGCGTCTTCCAGTGCTACCCCATTTTGTTGTATCAAACACACCCGCAAATGAATCTAATACATCATCTATGACTGGGTAGCCTGTTGTTTCTTTAATACTAGATATAGTGTCATAATGAAATCTCTCTGCTAATTTACATGATTGTCCATAGCACACCATCCTACCGCGTTTCGTAGTTGTATTTCACTTTACCCATCGCAATACATCTGCTCCAATCAGTCCTCTGTGAGCCATCGCTGGAGGCACTACAATGATGGGTATTGTAGCTCGCCGGGTAGTGTCGGGACGTTCCAGTGTATCATGTCGAGTCGCCGCACCGCAAGTGCCCGACGAGTGATGACGCTGGTTAGCATCTGGTCTCGGGGTGACGGACCTTGTACGAGACTGCCCTGCGGGAAACAGAAACCGGCTCCTAAGGCCGGTGGAACTCAATCGTTCCAGTGGGGCCATGCGACCATCATCGCGAACATTAAATACAACTGTCCCATCCCAAGAATGTGTGTCACCAGTATGCCTGTCCATAGCAATTTCGTGATCTATGGACTTACAAGATTTGATTTGGTGACCTAAAAATATAAGTCTATACAATGAGTTTACCTAAACAATTATAAATAAGCTAGATAATGCTACAGTAAGAGCATACGAAAATACGAGACATAGAGACAGGTAGATGAACTTTTAAACATGGGGCTCCCGGAGGTACCACACAGACTCGTAGGTCCGCAGAGGTATCCCCGCAAGGGAGGCTCCCGTACACGAGACTTAACTAATTAACTTAATATAAGTTATTATACCTCTATGCTGAAAGAAAGAAGATGATCTCAGACGAAAAGTTATGTGCCTCACACGGGCACTACTCCTAGTGCTAGTTTGGGTGAGAAGTATTGTCCTGACATGGACCGTCGAGGCAAGTGCATCGCGTGGGCCTCCGTCTCAGGAAGGTGTCGCCACTGCTTAAAGCGGGAGAAGAATAGTAGGCAAAAATGGGCCCACTCTAATATTTCAACCAAAAATGCTTTAAAAAGAAAATACCATACCTAGTGAGATTATGACTATAGGGGTGTGTACTGTTTTACGTGAAGACGGGACGGGCGATTCCCGATAGATTCCCTCATCATCGTCTTTTGTTATTCTTAGTATGCTGAATTAGTTGTTGCCGGTTCATTTATGCAGGACTTCTGCTTTGCTTAATTAGCCTTTAGTTTTGAGAAACAAGAACTATTTTAGGCCACAAATGGCTGGTATCTACCTAGCTATTAGACATGGCTGTCATTGAGACAGATGCCCTAAGACATCAATACTGAAGACAGTGGAACATGAAGAGAGACAAAATCTTAGAGTTATGAGTCTTACCAGAGGGCGGGGATAGATTATCGCACCACCAGAAGAGAAGAGTATTTTACATAGTATGTAATCTTCTTCTTCTTTTCATTCGCTGATCATACCGCCAGTCCTGTAAGTGACTATCAACATGATCATAAGCGCTAAGTGCGTGGATCCATGGTTTATTAAAGTGCGCCGTGCGGCCTGCAACCTCCGTCTTCAGCACTCGAGGTTTCTGTTAGGGTTACCTCACCCTTACCTCCATTAGTCGCCTCTTACGACACGCAGAGGATACGGAAGGTGTATTCTAAGCCCCACCTACAGGGCAACAGTATGTAATGAAGAAGGTGTCTCTAATCATTTTGAACCTATCCTCTTGAGCTGAATAGAAAATGTTTAGTCGGTAGCATGCCGGGCTAAACAGAGTTATAGCACGGACAGCGACCTCAGTGAAAAATTGTTGGTGGGGGGAGAAAGTGCTGCATATATAAGTGTTGCTGTATAGTGTTTCCTACATGCACTGTAGTCCTCTGTTTTCTATGAATAAGCAAAACATATGAACGGATGGCCACTGGCCATATATATACATAGTCTAACCAGAACAATCAATACAGTATCAAATGATCAAGATATATACATATATATATATATATATATATATATATATATATATATATATATATATATATATATATATATATATATGTATATATATATATATATATATATATATATATATATATATATATATATATATATATATATATATATATATATATATATATATATATATATATATATCAGTACAGGTTAACGAACCTACCATAGTGTGGTTAGCAACACATGGAGGAAAATGAGAATAACTATAAACAGATACACAAATTATAACTAGCGGTCCTAAGACTGTTACGGTTCCTTTTAGTCATCGGGACCGTTCTTATGGATACAATATAATTAACAAAACCTATATAGAGAAATAATTAAACTGTGAAGTATAGTCACTTGAATACTTGGTAGTCATTCTTGAGCTAGGCTACCGTGTTACTGAAATTGATACGTCAATCCGTAGTCGACGTGAGATGATGCGCTTTCTGGAAGCTGGAAAGTTCCCGCAGGTTGGTTCCCGCAAGCTGTTTTCCGCAATCAAGATTTCTGCAAGAACACTCATGGCGGGAGTACATCGTGCAGCACTGTAAGCCTAATAGAATGTCTAATGAGCAGTCAGCAAAAGATACGATAGTACTACTGTGGTGAAGAAAGTTCACGTACACCGATGGTATGAATGGAAGTTGTCAACAACCCGATCACAAGCGGGGGTTGTTCGATGCAGATGAAGATACAAATCAAAGCATCACATTGCTGGTTATGTCAGCCAGCTCTGAAGATGCACCGGGCAGAGTTTACTTGCTGTGGTAGAAAGTTAGAAGAACCTACACGACATTAGTGTGGTGACAGTTGAAATACCACTTTTAGACGTGGCCGGCAGATCCGGCGAGTCATCCATCAAAGAACATCGTGCCTCTACATCTGTAGAGTCACATATTCAGGTCGTAAAGGCCTCACCGCAAATTTGTGTTCCGAGGTAGATATTGATATTCGTGAACAATAAAATAGAAAGTTCCAAATTACTCCCGTAAATGGGGAGCTACAAAACTGTTTAGTGCGGTGGGTTGACTACTGCTAGCTACGGGAGAAGAACAGAAACTGAAGTCATATGCATAATATCTGTCGATCGCAGCTGGTACAGGTCCAACCTGGCCGAGGATGTTCTCGATCACTGGATGGCATCTCATTTTATACTCCTCGTGACGTCACAGGCGCAGGCTCCAACCAACCATCGTTCGAGCAACAGCCAATCAACGCGTAGCTAATAATAGCGCAGCCGAATGTTCTAGAACATTCTAGAAGTTTTGCGTCCACGTGGTTATGACGTCACGGCAATATTTTAAGATAATCAAGAAGGCTTTTCCGTGGATAACTCAGCCATTTCTCAACCGATTTTGAAATGGTTTACAGATTTAAAAAGCCTGGTAAATTTTGGTTTTGATCAATGCCAGATTTAACGGGAATAGGCAATTAATAAAGATTACAGGGTACCATCTTGGTACACTAAAAGCGCCATCCTATCTTGGTTGTAACTATGCGCTCTATCAAAAACAGAGTCCTGGCGCGCGCATGCGCATCATGCGTTTTAACGAACTTAGTTGTTTTCGCAATGCTATCTCTCCCATAGGCCCATATACGCTTATGGCTCTACCTAGGGGGGCGTGTTCAGGAGACGAATCCAGGACGGGCGGCGCATACTCAGCTTAGCTGGTACGGCCGGTATCTGACCGGTCGATCCGAACTACACCATTGGACACGCCCTATCGAACTTTACCTCAGTCCTACCCAATACTTTTATTGGAGTACCGTTAGCTACTAATAAAGTTCTAGCTTTCTGTAGTGGGTGTGTCCCTAACAATCGTTTCCATATATCACTGCGTATCAAAGACGTGGATG